>BLKR01001315.1:0-162500 GCA_011170035.1 Teleogryllus occipitalis | reverse complement strand
TCACATTCTATTAATACTGAATGAGTTTAAAATGCAAAGTTAAAAGAGAATTATTTACGAATTAAAAATATACCATTTTAAATTTTAGGGTCATGATAGGTTTTCTGAGTTGCAATGTTGTTTTTTTAATATTTTTATTAATAAAATTATGGAAAGGTAGGTACTTCGTTAATTTAGAAGGTCACACTCCCACTCGAATTGGAAGATTGCTAACATTTACAGTTGGGTGGAAGAATGACTAAACTATCTTACAATTATAGTATATTGTTCTATCGACACAAAATTTAAATTTACAAAAAAACAACCACAGAAAAAACGATATGCAAATTCATAAACTATTTTTTTAAAATACATAAGGATTTAATTCTGAAGAAATACAATACAATCGTGACTTCCGTTATTACGATCTTTCCAAGAACGTGCAAACCTTCCGGCATTGTATTTCTGAATCATGAGAAATTGTTGTTCATTAGAGGATTCCTCATACGAGTGATCGTAAGCGGACATGTAAGGTATAAAGCTGAATAAAAAAAAAATATCTCAACTTATAACTCCCGTTTCTCATGCTAATCAAAATTAACGAAATCAATAAAATAAATTATATTTTTTTAATTTCAAGCCCGTTGCATTTTTTAAGTATTTAAAGCCTACAGGTTTTAGGAATGGTAAAAATGAAATATCAGTCTCAGGCTATGATTTGAATAAATTCACAAGTGTTTGCTTTGGAATCAGGAACAAAAGTTATAAAAACCTAAAAATCCCTGCGCTACTCATATTACATTTTTATCTTATCATTCTGCGAACGTACTTACCGTACACCTGAGTTTTCTCGACAGCTATGCTTTAAGTGGAGCATTTCTCCCCTTGGATAGTGGATTAATAACAGGCAAGAAAGTTGAGCAGCTTGTGGTTGCGGATGAGTGGCAACTCGTAAATGACGAGACTCTCATCATGGATCCGCTCCACTGAGGAAATATGAATGCTCACTCTTAACGTTGCGAAAGAGATCTAGACATCCCTTGTGGAGCAAATCAATTATCAAATGTAAATTACGAAAAGATGATACAATTTGTGTAACTTTTCTCTTTACAATTGGTTGTACAAATCTGATTGTAATTAAATATATCTGATTGTAAATAAATAACATCTGAAGTGATCAGTGTATCATTTTGTTTCATTCTTATTTTTATATTTATTATATCAATATAACTCATGTGAATTATTGTCATAAAAATATGCGAATTATTAATGAAGTACCATACTTTTTGACGGTTTCTGAAATCAAAAGAATGATAAAATAAATCTGGCAATGTCTGTCTGTTCGTCCGTTTGTTCGCTTGTAAACTACACGCTACAACACTAGCTCCTAAGCAGTACAAAGGTTTTTTCAAAAAAAAATTACCGATTGTTTTCCTCGACTGGATACCTAGTTAATGGACTATTTGGATTTATAAAATATTGCTAGTTGGAGTAATAATTAAAATTCGTATTGTTAAATTGTTTGATTTTTCTTTCCTGGACGGAAGTAATGGCAGTAGCTAAAACTGCAAGTCTCGAGTATCGTCATGTTTGTTCACAACTTGTCTGCTGTTCTAGATTTTTCACAACTGTTCTAGATTTTTCTCGATAATAGTAAATGAAGTTTAAAATAAACGATACTGGATATCTCTGAGAAAATGTGAGTTTATTGCTATAAAACTGCATTATCCGCATCGATGTAACTTATTTAAAAGTCAACTTTTTTCATGCGAATGCAACAAAATTTACCGACAAGAAAACCGTCTTAAATTAATTTTTAATTATAGCATTAATAACTCTGGTCTACAAAACTAAACATTTTTCTTTCACAATAACCAAAATAACAGATTCTAGAAGTATTTTTCATACTGAATTCAAATATCATTTCAGTTTTTCTCCGTCAGGCAGAAGTTTTGTGTGATATTCGTTTGAACTTTTTATAATTTTTAATAAAATCACTAACTAGCTACAGAGACATTTTAACACTATTGGAGATCCTTCGGCCTAGGTTAATTTGGGGGCCCTTATTCTTACTATCACCGATCCCCCCAATTCTGATGCTGAATTATAAAGAAAATTCACATTCACATTCTATTTTGTATTTTTTAAACATATTTTGAAAGTATATTTTGAATAATTTAGAAATAAATTTTTTAAAGAACTATCGGAGCCCCTGGGCATGGGCCCTTCGGGTCCGTGCGTTAAGACGGCACTGACTAGCTCTCCAACTCTAAATGATATACTGCTCGTCCTGTCTTACATTCTGACTACTCATTATGAACATAGAAAGTGGTAATGATTTTTAGGCACATTCTGTACCTGAAACATCTCTCGTCTTGGTTCAACAGTGGTCAGCAAAATTTTAGAACTGCACTTGTCTTAGTACCTGCTTTCCATTGTAGAAATTTACTGATGAAATCACTTACCGTGTTCATCGCTGACGGTCCCAAGATTTTCCGGGAGGAAGTCTGTCAGCATAAGAAGTAAATTATGAAAGAGTTATTGCATCCCATAGCTTTATATGAATGCAGAAGATCAGCCACTATGTCTGATTCTTTTCTGCTTTGTGGTTTCCAAAGAAGTTGCAATATAAAGTTTAGAAAAACTGCCAGGCTGCTTTTTCCAGGGGATTTAACAGTTCTTCAGAATGTTCATCAACCATTAACCACCGCATTTTTGGTACTAAAAACCATTCTGTCAATTTAGCATTACTTACTTTGGGAAATTTCGATTTCAACTACCAGAAATCATCAGAAAGCTTTCCAAAGCTTTTAGAAAATTTCTCATTCCTTCTAGTTTAATATGCAACGGAAGTAAATATATTTTTCGGGATTTACTTAATGGACATGTAGCATATTTTTTCTGGTTAGGGATACGAGATTCCTTTAATATTTGTCAAACAGAAATAATCACTTTGGTGCCTCCAAAATCATAAGAATTGCAAATGGCATATGATGTGTACCATTTTTCTATCAAGACAACAATATAAACAAAAAAATCATTTATTTGGGATCCACTCTTTTCAAAATCACGAACATGTCTGTCACTTTTTCGCAAGTGGCGTTAAATTTCGCCTCGCACCTTTTAAGTCAGCTCACCACAAATACAGCAGAAATTCTGCATAATTTACACACCTTGGCATGATGAAAATACAAAACACAGCTTACATAGTACACTTCTAAACCTAAAGGAAGGAAATATATCACTAGTGATATTCTGAATAATATCTCAATACTGATACACCACAATGCCAGAGTAACTGGTCTGAACATGTCAAAACATGAAGGAACCTGCCATGCAGGTATTGCCTGTTGGCGTTTCGGCATGATATTACATATAATTTCCTTAAACACAGCTTAAATAAAATTGCTACATAAAAGGAAAAGGTTCCTATGACAGGTCAAAAGAAATGTTAAAATCAGATTTTAAAAAGTAGCTGTCACAAAAATCTGTGCCGGATGGACAAATTCTGAATACATATCTGAATTCAGTATGAAAAAACGCACTAGATTCACTAATCAGATTTCGTCTGAAGTAAACCTTGATGATCAGTGTAATTCAATTATGTTAATGTTTAATTTACATATTATGATCTCAGAATAGAAAGTCCCTTTAAAATAGAATCATTAAAAAATGTAAGAACAAGACCGTAAAATGTAAACTACAAGACCGTATATACTGCAAGGAAAAGGACTTCAGCTCTTTGGCTGTACACGGCCGGACGTAATGTTCGCAACGTACGCGGTGCACAACTCATTCGTCGCTGACTGCCCGCCGCCGCTGGCTCTCGACGAGTGCTAGTCGCGCGCTCTGCCGGCCAGTGAGGCGCCGTCGAAGCCGCCGGGCGTCCTCGGCGCAGGCGGCGCAGGTGGGGGCGAGCGAGCGGGGGCGGTTCAAGGGCGAGAGGAGCGGTGGAGGTTCCGGTACCAACGTGTACCAGGCGCCGCGCATGATGCAGACCGTGCGTGGATACTTGGTGGCGCCATCCTCTGTTTCAAAATGGACGAGTTATTTGTAAGGAAGTGCATCTGATTTGCTCGTGAACACGAAGTGCGTCTTTCTTCTCGGGATTCCAGGAAATGAGCTTCTTCTTAGAAATGTTAAAAAGATACGATTTAAGATACCTAGGTTGCAACTGTGCCGACGATGATGCCGCAATTTCCGGTTGAAACCTGTTTCAGTACAATATTTTTTCTTGACACGATTTGATTTAATTGTTTGTCGATCCTCGGTTCTTCGAGGAAATATGATTCATAGCGAAGGTTGGTTGACCAGGACGAATTCATACAGAACATTTCAGTTCAAAACAAACAACTATTGATTTCTACTTTTCGTTTTTTACTTATATTTAGATCCCAGATCACTGGATTTAGAGCTTCTAAAATTTTTCTTCCTTTAATGAGTCGGGTTTCACATACCTTTCCATAAAAACCCTGTGTCCCCATTGTTGTTCCCATGTACTTTATATCTTCTGCTGTTCTTATTATTTCTCCGGTTTCCATAGACAATCCATCATGTGTATTGCCTAGTAACCAGTACACTATTTTTTCTAGGTTGAGGCTTAGTCCCCCATTCTCATAATCTCTTTTCATCTTCCTAGCCATTTATTCAATATCTTCCTGTTCTTGCGCCATCAGTACCTGATCATCAGCGAATTGTAGGGTATAGTGTTGTGTTATTATCAAGTTGTATTCCCATCCCAGCACATTTTCTTTTCCCTAGCTGTAACACCGCATTAACATATATTTTGAAGAGGGTAGGTGACAAACAGTATCCTTGCCGTAGCCCTTTTGATATAGGAAATGTTTGGGCCATCTGTTTTCCAACTTTCACTTTTCCCTTTTGATCTATATACAGTTCCTTCGCCGCATTTATTAAGATTTTATTTACATTACTGTTATTCATAATTTCCCATAACTTTATGACTAGCACACTATCATAGGCCTTTGATATATCAAGGAGGATCATATAATTTTCTCTCCTTGTTTGCCATTTCTTTTGCATCACCTGGGACAGACAAAAGCATGTTATTCCTCTTCTATTAATTCACTTAACATTCTTCTATGTATCTTATTGATCGTGTTTGTCACTGATATCTCTCTATAATTTTCACAATGTCTTTCCTTCCTTTCTTATACATTGTTGTTATATAAGCCAGTCTCCAGTCTTCTGGCACATCGTCTTTATTTATACACCTATTAATTAGCTTCGTCATCATCTGCACTTTGGTGTTCTATTCTTGATCAATTTGCTTGGGATTTCTCCCGGACTCACAGCCTTACCGCCTTTCACTTCTTTGATACATCTCTTAACCTTCTTTCCGGTTACTGTGACTTTTTTGTCGGAGATATTTTTCCATTTCTGTAGTTCCAAGAATATCAGATCTTCCTTCATTAAATAATTTTCTAAAGTACTCTTCCTATTACTTACAGGTATACTCTGTATGCAGTCTTTTTTCCCTTTGTTGTGATTTGACTTGTTTTATGAACTTCCAAATTTCGCTTGTTTTAGTTCCACCTATGTACATTTCTACTTCTTGACATTTTTTCTCCGATAATTGTTTTTCTTTCCTTATATTTGTAACTCAATTTCGTTGGATTTTATATTCCTCCATAGTTTCCGCTTTCTTGCTACTCAACCAGTTTTCATTCTTAATTTTCTTCTCCTCTATTTCCCGCTCCAGATCTTGAGTAATCCGACAGCTCTTCCCTCTCGTTTTCTTATTTACAGGTATTTCTCCAAGTGCTTCGTTAGCCGCTTAATGTAGACTATCTTTGAAGAGTTCATATATCTCTTTATTTTATCCAACTATGTCTTCATTCAGTAAATTATCCAATTTGTTTTCAAATAAATATCTTATACTTGGTTTTGATAGACCCTTTATATTATATTTCCTACTTTCACTATTTACATTTTTGTCTTCCTTATGTTCTCTGATCTCCATTTCCTTTTGTCTTATAGGTGGAAACATAATTTTAGCCCTTACCAGATAATGGTTGGATCTACATTCTCGGCCTCAGTGTGCCCTGACGTCCATTACTTTACCAGTTAAATAATGTCTAACGATTGTGTAATCGATCACAGACCTCTTTTCTCTTCCTTAGCTTCCCAAGTAAACATATGCTTACCTTTATGTTGGAAGTTACCGTTTCTAATTGTAAGTTCATGCTGTTCACATAGTTGAATCAATCTTCTTCCATTCGAATTTTCCACCTCTTCTCCATGTTGTCCAACGACTTTTGAGCTCTCAGATTTTCCTACTCTAGCATTAAAATCGCCCAATAAAATAAGTTCTCTATTTGCCCCACATTCACTGATTACCCCATCTATTTTTGAATAAAATTCCGCTAAAACACTAGTATCTTCATTTTCATTCAGCGCGTACAATCCAAGAATCGTAATTTTGTATCTAAACCTTAAATTTACTTTAATCAGCATCTCGTCTATAGCTTTCCCAACTTTTAATATGGTTTCTGAATTTATTTTTTATGACTATGGAAATTCCTTTACTACCCCTCTCATCTTTTCGTACACCACTCCGTGTACGAACATACGGTCCAATCACATCTATACTCTTTTTCCTTGTCTCACTTAAACTTGCAATAACCATATTTAAAGCTTGAAGTTCCTTAATTACCTCCTTACCTTATTTCTCAGACCTTAAGTATTCCATGTTCCAATATTCATTAACCATTTCCTTTGCCTGGTTCGTCTCCGGTTGCCGTCCGTTTTCTCATGATTAGGCCTTTGAACATTTATAGTTTTTTTTACACAGAGGATGAGGAGCTGGCCAATCGTCCCAACCTCCTACTAAGAGGACCATGATTGTTTTAGGGTTTACTCTTCTTGAAGGCTGGCTTCATCGTGCCTTTGAGCTCCTGCCCAGATCTCTTTCGGAATCTCCTAGTTCCGTTGGCAAGATCATGCCAGTGTCCTTCATCCCTAGGTGGAAATGCAGGCTAGGATTTCTGCCTAAATCTTCGAGGTCATCTTCGTCGTTCCAAGATCCTCTTCAGCGCCCTATACCAGATGTTCTCTTCTTGTGCCCCAGTCCTCTTCTGGAGTACTTCTTCGTGTCTGACCCTTCCCCATTGACCTGTCCGGCAAGGGAGGCCCTAACAGCAGCTACGCTACGCATTTTTTTCAAAAATTTGAAAATGTTCGAATGGCTAGTTGTAAAATACCTTCGAAAATTAAAATACCGCTTTCAAATTCCAGAGACCGCGACATCAGCCAGAACGATTGGGGAATATCAATTTTGGAGAAAATCGGCTAAACGATTTATACGCTAGTGTTGGGTACAAACGAACAGACAGACGTTTTGCCGTCAATCGATTTTTCGGTATCAAGGTCTCACAAAACATGAATTCTGGCTGCACGATGTGTTAGAGAATTTTTTGCTATAATTAGCAACTGGATTTATCCACTTTTTCATTACAAGGGCCCGGCAATAAGTGTGTTTGAGTCGAAAATTCGCCGGTTGCCGGCGCACGATTACAATATTTTCTCTTCTTACGTTAGTGAAGACGCAAAAGTAAAACTATTTATTGCAAAATATCTCTGTTACTGAAGAAGTTGCAATTCAGTTGGATACGCCCTTGCCCAGGAATAGCGTGGTTTTCGCAGTGAAGCATGGAACCATTCAATTCATGCACCAGGGGCTTTATAAGATTGTTAGTGATTCCGGGCGCGTCAACTACTTTGGTCATTTGTCCCGTAAGTGTAGTGCGTGTTTTTGCGGCGCCGACCGACCGTCAGCTAGCGGGGTATTCCCTAACCAGGTATCTCCCATCATCGGGACACCGCCCCAGCCAGGATAAGCTCGAAGTCCTCGACCGTTCTCCCGGCATGTGTGGTACTGTAGTGCGCGGTAGTGTGTATGTGTGTAAGGGGTGAGGATAGGACAAGGAAGAGGTAGCAAAGATCGCGCAAGGTCCGAGGCCCGTTTGTTAGGATACTGCTCCGCCATTCGCCTGGTGTTGATCGTAGAAACCATGAAAAACTACGGATCAGAGCAGTCGGCCGCTAGAATTCTCCTCCAGACAGTGACTGAATTCGACCTGACAAGCTAATGTCGAAAATCCTGTCACTGTCGGGACTCGAACCTAGGACCTCCCGGTCTGAACCGTCTCTCCCGGTGGCTTTATGAGGTTCTAATGATCGAGCAGCGACAAAACGCCAAGCATCAATAGATGCTTGACATATTTCTTACACATCATCGGCACCTAAGAAAAGTGAACGATTTAAAAAAAAGTTATTAGTTAAATATTATAGAAATACATGGAGGAAATAGTAAATTTTTACTTTGTAGAAGGTGGTCCAAATGCGAGCCGGTAGAAAGAGTAAATCACTTTGTAATTGGACGTGAAATAAAATCTTACAATCAGAATAAAAATTGTTTTTTTGCAAAATACTACTATAACCAATACTATTTGTGCTTTCTCGAATACATAGTATATACTGCAAAACATCGAGCTCAAGACTTTGGAGGTCTCTGATACGTAAAAGTGTATTGTTACAAAACATCTGTGCGTCCATTTGTCACAACTAAGTATTAAATATAATGAAGTTCGATATTTCTACTGTATGCCGTTGAAGCTAGAGCATCCTCAGAAAATATTTTATAGGGTTTGAAAGTTAAAGACAAACCTTGTATTGAATGTATGGTGGTTTACTTTTTAATTTAAATATTACTTACAATTCGTGGGGGCATCTTCTTACAACTATAATATTGAAGATTGAGATTTCCATAATGAAATCTGTTCCTTCGGATCTTTAAACAAGTTCTTGTTCAATTTTTCGAAAATGAGTACTTTTCGTGTAGTTTAGCGCGAAATATGGCAATTTGTTTAAAAAATTAACATTTTTTTTCTCAAAAACCGCTCCAATTGTTTTCTTTAATTTTTTACACGGGTAGAAAGGATGCTTGAAAGAATGGCAGGGGCCAAATTTTCCTTGAACATACGGAATTTTTCAAGACTGAAAAAGCGAGAAAGTATGTGCTGTTGTAGAACCGCTCGTTTAATATGGTTGTGGGAGCTCATGGCCCTTCGAGGCTTTGATTACGATTACAGGTCGAAAATCGCTCCAGAGGCGAGCAGCCGGTTGAAAGGGTAGGTTCGGCCGGGCCAGCTCTGCCACGCCGTATGCCGGGCGAGGGGAAGTTATGAAGCCATATTCCAGCAGGCGTTGTGCGGTCGGCAGCCAAGACAGTTACGGCACAGTAAAGGAAGTTGCTCGCTCTCCTGTACAACCGGCGTGGCAGTAACATCATCCGGAGAGCGTGATATGTACAAATTCCGGCTGTTCTTTCTCCTCATATCTTGTGTCTTATTTCCATACACCGAAGAACAATGGGCGTTTACTGAAGACTTAGAGAATCATGATACGCGAAGCGCAATTAAATCACAAACGTTCGCCTTTATTTGTTCATTTGTTTATAGAAAGCGTATGATAACTCATCAATTACCTTTTCTCCAGTTTCAGACGCTCTCGTTTATGAGATCCAAGTTAATTTTAAGGCCCGAAATTTGAGAAAGAAATGTATTGAATAAAACTAAGGAACACAATTATTATTTATTATAAAATTCATACAACTTATCAGAACTATCCAATTTCCAATCCATTAGCTTATCGTCGTCTATGTCTGATGAATAACAAAATGTGTCTGCCGACATTGAATGACAAAATTCAATAACCTTCTATTCATAACTTTCATGTGTCTTTTCGAAAGTCTGGGGTGTGAATGCATGCTCATGCTTTATTCCGTTTCATGAACATGAAACACCAATTCGTTTTCCTTCAAAATAAGTAACTCACACTTGAATGAGTAACTGTTTGTGGATATAGGAATTCAACTTGCCATTTTCTCTTCAATCCTTTTCTACAATTTCCTCTCTAAATCAGATCATTTTGATAACTGGCCTTTCTTGGTCTTTTTCTGACGAAGCCTAGCGTTTACAGTGAGGGTTTTTTTCTTGTGCCCATCTCGGATTAAAAAAAATTATTTATTTATTTATTTATAATTTCAGTATCATTAATTCCTTTCACTCTTCCAAAATATATCATTTTTCAGTTTCAATTGAAGACCTTTCTAATCCATATCTTGGTAGAACGTGTTAATCGAAATTTAATATACCAGTAACAAGAATGAAACACTGAGCGGAAAGGCAAGAGGGAAATGTATGTAAAATAATACAAATTTGCCCACAAAAACATCTAGAGGGCGGAAAGATGAGATAAAGTATATAACCACATACTGAAGAACAGTGATTAGTGCAAGCAAGTGGAGTAAAATTTAAAACTGGTGGAGCTACAGAATGGCACAGACTTTCTCTATTTGTTTTCTATTTTCTTTGGTCTGGGCAAGCTCTTCGAACTTACCATATACTGTTGCCAGTTGCGATCTATCGCGCCCAGAGTACACTTTTTTGAAATTTTTCGTCTTCCTAATACTAGAGCTGAATGAAGTTTTAGAAAGATTAAAAAAGAGTAAAACCTCGTCCTAAATAGTCCAATTTTTACTGCAAAAATGTAGAAGAAAAATGTAGATTTTACGAAAATGGGTTTAGGCGTTACTGTAAATGCGAAATTTGAAGCTGTTTTTACAGGAATCTCTTGAGTTTTCGAAGACCTTCAGTCGAAGTCATTTGTAGCACTTTCACTCACAAATGCAATAATGTGTACAAATCGCTGGAAATGGGCATATTAACGGTGTTAGAGCTATTTGAAAATAATTAAATTTCTTCTTTTTTGAAAAAACAAAAGAATACCCCAAAATGAACTTAATGAAATATTAAACAATGAAATTCGCACTATTCATTGGAAAATCTGAAGAAAAAATTTGGAGCAGTTGATGAGAAAATGTACTTTGAGCGTTTCCGAAAAGGAGAATTTTGAGATTTTTTTCACAGAAAACCATTGAGTTTCCGTGAAATTTTATAAAACATTATTTAAAGCACATGTGCTCATAAATATAATAACGTAAAAATTTGCCGCTAATGTAAATATTAACGACGTGAGAGTCAAGCAAAATAAATTACATTTTTGTAGGTTTTGAAAAAACAAAAATTCAGAACAGAATGGCATTTATGTCATCTCATAGAGTTCATTTAGCACTGACGGAAGACAGACGGACGTTTTGAAAAAAAAACACACTATTTTGGTATCAGGGGACCCCAAAACGAGTATTTCCTTTGAAATATCGAAATCGATTTTCCGCAGCATTACACAAGTTTCTCTATACTACGAATATTAAGAATATATACCCGTCCGTATACGTACGTATACGAGGAAGTAACTAGTAGTGCTACATAATGGCACAGACTTTTTCGTACTAGTTAGTTTCCTAATTGCTTTGGCCGGGGCTAGCTTTCCGGTCGTGCCCGGAATGCTAGGGTCGGACTGCTAGGCCCGGAATGCTAGGCCCGGAATGCTTTCCGGTCGTGCTCACATTTGCTCTTTTTTTCGGATTCCAAAAGGCAGAAAAGAAAAACTAGTTTAGGAATATTATAGAAGAGTAAAAATTCCTCCTATATGGAAATTTTTGTTAACAAATTTGGAGCGTTTTTACTAAAAAAAGCGTTTAAGGGTTATTGGAAATGCGAAATTTGAAGCTCCCTTTCATAGAAAACTATTGAGTTTTCGAAACCATTTATCGAAAGTCATTTGAAGCGCGTCCTCTCGCAAATGCAGTATTGTATACAAATCGCTCAATATGGGCAATGGCGTGAGTGATATTTAAAAAAAATCACATTTTTGTAATTTTTGAAAACAACAACACAAAACAAAAGAATTCAGCGTAAAAGAATAGTTTTTATTTCATCTTTGACAGTGGAATTAGCACGATGCGTACGAAAAGCTTGTGTGTTTCTGAAAAAGTGTTTCTGAAAATGCAGAATTTTGAGCTCGTTTTCCCCCGAAACTTTTGAGCTTTTGAGATACTTCATATGACATTGCTTAAAGCTCATGTACTCTAAAATGCAACAATGTTTACAAATTGCCGTTAGTGTAAATATTAACGAGGTGAAAGGCTAGTCAAAAAATTACAGTTTCATAATTTTTGAAAAAACAAAAGAATAGAACAATATGTTTATGTCATCTAATAGATATATCTACCAAAAGTTTAAAGAAAAAAATGTAGCCATGTTTGAGTAAATCTTGTTTTTTTAATTGTACATATTGCACCCAAAATTGCGCGAAAACTACTAAAAGTTTCAAAAAATGCACATGACGTGAACAATGTACATGACAATGAAAGATGTAAATGAGAACAACAAATTTCAGGTGAATGAACAATCTCTTATCTTTAATTTCGTAGTTGTAGGAAGACGCCGAAAAAAATTCCAACTTTTCGGAAATTCAGAGTTCACCCTGGAAATCGGACCTATGCCACCTTCAGAAGTGTATTTTACTCTATTTTTACAAGAAATTTAAGGAAAAAAATTTGGAGTCGTTTTTGAGAAAATTTTGAAAATGTTCGAGGGGAAGTACCCCGAAATTTTAAAGAATGTTTTTCAAAATCTCCAAACGTCGACTTGAACCAGATCGACAGGGGTAGCTTCAATTTGAAAACAAATCCTTCGCATGGTTTAGGCGCTAGTGGTGTTCATAGACGGACGGACGGTCAGACGGCAAACGAACGGCCGGACAGGCGTTTTGGCGTCAATTGATTTTTCGGTATCAAAAACCTACAAACGATGGGTTTTGGATTCACCATGTTTTAGAGCATTTTTTTTATATTTAGCGACTGGATTTATTCTCTTTTTCGTTATCAGGGCCCGGAAATGAATTTTTATTCCGGAAAATTCGCCGTTTTTCCGCGCAGCATTACATAACTTCATGTTACGTATATTATTCCGTATCTACATACGTAAACGGGAAAGTAAAATTATGCAACTATTAAATTTATTTTATTTCTCAAAGTGAATGCGTGAAGAATGTATGTTCTCATTTGCTGTTCTAATCGGAAAAAGTTCTTAAATAATCACTAGGTAATATTTTCTGAACTTGAGATGACGTAAAATAAATGATAAAGAATTTTTTAAAAAAGTTATTACTTCTCGTTCGACAATTATGTCTTTCGAGGGTTTTGAGATACATAATCTCTTAGGATATGGCCATCCTTAAGTCTCGGTTGGTTTCTGAATTGTCCTGAAGACCTTTGATTTTTGTTCTGTGATTAAAGGATGGGATACTGGTGAAAAGGTATGAGGGGGAAGCCAAGTTAAGGAGGTTTAAGTTTATCTTTCGGGAATATAAATATAATTCGCGGTCTGCAATTGTTTCTTTCTAGGTTGAATATTGCAGTGCAGGGAGCATTTGGTAGGTGGTTGTAGAAATTACTGGCAAGATTTTTTTTGTCACCTTGAATTGTCTAATTCCCGTCGGATTTGATAGTTTGGGATGTACCATAGCGCGTTTTGAGTTATCTTCAGCTACTTATTTGGAGAACACTAAGTCTATTAATGATGCTTAATGAAGCACCACCCAATACTGAGCATGTGTAAGTCATTGTTGGTAATAAAACTGACTTAAATGTTAATAGTCTGTATTCTAACCTCAAAGGTGAACGAGGATTTATAATAGGGGATAAATTGGATATTTTAATTTGTGTTGTGTCAATTGTGTTATGTGTTATGTCATTTGTGTTGTGTCATTAACATGGGATTTCCAGGTGAGTCTTTTATCGAAGAATATTTAATAGGGGAGATTGACTATGGGATTTTTATTCCTTATGATTTCAGGAGGATTTTTCGGACGGCGGAGTGTAAAGAGTTTGCAGATACTCTTATGTGGATTAATTCTAACTCTCCAGTTCAGAGTCAATTCTACATAGTTATTTACGCTTTCTTGTAGGTGATTTTTTGCCACTAATATATCGGAGTTATGTAGCGTAAATTCCTACATCATCAGCGTATAATGCTATGTTAGCGTCTCCTACACATGGAATGCCGTGGCAGTAAATATTGAATAAAGTGAGTGAAAGTGCTGATCCTTGAGGAATGCCTGCGTTGATTTGGAATATTCTTGATGTTACATTGTTGATTCGAACTATAAATTCTCTCTTGTAGATGAAACTTGTTAACACTTCGATTAAATGAAATGATGAATATGAAATGATCATTTATATGAAATGATAAAAGAATGAATCCGATCCAAGGCCATCCGATCATGTAACTACTCTTTCGGCCTGAATCAGTGAAATCAGTGAAAATCAGTGAAATCTGTGACAACTAATTGAACCAGTGGAACAAATAGCTGTTTCAATCAGTGAAAGTAAGGCTTCACTTATTTGAATCAGTGAAGTTGAGGTTTACAGTACATCGCTTCTCCTGTGCTGTAATTCACAAACCTAAAAATCCTACTACTGAGAAATCACTGTATTGCCTTAAACAAAGGCTTCAAAAACATAAAAATGTAATAAATACAATACAATAAATTTATATCTGTATTTGAAATATTTTTCCCTTGATTTCTCAATAGTAGGATGTTTGGGTTTGTGCAGTATTGTACAGGGGTAGCGACATATTATATATAGAAAGTCAAAGTTAATTAGGCACAAATTTATTGAAAGATTTTCTGGTAAAAATTATCTACTTGAACAGCAATGTAACTATTAACTACAAAACAAATACAATAGGCATATACATATTATGGCAATAGACATTGAGTCACTCAGAATCTTAATTAAAAAAAAGAAAAACGAAAATTGAGGTAATAATCGATCTGTATACTATTTCATATGAGCAATCTATATATCCGTTCATTTAATGTCTTCAACTTTATCGCATAGAAAAAAAAACTGTTCGATGTTATGGTTTAGTTCCTTAAGTCACATTATCCTTGGGTTAGGGAGAGTTTTGTTACATCATTTACTTACAAACAATTGGCTTTTCAATGAAAGGAATACTGGTAAAGAGATATATTGGAATTAAGGTAATTTTAAAGGGAGATATTGACTTTTTAAATGAGATAGGTGAATACAATTCTTTATTTAAACCAATGAAAAACATACAACAGAGAAGAAAACCGATGTTCAGAAACTTTTCAAAACTCGCTACGGAGGAAAATTGACCTGCAGTTAGCACACTTTATTTTATGTATATATTATTGACAATTCTGGTGACAACACAACAATTTCTGAAAAGAAAGTTGGAAGAAAGTAGTGAAAGAAAGGAGTCTTATAATTTAAATGTATATAAATACATTTCAATGGATTTTTATGTGAATTTTACAATAAAAATAAATAAAGGATATTAAATCTGTCAAAGTTTATAAAGTAGAAATACAAATAAACATTTGATATATTACAAGTATTTGGCAAGTTTTATGGCAACTTAATCAACTTTCTCTGCTAATTATAATTTTCATAATTAAAATCAGCAGCATTGCCAAGCTTAAAATTGGAAATGTTAACAGCACTGCATGGCTTTGTTTCTATTTCGTATATACATATATACGTATACACATATATACGTATACACATATATATGTATACACTTGTATATATACTCATATATATGTGTATAAAGAAAACAAAGTGTCGTTTCCTAAAAATTCGAATCTGCCATGCTACCGAACAATAGACTGATACCTGACACCGCAATAGAGGCACCTGGCGCCTGATTTCGAAAACAGGAAGACAATTGATGAATGATGGCATGTGTCAAGAAGCGCAAGTTCTAAGCTGTTAATTCACCTGAAGTAAAAACTTTAAATGGCTTACCACATGAACTCCAAAACATAACCCTTCACAAGGAGCTAATTACAACACAAATATTTGGTAAGGTAAGAAATACTTTAAAAAAAGAGGCATCAATTTCGAAAAGTCGGGATTTCTTTATCAGAAAATCTATCAAAAGTATATTTGGATGAAGAGGAACTTTGGAATTTCACAACTACTCCATAGAAGAGATTACAGAGGAAAAAGTTGAAAAATCTACACCGAGAACCTCAGATGAAACAATTGAGAAACTTTTAAAGAAAGTTTTAGAAGATAAGCAACAACTATCTGAAATAAAAAATTTGAGAAAAAATTGCCAATGATTTTATTATCGATATATTTAATGGAAGAAACTCAAACGCATGCCAGTACGAGTTTGAAAAAGAGTGTGAACGCTATTTTGTGGATGAGAAATTCTAAAATTTTCCCTTGACAATGCAAGCGCAGATTGGTACTCAAGTATTATTTTAAAAAATACAGTAGAATCAGAAAGGAACAATTGGAAAAATAACGCAAGCATCAAAAAGAAATCAGAGCTGTACTAAAACAAGAGGACAAATATGGGGATAATAAGCCAGTGGCATATATTTCGAAAAAAATGAGTGAATCTCAAAAGGAAAAAAAAAGTAATTTACCTAGAGTGCTTAGCAATAAAAGAGGCATTGGTATATTGACAACATTGACTACTTGAAAGAGAATTTTTGGTACACTCGAATTATAAACCTTTAAAAAAATTTAAATATAAAAGCAAGAACAGATGAAGAACTGGGCGATTTGATATACTATCTGTCCCAATACAATTTTAAAGTTAAATATAATCCTGGAAAATTAAACCAAAAGGCAGATTGTTTAAGCAGGCATCCAGTTCTAGAGCCTGATGAAAATTCAGATGACATATTAAAAATTGTAAACCTAGTGAACTTAGAAGACATAAAAAAGGATCAAAGAAGATGCACAGAGCTACAAAACAATAAGAAAAAACTAATATTCTAAAATGAAATTTATTATAAAAATTAAAAAGAAGAGAAAATATCTCATTATCAGAAGAATTTAGTAAAATATTACTAAAATATGTACACAATACTGATTGTCGCCTGGGAAGAGTGTAGATGATAAATACAGTAACACCATTCCTTACAGCGCAATATATAGTCATGAACCTAGAGAAGATTTGTGAAACTTGTGAAATCTGCTTAAAGAATAAATCATGAAGAAAATAAAAATTTGGATTAATGTCACACCTAGGTCGAGCAACGTACCCATTCAAGATAGTTTCTATAGATACCATCGGAGATTACAGAGGATCCCGGTCAACAAAAAAATACCTACACCTACTGGTCGACCATTTCACAAGATATGCTTATATTTTAACATCAAAAAATCAAAACGCTGATGAGTTCGTAAAACTAACTGAGGAAGTAACAAAAAAAAACATGATGTTGAGATGGTATTAACGGATCAATATTCAGGAATAAATTCAAAAGTATTAAAACAATTTCTAGTAAAGAAAAAAATAAAATTGATTTTTACTGCCGTAGATGCACCTTTCTCCAATGGTCTCAATGAAAGATTTAACCAGAGTTTAGTGAATAAAATAAGATGTGTTATGAATGAAACTGACAAAAAAAGGTTGCATGGACAACTATTGTGAAAAAAAATGTGGAGAAATACGAGACAGAGCATAGAGTGACCAAATTCTCACCAACATACTTGCTAGAGGGTAAAACCATAAATATCCTAACACATGAATTAAAAATAAAATGCACAGCCGAAGATTTAGAAAGAGAGAGGAAAATAGCTCTCAAGAATACAATAAAACTTCATAATGAGAACAAAAAATATTTGACCTACAAGGAGACAAATTGAATTAAAATAGGGAGATCTTGTGTACATAGAAAATGAAAATCGCCTGAATATGAAGAAATTAGATGAATTGAGAATTAGGCCATACTCGTTATTGGGAAAGTCTCTACTCAATCTATGATGCCAATACCGGACACAGAACAAAAGAATCAAATTTCTATGATATAACAAAACTAACTCCAATGTTAGAAGGTTGTGATAATTGAACAATTGCAGAAGCATTGTTCATTTCCCAGGAGGGTGGTTTATTACAGAAACCCAAATGAGTTTTTATTTCAAATTAAATACTTGAAGGATATAATCATTATATACTGCTAAAAATGAAAAAAAATTGCTAATGATGTTGGGTATGCCAAATATGTTGTAAATATTAATTTAAACAGTAAGTCGAATGCTGCAATGGGTGAAGGAATATTATATTATTAAAAAAAGGAAGGGCACATGTTAAAACTAACCATCACCCTGAAGAAAACAAGAATAGTTTTTCTATCCTTTCACGCATATCAAATATTGCTGGACATTTTTCTCGAAAGTTTTTCTCTTTTCCAATTCCTCCACATGCAAATTACAGCCCTCCTAAAACAGAAACATAGAAAGGTCAAGAAAATATGCGAGGACAAAATGGTTACTTTATTTTCAGAATACAAACAAAATCATACTAACTGTCAGAATTATTATGAGGTCTGTATTGGGAACCTCAGGAGTGGCAAATGGTTTTGATGTACCATCTGCACTTCCCCTCCACTCTGCCAAACTATACTCGCCATGTAAATGAGTAAAATATAGTGTGTTTAGTGACTAAGGAAATCAAGGAACATTGATCAAAATAAATCAGTATTACAGCAGTCTTTGGCAAATTAAAACACCTTTGAAAATATTCACTGTGTTAGAGTTCCCAGTTTCTCTTACACTTCCTGAAAACTCCACTCCTGGACTGGTGTCAAACTAAATTGGAAAAACCAAAGAATGAGTTAATAGTTTGCTGGCATGCCCGGCTCTGCTGTGATGTAATCGAGAGCATTTTGGACTTTTCACAACTTTCATAAACGAAATTATACATTGCACGTCAGATATTTCACACTGTATCACCAAACAGTTACATAAAAACTCTTAAGTTACATAAGAAGTTTCCAAGTTAATAACAAAAACAAATACGTGGTATTAACCATGTATTCATAACCTATTTCTTACTATGGCTAAATGATCACCATAAAGTAAAACGTCTCACAGTTATCAACAAGAAGAGTCACAAAAAAGCGAAAACTACTTACCTAACGCAATTACAACACAATCTTCAGACACAGGTCAGTTTTCTCACAGGAAACCTCTATTACACTCGTTGCGCCGTGGTCTTTGCTTACATACACAACAGAGCACGTGAATGACTGAACGATCAGTCGGCATGGTGACGCGGCACATGTTCCACTGACAACCAGTGAAATGCTGGCGATCATTATGAAAAGGTTCGCATATTCACTGATTGTCAACGAAACTACACATTTCGACCGAAGATATCAGTGACTTCTACTCTCACTGATTGAATCAGCGACAATTTCACTGATTCAGAGAGTATGAAATGAATTTCGTACCTTATCTTCGTTGAACTGATTAGTATTTGGATATAAAATGTTTTTTTTCGATTTACCTAATACTACACTGAATATAATGTACGTGCCCAACATGATTGTTATATACTTCTGAAGGATGTGCTACGTTAGATATCTAGTGAAATAGTAGCGACGTCTATTGTGAAATGATAAACTTATAATTGGCTAGATATGAATTTTTTGCTAAAAGAAAGTGATCGTCTTTCATTCATGTTTTATTAGTGAATCTTTTTATCGGATGAGACTTTGGAGGTTCTTACACTTAATCACAACTTCAATACACCTGCTCACTTCATTGTTTTGAATTGTGATATGATAATATGGTTATAAAAAATAGTACTACGAAACGATGATGATAAACGAGTGTGATATTACGATACGAGCGAGGAATGAGCGAGTATTGTAAACATCGCACGAGTGTGTAAATACTCATTACATCGAGTTTAATACGGTACTGTTTCTACGGTTTACGGTAACTTTTATACGTTAAAGTTTTACATTGAATCGTTTCGTGGCAGTTGACGTGTAGGATTCAGCCAATGCCACCTGGTGGGCAGCTCCCTACGCTACCCTGCCGCGGGTGGCTTTGGTTTACCATTTCGCCTGTGAGGAAGTATGAAAGTTACGTTTTAACTTACCAAAGAAACATATTTCCATTAACCAAAAGACAAGTAATTGAAGTTTGTTTTCTATGAATAATAAAAATTTAAAAAATTAAACATTGTAGATAACATTTATTTAATCTTATTTCCGATTTTTTCTCTTGTGTCTGGAGGTGTCAACTCCACCTCTGATTACTAGTCATTTTAAACTAAAGAATTGGCCAGTTTTTAAGAACAACCGAATGGCAGCAACAAATAACACAAAATGACTCGCATTCTGATCTTAACGTCAGTCAAATGTTACCTCCAATAACTACCACTGCACTAGTCACATATGATCAAAGTAAAATTACGTTCCAAAATTGTATTTTAAATAATATTTTAGGTAAAAATTACCAATAAAAAAGAAATTAAAACTGACAAGCGTAATATACTATTAAATGCATTGTAATGTACCCAACCGAACGAAACATGTACGAGAAATATTCTGAATGATTAATTGTCAATACTTGGTTTGTAAACTTCTCTGTGATTGGTCAAGAACCTTTATCAAAATGAAATCTGTATCGTAATGTGTATCATTGTGCAACGGGTTGTAGCCATAAAATGAAAAAAGTATACAATGGGAGTATAAAAAATGATTTAAGAGTTTGATTATAGACTTTCTTGATTTGAGATACTCCATCCAAAATATCTGGATATCCAGTTATTTTACTGAACACGCTACGTTGGACGTTCTGTTTAGTTTACTGCAGATCATGGTAAAAATTTATCTTTATATACTAGTATTTGAGTAACTGCAAGTGTCCGTCCGTGCATCTGTCCATCACTCACAGTTAGACCACTTCCGCTCACCAATTGAGATAAATGAAGTGTTACTGATTGCAGATCCAACCAGAAGATTCTAAGAAATTTGGAAAAAACGTGATTTTGTTTCTTGGCGCTGCGATGTAGCGGTGACTGCAGCAAACTGCAGCCGGAAATATGTACCAACCGTGAAAGACAAAAAGGGACTTTCTTCCAGAGCGGTCAACTTCATACAAAGGACTCAATAAATGTACATTTTGAATCACCACTCATATCAAATAGAAGTAAATTCTACAAACATAAAAAAATAATTCATTCAATATCATCAATTATTGCCTGAACTCGCATTCTTTCAATAACACGCTAAATCCATACAATTAAGTTACAGCTAGTGCCAGACGAAGACAGAAAATTGGTACGCCCCTCAAATGCCGGGCGGCGCACGGTGACCAGTCCACCCACCCAAGGAAGAAAACTGGTTGCCGCATCGAAGGCGCTATATTGCAGTATAGGGCTTCAGAATAAACCAGTAAACTCAGTAAAAACAGTAATGGAGTCACGATTGTTGCTCGTTCAAGATCGTTGAGCGCTCTTTGGTTTAAAAATGATTTCATATCCATCGACAATGCGGCAGTATCTTTATTATTGAATGTCATTAAAAGGAACATGTGTATTCCTAGCATATTATAAGATCTTTTCGACTCTCTGAAGTTTGTGCAACAAGCACGAGCCGCCATTGATATATAGCATATACGAGAGTGCTAATGGGATAATCCCCTTTTGTAGGATAATTTCAACTACAAAATTAAATTGTAATATAAATATTTATAAGAATGGAACGGTATGTCCTAGAATAGATGCTTGCAAATGTTAAAATTTCCCATACTATACCGTCTGGCAATACACTGAAAGAATGTACTACTCCCCAGAACAACTGTTCTGGGAGCGTGCGGATTATGTTCTCCAACGTGGGGTGGGTAGTGGCCGCAGCCTGAAAGAACATTCGAGGAGAAAAGCTGCGAACACACTGTTTTATATTTTATTTTAAATCTTAATATATTATTTTTTACGTACTACGTCCGAGGATGGAAATTAAACAACTGTGTGTGTAGTTTCTCTTATTTAGAACTTGTATAGTAGACATTTTTAACTCTTGAAAATATTGTTAACATAGTTTAATGCATCGGCGATGCCACAGTCATCTAATAATTAGTAAAATGTAATTAGTTGTTCAAGTATGTAATGTTATTCCTTTGTGTATGATGTTTGCAGTCAGTAGGGTTAATGACGCAAAACATAGTCTTTAAAGACGGACATTTTAATCAAATGAAATTGTCTCGCACTAAAATCCATAAAACGGAAGCAGTTTTCTGGTTGTGTTGATTTTCCGGGTGCTCTCTTTTCTTCATTATAGGTCTTCTATTTGCTTTCATTGTCTTAATGTTACATTGAGGGAACCCTCGTTTTCAAGCTGAAAAACAAACAGAGCAACGTCCTAAGAAAAACATTCACTGCGGCCGCTGCTGGAGGAAAACTCGACGATGGCAGAAATCTCAGCTTCTCAGTAAAAGAACAACGTAGGATTGCGGCGTTGTGAAAGTTACAGTGAATTATGGATTAAATGCGCATTAGGTTTCACAGTTTCCCACCGTTCAACATCTATTGGTATTCACATTAAGCGAGTTACGAAGTGTGAACTCTGACTGTTCGCTAGTAACGTCCGGGTAGGAAATAATTAAGCGTTGACTACAATTCAATGTTTACATTCATCACAACCTCCATCAAAGAAATAATTCATATTATTTTCGGTGCTTCTCCCTTATCGTAGTAAGCAGGAATAGGCTCACGTCCGCGACACGCGGCTCACGTCCACTCGAGTCCTCACTGCGAACGACAACTGATCGGCGATTGACGAACACTTTTAAATCACACTTGAGGCCACGTCACTACTAGTGTTTTCGTAACAGACATTGAACACGATTAACACAAAACATCATTAAGCCTATCCAACGTGTAATTTTCTACGCATTTTACGCCAAAATCTTTTTTTACTTTCTCGTATACGTACATGGAGTAATATACGTATGTAGTATAGAGAAAGTTATATAATACTGTACGAAAAATCGGTGAAATTTTTGGCAGAAAAAATTCATTGCCGGGTCCTGATAACGAAAAAATTGATAAATACAGTTGTTAAATTAAGAAAAAATATTCTAATACGTGGTGTAGCCAGAATCCCTGTTTTGTGGGTCCTTGATACCAGAAAACCAATTCACGCCAAAGTGTCTGTCTGTCTGTCTATCCCTCCGTCCGCCTGTCCGCCCGATCGTCCGACCGTCGTTCCGCCCGTCCGCCCGTCCGTCCGTCCGTTTGTCCGTCTGTGAACACTACTAGCACCTAAACCATACGAAGGTTTTCTTTCAAATGGAAGAAACTGCTATTCATCTAGCTCGAGTCGAAGCTTTGAGAATTTGAAAACATTCTTTAAAGTTTGGGGGTACTTTACATGAAGCCTCCGAGACAATTTTCAAAAATTTCTCAAAAACGGCTTCAAATTTTTTTCTTTTAATTTCTTGTCAGAATAGAGTAAAATACACTTATGCAGATCTCATAGATCCAATTTTCAGGATTAACTCTGAATTTTCGAAAAGTTTGAATTTATCCGGCATCTTCCTACAACTCCAAAACTAAAGAGAGATTTTTCCTTTAAGTAAGTGTTTTCCTCCATATTCAGTTCTTTCATTAAGACCAGGTACATTTTTTGAATATTTTAATAGTTTTTGCGCCATGTTGCGTGCAGTAAGTGCAATATTAAAAATTTACAAAAACAAGATTTTTTCAAAAACGACTATATTTTTTTCTTTAAACTTTCGGTAAGGATAATGCTTAATGCCGATGAGATGACATAAACGTCATAATACTCTATTCTTTTGATTAAAAAAAAATACAAAAATGTAATTTTTTTAAATACCTCTCACGAAATTAATATTTAAATTAACGGCAATTTGTTCACATTAATCTATTGATGAGTACATGTGCTTTAAATAATGTCATATAAAATTTCTCGAAAACTCAACAGTTTCTGTGAAAATTTCCACATTTTCAGAAACGTTCAAATGGCACATTCTCAAAAATGGCAAAAAAAGTTTTTTCTTCAAACTTTTCCAACTGATAGTGCTAATTGCCATATTTAATATGACGTATAGTTAATTTTGGTGCATCCTTTTGTATTTCCCAAAATTACACAAATGTAATTTCTTTGAACTATCATGCCGTTAATATATGCCCATTTCCAGCAATTTGTATTCATTTTTGTATTTGTGAGTGGATGTGCTTCAAATGAAGTTTTTGGAAAAGTCAAAACGCATTGGCCTTACCAATGAATCGTAGTAGCTGATACTGTCCCGTTCAACAATTCCCAATCTCTAATAGCCTTGTATGTTACCACCATACACGATATGAACTCGTAATAGTGCAAATTGTAATCGCCGTTAAAAAATACTTGCAGGCATGGATGATGCGAGTAGTTAGAATTTAGTACAGCTACATTTCCTACAATTGTTTGCTAATACGTTCAAAACTGCATATAAAAAACAACCTAGAAGCTGTTCTTCAGCGTTTTTCCCTAATAAGACCACTCTCAATTAGTTCCAAAACTTCTGTCGCAAAATCTTCTACAACTTCATTTGATTCTTCCCCGCGTTTCTCCCATAACACTTCCCTATTTTTGTCACCTAATTTTTTTCGAAAATTTTGAAAATTAAGATCAACTCGAAAAATAATATTTGGGAAAAATGAAAAACACGTGTTTCATATTTTTGCTTGTACTCTTCACAAAAAAAATTAAAAATCTGGGACATTAAGGTCAAATTTTCCTTAAATTTGTGCGATTTGACGCAGAATGACCCAAGTGTGAGAAGTCAAACGTAATAACGTTAATATCCTTTTATTCTCTAATATTACTCACATTTTGGTTTTCTCCATATTCACTTGAAGTTCGTAAAATTTAATAGGTTTCACGGCAGTACTGTTCGTTGGTTTCTGAAATTCAGTTACATTTTTGAAAATTTCTTAGATTCTCCTGATGGGATCCGAAATAAATTATCATTTCCCCACCAGGAGACCGAGAACCGTCGAATGACATTTCATGTCTCGATTGGTGCACGTGAAGTGGTCTAACCGAGAGTGAAGGATCCGTACAGGGACACTTTCAGTTACTCAAATTTTATACAGGGATATCGAGGGCTATACAGGGATATCATGTAAATTTTGAATATTTTATGTTTCTTGTAGTGCCGACCTGGATGGCCAAGATGGTTAAGAGCGTGTACCGACTCAGCGCTCCGGTTCAAAGGGTAGCGGGTATGAGTCCCGCCTTGGGCATGGTTGTTGTTCGTTGTCTCTCGTGTATGTGTGTCGCGGAGGGCCTCGCGTTCTGCTGACGGTAGATCGGAGAAGCCCGTAAGTGTGTATCTAATGTATGGTAGAATATGCGTCCCATCGGGACGTAAAGTTGAACCGGAAGCCGTCTGGATAATAGCCCTAAAAAGTTCTTGTGGTCCTTTCTTCAGGGACACAGATGGCCAAGGAATATTTTTGAAGAACATTCAGTAATGAAACGTATTACTAATAAATGTAAATCCGGCTAGCTCGGTCGACGGGTTCTTATGAAATAATTGTTGCTACGTACTCCGCAACCAGTTACTCAATCTGCCATCCATACGAAGTGGCGAGGAATCTGAAAATAATTCTGAAATGTCTACTCAAAGATTGCATGTAATGGCAAATGAGAATCAGCTTTCTTTCAAACTATGCATTATAATTTATTATGCATGACAAATTTATCAACTGTCATTGATTATTACAATTTATCGTTAGGTCATGACCATTTTTCTTGTTATTGTAATAACAGCGTTATAGAATAAAAGGTCTCCTTTCTTGCCTCTTCACGCGCACGTCGCTCGATGTCGCCACGTAGTAGACCAATCTTCCTTCTTGTCGAAGTCCACAATGATCAGCGACCAAGTCGAAACTTCCTCCAACCACTTCGTAAGCACTGCCTATACTCTTTTCCTTGCGCCTCGGGTGGGCACATATTTCAAACTGATTACTATTCCAAGATCGGAATAATATCCCTCTAATATTATTTTCTATCATCTAACCTGGCAATTCACATTTCACAGGAAAATTTCTAAGTCACGCCTTGTGACTCCACCGCGAAATATTCTAAGTTCACTTTCCAGTTCACTCATGAAAATATTACTAGTCCGAGTTTGCAATGGTACAACACGTAAATTTTACAAGTTCCAGTTGCACACCTAATGCGGAAATATTCTAGGTTCAAGTTCAATGTTCACTCTCACGAAATATCACAAGTTCCGATTTGATAATTAACCTCAAGAAATTTTCTAAGTTCCACAAATATCACTCTAACTTAATAAAATGCGCAAGAGATGCGCTCACCACCACGACTCGAGACGGAATGCCCTAATTCTCAATCTGGTCCCCCCTCAAAGCTCACTGTGTTTTTCTCTCTATTGTTTTTTCCTTCGAGTTGCTACGGTGCACCCTGCACCTGCTTCCAAACGAACTCGTTGTTTCGCGTTGCTACGGTGCCTCCTGTGTGTTTACAATTCTCCCGGTCACTAAGGTGCCCCCCGCACCTGTCTCAGGACGAACTCGCGTTGCTACGGAGTCATCTGCGTGTCTGCACCATAGAAACCCATGTCTTTTGCAATATGTACAACATTTCGACCTTTATTTGCCTAAATAAAATGTCCGTCATTTTTGGTATGTCACAGTATGTTGTCTCTACAGCAGAATTTTCTCTACATGGACAGATAAATGTTTTAACGTGATCATCGGCCGGTTTGGTTGCAAGAGAACGCTGGAGTTTGCACGAAGCGATTACGCATGGCGACGGTTTCAATTGTTTTGTAATCATCCGATATGCGTTGAAAGAAAAAATACACATCACTAAGGGTACAGAAATACTGCAACAAAAGCCCTAAACGATTAAACAGTAACTCCTCACCTGAACAGAGAGGGAAAAGCGACGTTGAGGTTCGTCGTTGATCCCCTTGGTAGGCGAGTGTCAATTGTTTCCTTAGAGCGTTTGGTATTTATCGTCACCCACCATGTCAATAAGACCACCAATTTATAGCAGGATATTTGTTTTCGCTCAGATACTTCCATAGTGGAACCCAAATTATAATGCGTTTCTTTCTTTCCCTTTATTATTATTATTATTATTATTATTATTATTATTATTATTATTATTACTTAGAAACCTCTATAACATTAAGAAGATTTACCGCCTCTTTTCTCCTTCTTTCAACTCGCAATTTGTTCCATATTCTCCATGTCCTCTTTCGCAATGCTCTCTCTTCTCCGGAAGCGTAACCGCATCCATTACTGCCGCCACCACCTCCTCCGTCGGCGCCGTCAAAGCCGGTGCGCAACGCCGCAGTTGTAAACCTCGGGATAGTTACAACCGCGCGTATACTACCCAGTCGCCGATAAGAGTTAATACAGCCCCGCTCTCGAGAGAGGGGCGCGGAGCAGGTCACCGCACCGCTGTCCCTGACCGCCCCACTGGCGTGCAGCCTGGGTGCGCGATAAGGAAGTAGCACTGCGTCGCTACTTCGTCTCGTGCCAGACTTCGTGGCGAGAGGCGGAGGGCGCGGCTGCAGGAAAGGAACGCCCCATTTCGTGCGCGTTGGTCTGTGGGGAGCTCTGCGAGGATTTCGGGGACGAGTGATGCCCGGAACCCAATGGCAGAAGATAGGGAAATGTGAGAGAACGACGGCACACTTTGTAGTGAAAATTATAGCGCTTTTAAACTTAAAGGAAATAATGTTTAATAATTTATGGAACAAAGATACAGGTGAGTCATTTTAGGCGGTAAAAACATAGTAGTGATCCTGTGTTCCTCGAACATAAATCATGCTCTTTGCTGTTTGGGATTCGGAAGCATAGATTTCCATATTTTTTTTTTTTCATTTTTCGATTTCGTCATAGTTTGTATATCACCACAAATGTATACACATTTCCAAGACTCGAAACGCTCTTGTGAACTCGGAAGGAAATTAGCATTTTTGCGAAGAGTGGATCCCCTCTAATTTTGGCAGCTAGCGGGTGGGCTGAGATTCTGACAGCCTACAATCGAGCGCGATCGAAGGGCCGTCGTCATTTGTATCCCAATTCCATCATTTCACAAGTTTGCGTTTTTCTTCGTTTGTCTTCGAGAATACTTGAAAACTATTCTCAGATCTTTCACTAACTGAAAGCACAATCTTCTCGTAGTTATAGAAGACAAGTAATTGTAAAGAAACTGCTATGCAGAAAAGAAGCGGTCCTCTGCAAAATGACATTAAAGGCATTAGTTCATCTAATTGAGGAGGAGGTAGTGGTCATTTTTTTTTCACCTAAACCTGTCAATCATCCTATTATATTCATTTCTATCGTACTGATCATCATCTCTATTTGATATGAGCCTTCATTACATTTATTCATTTTGAGAGTTTAATTTTGCGGAAAAATCACAGAACGTGTTTTAATCTCTAGCTTTGGTATTAATTCTACTTTGATCATTACATCAGTAGTTCAATATTTCAATTCACTCCACTCCTGTGTATTTCACACAAAAATCAATTGAAATTGGCTACTATTGTGATTTACTGACTTATCCACATTGTGTGGGTAAATGCAGGAACTCGATTACATTGGGAGACGCACAACGGCCGGTTCCGTTCACGACAGCTCTGGCGACCGGGCCAAGGTCGCGAGCGAAGTCTTCAAAGGGGTGAAGCGTCCGGACCGAGAGGGGGTTGAGGTAGCTGGAGAATGGCCCTTGGCAAGGGAGGGGAAGACGTTGAGGGGTGGAGAGACACGTGCGAGGATCGGCGTCGAGTGGCCCGCCCCAGGCAGACGGACGATGGACAGCGAGCCGTGCTGCGTCCGAGGCGCGACAATAGTCCATGTGTGGTGAGATAACGAGTAACGTGATGTAATTTCGAAAGTGAGCTAACGCTAATACTTGGAAGCAGACGGAGCTGTGGACGGCGGTGCTTCCTCGTCTTCCCACGGGCGTCGCCGAGATGGAAGCTGCGAGCAGAGTGGCCGGTGGAGATGGCTGTCACCACAGCGAACAGATAAGTGAAATCTGGGGACATTTCTTCATACAGAGGCCTTAAATCAATGAACACAAACTTTAGACTTCAGGGTGGGAGAAAGTGAAAGATAAAGAATAATGTTATGCTTGTAACCATACTTGATGCTTCTTCAATGATACGATTTTTTCTTATTTTTTTCTTATCATTTATCTTCTTTGTTTGGGAAATTTTACCCAATAATTTCATCCAGTATTTCAGTCTATTTTTGTAGCAGTGTAATTATTCCATGTTTATTAGTAATGTATTTTTAGAATATATATTGATTTCGTGAATTGATATTGTGAATGTATATTTTTGTGAATGTATATTTCCTTGTATGTTTAAGCAAACCACAAGTACCACTCCCAGTACGTAGGATAGAGAAAGTGAGAGAGAGGAAGGATGTAGATGTGTTTAGAGAAATTGGGTAGAATGATTATATCCCCGGTGGTGGCTTCAGAGATAGGAGGTCTCGGCGCGAGCCACGAGCGTGACTCGACGTCCTTGTTTTGGTGAATAAAAAAAAAAAACTGCGCAAATACTCGTTTTCGAAGCAAAAACCCAATTGATTCCTGTGCTTACTGTCACACTATCATGAATTTGATATTACCAACTTTTCTCTTCGTTACTCAGTTTCATTTGTTCCCCAACTTATAACACCACTTCATTTTACTTAATCATCTCGAAATATTCTCGATAGGTCTAAAAGCCCATTTCCACACCACGGGACGCTACGCTCCCTGGATGCTAAAGTGAATGAAGATCTTGGAAAATAGCTTCATGTGAAGCGGAAAGCTCGGGTTGCTTCATATTCCCCCTTTCAAAGCCTTTTGGAAAGTTCATCGAATATAATGATCATATTTTAATTTCTAATATTAAAAAACCTATGAATTTTCCCTCATAAATTAATAACACTATCACGTCTTTTGTACTGCAGCTGCTGATGATGATAATGGCCACACTACTCAGTTACAAATCATAGGCAATTTACAGAGGGCATCTGATTTCTTCTAGGTGGTGGTTGCATTCATCTTCCACTGCATAGGTGATGTTAGGGTGACAATGAAGAATGACGATGAAAGATGAATGATATGAATGGGAGGATGTTCATATGCGATATGTGAATAACATGAGGAGACAACATAGCTACGACCTGACGAAAATACCTCTCACGAGGTTGAAAGTAGACCCCTCAGCCTGCGGCTCCCTGTACGAAGTAGAGACTGCTACAAGTCCTTGTGCCGTCATGGGAATGTCTATATATCAGAAAACATCGAGCAACAAGTATTTTATTTAGCAATGAAAAAACAATTAAAAGCGCAAAATGTTTATCAATGTATTTTAATAGTGATCCAGTTACCAATAATTTTTTTGTTATTTAAGGTCGCATCAACATCTAGGTCATTAGTGATCACTATTGGGATTAACGTTATGGTAACTGTGAAGATGGAAGGATATGGTGATGATAAGGGATGAAGGACGAACACAATACAACCATGCCCGAGGCGGGACTCGAATCCGCGACCCTTAGGTCCGAGATCACTAAGATACTACTGCCTTAGCGTTATCGGCCACCGTATTGGCAATAAATTATTGATACAACTATTACACATCAGTCATCTAAACAAATCATGAAATCTATAAACTTCTAAATAAAGAAAGCGCATCAAATGTTTATTTAACTTCTGTTTTTGGAAAGGGTTTCAATATGTAGGAACTTGCTGATTGGAAGAGAAATGAGTAAATTCATTGTATCTAGTTATACAGAGTAGAATAACTAAGTGATAACATCCCTCGTATCTCCTCAACCGTGCAAAATACGAAAGCGCCGTTTGGACAGCCGATTGCATAAACAGGGGCTACTTAAGTACAGCATTCTTCCAAGATTACTGTGTACTATTTTTTACTTCGAAGATATAAAGTAAACTTTGTTTTTTAAATGGAATCCTATGCTATATTTTAGCTGATCATAATGGGCATAAAAGGACGATTTCAAATATGTGTATATCTTCGTATTTAAGCGAATCATGTTTTAGAAGTTCATGTGTATTTGCAACGTATTTTTGCATTGACGCGGCGATTTTCCATTCGCCCTTTCCTACTGACTAAATGGGGAACTTCGCGAGTCCGACCTTCAGACAGGTGATTTCGAAAGGTGAAAGGTGATTTCGTCTGAGGAAGACTTAAATGCTGCATTCAGGATTCCAGATTCCAAGTTCTTGTTTTGTTATGCAAATACTATTGTTATTTTGACAACTGTGACAATACATTACATAATACATTTTAAGTAAATAATACAAAAATAAATGAACAATATCATATTAATCATAAGAATCAGAAGAAATGAATGCTCTAAGAAACTGATAGAAGTGCGCTATCATTATCCCAGCATTTTTCTACTTTTTATACTCCAGGCTTTCGCCCTGTTATCTACTCGTAGTACGTGACATTTGAGCGTTTTCGGAAAGCAGAAAAAACATTCACGAGACCGTTTCGTTTAGGTTCTATGCGGAGAACAGACGAGGTTGAATGGAAAAATGCCACTTCAGTAATAAAATACGTTGCAAAAACACATCAATTTATAAAAAACGATTCACTTAACTATTAAGATATAAACATATTTAAAATCGTCTTTTTAAGTTCATTACGATACTCTAAAATTAAGCACATGATTCCATTAAAAAACAGTTGAGATTATATCTTCGTAGTGAAAAATAGTACAAAGATAAAGTATGCTGTACTGATACTGTCCCCGTTTATGCAATAGACTGTCCGAATGGCATCTTCCTATCTTGCAAGGTTGAGGAGATACAAGGGTGTTATCACTTTGTTGTTTCACCTGTATAAAACACACAAATATAATATAAAATTATATTTGCGGGTAATATAAAATATTAACATATACTCATAAGTAGGGGAGGATTTTGATGACCTAAACATCACTAAAATGATCAATAATATTTCTCTTAAAATGTTTTTAAAATGCACTAAAAGCAAAGAAAATTACTTAAAAATTTGATCAAAACCAGTTCAGATGAATAACTCAAGCTGGTGGATATGTTACTGATGTAAGTGGATATGTGTGGATTACTGATGTAATGTGTGGTAAGTGGATTACTGATGTAATGTGGATATGTTACTGATGTTTCGTTCAAGTGAATTTAGCCTGGAAACCTACGATTAAGACTAGACCAGGAAACCTGTCTTTAGTTATCGCGGAGTCCGCCGAATCGACAATAGTGCTGATAGACGTCTCAGGAACCTTAGATTGCATACTAACAACAGCGAACGTTAGAATTTCTGAGCAAAGAAATCAAAAAGGCTACGCAGGAATTTTGCGGAGATCATTTTTTACATCTCGAAAAGATTATTTGAAGCAAGTACCATTAAAATTATATTAAAATCGATTAAATCAGTGAAAAATACTTTAAAAATTACGGAAAAAGGTAAAAAATTACTTATTAGTCGAAATCGAAGAAAAATGGAAAAAATCATTCAAAAAATCGGTTATTTTCTTTTGTCATAACGTAAAATGACATACTAAAACGCATTGTTCTGAAATGAAAGGGGAAAAATGACATTTCATAAAAATCCACCCCCTATTCGTAAGTAACACTTTTAATAAAGTTATTAGAAATAATTTATTTTAGTAAACGAATGACATTTGATAACAGAATAGTATGATCAAATGTCATTACAAATGGACAATGTGCTTCTGGCTTAGGGACACGTTGCAAAATTTATAGCACTTCGATTAAGTCGAACTTAAAATGGAAAGCACATTTGTCTGATCTGAATGTTAAATCAAGTTCGCTTGAAATGCATACAGAATTGTCAAAAATTCTGTGGGACATCCGTACACTTGCTGTGCGTATGTTGTGGTACATTCTCGCCAAAAAAAAGTTGTAATATCCGAGGGAAACATTAATTAGACTTTAGGGTTGCAGAAATTTAATTAGAATTTAAAGTTATGAATGAATGAAACTCATTTACGTGATATTTATTAACCACTTTTAAAGCAACTTGAAATTTACTTTGCCTTTTTATGGATAAGTAGATGTTTTTCGTCAAAACTGATTTATTTCACAAAGATTCCAAATACTTCAATACAATGTTCAGTAATTCAATTCCAGGAAAAGTAATGGAATTAATTATGAATCAGAATCTACATAGTATATCTACGTTCTAGTTCCGTTTCGTATGGCAGTATTGATATATTAATAACCCACGACAGGTTTTTCTAATTTTTATAGAACATTTTAAATTTATTTTCACTTTTTTTTGTTTCACCGCGCTCTAGTTCGGTTTCATATTACTCATGTTAGTTTGTCCGTTAATGAACAGTCCTCGAGTTACAAAAACTCCGGTATTGCGTAATTATTGCACAATAAATAAATTGGCGCATTTGGCGACGCTAACCACCATAATATTCTGAGCAAAATGTGTTAAGAATTAGTATCACCCTCACACCAATTTACAAACAACTCGGAACTTTCTTGCCTAATACAGAGTGATTCAGTCCCCGTTGCTCCTACAGGACCCGGTGATAGAGAACACTAAATTATTTATGAGTGCAAAAGGAAATGATCAACTAATCGAAACGCATATTGTCCACTGGTGGAAAAACTTGAGTTTGAAGTGAAATCGTGTGGTTTTTAATACACTCTACACTCTCCTGCTTTCAGATTTCCTCAAAACGCATTTAATGCGTTAAATTAAAAACTACACAATTTCGTATCAAATTCAATATTTTCCACCAGTGGACTATATGCGTTTTGATTAGTTGCTCCTCAAATAGTGTAAACCCTATTTAAATTTTTGAAAATAAAATATTTTTTTCATTGATCTTATTTGGCAAAAACTATAGCCCAAATATTACATTAAATATTGTTTCCTATTACTATTATTACCTACCTATCTAACTAGTATGAAAGGAGAGAGAACAATTATTAAGTGTTATTTAGAATAGTTAATCATATTTGCTATACAAACAAAATTTCGCATTCTCACTCTGACAGGGACTCTACAAGTGTTCAGAATGGCATCCTCTTGCGTGAAGGCAAGATAGGAATCTGCGCCGCATGGCCTCTGTGACGCGCGCAACTTTGCCAGGTTGTACTTTTTATTTCTGCCGCCACGCGTTCCATGCGCTAAAAAAAGGTTATAAAGATCCTCGACTTCGGTAGCATAAACGCGGTCTTTCATTAACCCCCAGCTCCAAAAACGTTGAGAGTACCTGAGTCATAATATTCAGATACTGAACGCCTCTTAAACGCTCGGATAATAAATGACAACCGAGGATGAATTCATCCACAATGCCACCCGACACATTTACAGAAAAACGCTCTTGATGGGTTACACTGCGTGCAACATGCGGATTTTCCATGGCTCTCACTTCGTATGTGCACATTTATTGTGCCAATTTTTGTAAAACCCGCTTCATATGACCAAAGAATGAAATTCCTGGTTTTCTTTGCATTTGAGCAGGAAATGCCTAGAGAATTGGAAACGACGCTATGTAACGACGTTGTAAATGTCTATTGCGCAAATGCTGCACCCTATGGAAATGGAAAAGTCGCAATATCTTCGTACGAATTTTTCGCCATACGAGGAAGTAACTGAGACTGTGAAGCCTTGACCTCGCCTTGGGCTGGCTTCCGGGGCTTCTGGAAGAGCATTAGCAGTTGAGTTTTCCAGAGAAGTGATGAGCCCTAACGCGAGGTGAAGCCGTTCGCTCACTTCCCGAAGCCTGTGTTACACGAGCACAAGCGCATAGTCCGAAGTTTAACGTTAATTATTTACAAAACTAAACGACGAAGAGTATCCATTTTTGACAAATTCAGTCTAAAAATTACATATGGGATAAGGTCCCAGAGTATTAGCGACGAGGACTGAATCACTCTGTACACTGCATAACGTACCTGGATCGAAAGGATCGTGGTTTCGAAGGAAATATGTCAACAGTTGAATGATGCTACGTGTTCTCTTATGCAGAGAATTATGGGAGGGGAATATGAAAAGACAAACCGAGTCAAGTTAACATCTAATTAATTAGTAAATAAGTAAATCTGAATCAATAAAATTAAATAAAATATAAAACTATGTATGTACCATGGGCGTAAACTGGTTCTAATAATCTCGGGCGATAAAAAGCCCTTGCGCCAAAGACCCTGGGTCATTTTGTCGCCGCTACCTCATTAGAACCCTTATAACGCCTTGGTGCATAAATAACTATTAAGAATATGATGTGCAATTTTCCTTCTTTTTCCCTTCATTCACCTTGTGCTGAGTGTTTCGGCGAAAGGTCCTTGCACGAAGAAGAATCGAATCTCACGGCTGATGACGGGGCAGTTTCTGCCGCAGCTGCGATGCCGAGCCCGCTAATGACCTTACACACTCACACAACAAATGTCCATTTTCTTTCAAACTTTTACTAACAAAACCAGTTCTGTTAATCTTTTCTGCTTAACATACGGATTGTTGGCCAGGAAATTTAAGAGTAACAAATGAATTAAAGAAGGGTTTGTAAATGTGAACAATTCTGTAAAAACATTATGGAAGAATTCAAGAAATTCATTACATAATAGTATTACGTCAAATTACTGGATACATTCGTTGTTGCGAAGGTGTGCTGTTCCAGTGAGAATCTAACTTTCCTCTTCAGAACATCCCCTGTAAACACCGGAGGAACAAGGAAGCTCAAGGATGACATGGTAAACTGCGATCAGACCAGGAAAAGTCATTCTGTTTGTGGAAATATTCTGTGCTTAATATGTTACACGTGCGAGGTCCGATGAAATCATTCCCACAGTGCGTGAAAGTTTCGAAATTATCTTCTGAAAAAAAAAGAGCTTACATTTTTAAAGTGCAAATCTAACCATAAAAATAATTAATGAACTTGTTAAAGGATTAAAATTAAATAACTGAAAGGAAAATGTATTTGTTTTTCTAAATTTGGTTTCATTCAACCATAATTGCGAGTAATGACGCAGAGTTTAATTTTCTAATTCCACTCTGTTTTACTTCAGATGTATTTAAAAATATCATTTATTTCTCAAAGATGTTCATAAAGACCTTTCTCAATTTTGCAATCACTTTGAATTTAATATAAGTCACTTCTAGTATAAGCTCAAAACTGAGTATTGTGGTGGCTTTCAAAAATTTGTAGTATGTACTTGTAGAATAAATTATTCCATTGTTGCGAGTAGATGATGTGTGAAAAATTCTAATCCATTAATTTCTTTCCTCAATTGTTTCATGCAGTTCTATCACCCTGAAGAACATTTAATTGAATCTTAACGTTAACTGCATATAAATATACAAATAAGAAGTTACGAGATGTAAAAGGAAAAATGTATTCATAACTATGCATGGGATGAATAATTGTTAAAAGGATCAGGTGTTGTAAATACCTGTACATGCCAGTTCGTATTATGCCAGTACTAGGTAATATAAAGGTCAATCTTCTAACATGAAAGCTTGATCAGGTCTAAATAGATAGTTAAAAAAATGGACGTTTCATAGTCCCTCGAATGTAAACCCATTGCACAGTAAAGTATAGTTATTTTTGAACAAACGATAAGTGGAACTTAACGTTTATTATCGTTATTATCGGATTCATTTCGGGTTTATTTCAAGGGTTCATTATCGTTAACTTATCTTTAGGTATACGAGCATAATGGAATGTTTAAACAAATGATCAATGGTATGAGCATAAAGTTTATTATCAATTAAATGGCGAAAATGTGTCACGATAGTTACGACCCCTTGCAATTTTGCAAATGTTTTCATGTGTTTTTTAAGCGTAGTTAGCTCTAACAGAAAAGACGAAAAGACGCTCTAACAGAAAGAAAAAAATTGTAGTCAATTTTTAAAAAAAATATAGAAAACGTCCTTCTATGGGCGTCAAGTAAAGTACATAAAAATGAAAAGCTCCATTTAAAATTCCTAGGACCTGGACCTACCGCCAGATAGTGGAATTTTGGTAAAACTCATTTATTCGTGTTACACGTAGTGTTGTTCACAAGCAGATTGCCAGACTTTTCAGAAAGAAACCTTTTTCGGAACCAAGGATTTAAAAACATAAATTTTCACATTACTACATAAACGAGCAAGTAATATTGCACATGAGAAGAAAAGTTCACTCTTTTGGAGTTAGAGGTTTACAAAACTTGTTTTCCTGACAAAAAAAAATCGGTACAAGTTTTTCTCTATTCCACGTAAACAAGAAATTGAAATGAAAGCATCATTTATGAAAGCATTAAGCATCTATTTTAAGAAAAATAACATAATTTCTTTTATAAAAGATCTCAGGATACATTGACAAAACATTTGGTTGAAATTAGAGCTCAGAAAAATTGATATTTTTTAAAAATTACCCAAATTCATTTTTGGATTTGATGAGCAGCAATATGGTATTGGAGATGAAAGTCAAGATATGAAAGGTGTTTATCCATTATGTTATTTTATTAATTTTGTGAGTTTAATATACTTTATGTATTTTGTGTACAATGCCAACAATTATCCTGGAAAGCAAAATAGTTTAATATTGTAGAGGTCTGAAAATACGATGTGTAAAAGTTGGCATATTATTTTGAATAATCTTTGATTTCTACAACTCTTTCCTGATGCAACTGGCGGGGCGGTGCTAGTCTCAAATGCAGTTCTCACAGACGCTCTTAGATCTCGTAACGCATCTTCAGACATCGAGAGAAGGAAAGTGCAGCTCATTAGGTATCAGGAAGCTACAGCAGTTTCTTCTCTCCATTCACTTTCGATACATTCTCCGCTCTCCTCTCCTCTCTTCTCTTCTCTTACCGCCACTGCCCCCGCTGAGTGGGCCGGCGGAGAGAGCAAAACTTTCGGTTTCGACTCCATCGCATTCTTTTATTTTACATTCAATGGCATGGCGTTTAACATCGTTTAATAAATCGGTTTAATATTTTCGTAAAAATACTTGATCTCAGCTTCAAAAGAAACGGTAATAATTACCATTACCAATACTGACTTCAGTAGTATCAGCATCAAAGATGTTTTGCAATGTAGGTATGTGATTTGCAGCTCTGAGAAGTCTATAAAAATGTCTTCCGAAACCTGCATGCAACCTTAAAGCAAATCGTCTGGAATTACGAACACTTTTTTATATTTTTACGGTACACTCATGGATTTTATTATGCTAAAGTGTTGTCTCAAATTTGACATTTTCGATCGAGGCAGATAAACTTCGACGCTTGGCATGGAAGTAATCGTAGACCAACTATTTGTGGACGAAAGGACAGAATATTTATAATAAGACCACGTTTTGTAGTAGAAGGGCATATTATCTTTCATTTTGTTGTATTCCAAATAACAAAACAAAAACTTCCCCACTAAATTCTTAATGTTCAACCCAGCGTACAAGGTTGAATATTAACATTTTATAAACAAAAACATTTCTAAAATAATTATAGTACGTGCACTTCATTAAAATAACAATTTATAATCTTTGTGTTAGTGAATCATAAGAACATTATTTCTTTTTCACGACAGTCAAGCTTATTTAGGAGTTAAACATTTTTATGTTATTTTTGCTTGCGTGTTTCAAATTAGTGCATTTATTTTTTGCTTCATTCTTAATTTAAAAAATCACATAATGTCATAATATTTTCTGGGGGCCACCAAAATTTTCTCGCTGACCATCATCTCTTCACAGACCAGTGGTTGACGCCCGCTGGTCTAGTCGACGGCTTCTGCAGGTGAAGGTAACACTCAGGAAAACGGACGGTGCAACAGGCTGCAGCTAACGTGATTCGCCCCCAGGTGCGGGATTCCCATTTGGCGCCGTGACGCCGCAGGAAGTGCGAGGAGTCGCCTTCTAACGCCAACAAGATTGCAAGAGTAAACGTCTTAGGCGCGTTGTTTTTCAACAATACATCTGTTTCTCTTTCAGGTGACTAATGATTTTTCTAAAAGTTATTCTTTCAAGATTTATAAGAACCTTCTCACTTTTTACAGGTTCACGCGTTCTTGAGATAAATGTTTCCTTCGATTTTCTGGGAAGGGCAACGAATTATTAATTGGAAGTTACTACGGAAAGGCATTGCAGTATTCAAGTTTTGACTGACTGATTGATTGATTGGTATTTACGGGATCGTCAACTGCTAGAACAATTGGTCACGTAAATGTAGTGTATGTTTTTATTGTGGGAGGTGGCACCGGCACTCGTCTGCTGTCAATCGGAGAAATCGCGGAAAACTACCTATCCAAGCGACCAGCCGCTTGGAATCTCCTCCAGACGGCGACTGAACTCGACCTAGCTATATAACAACTGCCGAAAATCCAGCCGTCGATACTCGAAATCTAGGACATCCCGGTTAGAAGCATTGCAATGACATCAATTGATGCCCTAAACCACCAGTATTCACATTTTCGTATCGCCTGACATAAAATAAGATTTTGGTACGCATATAAATTATAAAATATGAATTTATTTGCGTTTCTACAAATAATAAGACTGTAATGACAGTGTGAATATGCAAATTGACGAGGCTTTAAGTTTTGCATTTCGAAATTCTATAATGGAGTAAGTTTGTGTTATTTGCGAAAATGTGTCAACACTTCCAAAAATAATACCAATTACGTTAACTATTTCCTGACTAGCAATACTACCGGAGGATGTGTTGTTCCATTTTATAAAAAAAATGTAATTGTGAAGAATATATTTAGCCTCTCTTTAGACAATTCAGTGTCTACACATTAAGGATCAGAAGAGGTAATAACAAACAGATATATCACATCAGTATTTGTAAATCCGTTTTCCGATATTGTCCTTTCTATTCAAATTAAAAAATATTGCAGAAGATTCCATAGAAAGTTACACATGTCTACACAATAACATGAATCTGAAACTGAAGAAAAACTTTGATCTGATAATTTGGTTCTTCATTGAAGCAGGTCACGCTATTCCCAAATCATTTCCCTGCAAATAGTTGGCAATGTAGCAAAATGCTTTGTAATACATTTTACCGGCAATTTATTGAATCCAGATAATGCCCAAATTAATGAAGCATAATTTAGAAATTCTGCTATGGTAGTATATGTTCTTTCCTCACATGTTAATAAATTTAGACAGTTATCTCACATTAAATGAATGAAGGTGGGTCGCTAATAACTCCAAACTAAGCAGCAATATTTGAAAAAAATCACTGAAATACACATGTGGAAAGCCGAGCATTTTCCAGGCTAATGGCAGCGACCCAAATCACTTTCAAGCTAATGTTGATACTGTGCTTAACTTCTGAGCTAGAATCCTCCCAGTCGAAATGGCTCCTTCCCAGGGGCAGTCCCCGGCGTAGCGCAACTTTGCGCCACTGGGCACCGCTGCTCAAACCCCGTGAGCCCCAAGGGGATCGTGACAGGTTTCCTTACGATTATTCGGTTATCGCTTTCTTTCACCTATGTTCTTTCATCATCATGATTTACCTATCTATCAAATCCTCTATACATTCCATATATAGCCAAAGTCTTTGGTATTGGATTTAAAATAAAGAAGTAGGTGCATCAAAAACCGACGTTTTTCCGTAATGGAAGTGAATGCCGCTGAAGTGATCATATAATTATTGATTAATATGAATGCCAAGGGTAAAGGGTTTCCCCGGATAAGATGGTACTAAGTTCCCCTAAACCATATGACGTACGAGTGGTTAACATTATATCTGTAACATAAAAATAATATTTTTTAAAAGTTTCTTAGCCCCGGTCCCACCACCCGCCATCCTCTAGAGCCAAAAACGTGTTTTTTAATTTTTTTCATCAACTTAACACTATTTTATGCGACTGAAAAACATATGATAAATCAGAAGACAATTTATACTATCAGAAAAAATGATATTTTCTCAGACCCAAATTCAAACACAAAAAATATTTCTGAAGAATATTACAACATTTTTTTTACTGTGTCTTAGAACCATGGAACAGACTCGAAAAACATTTTTAACGTCCTTCTTAAAACACAAATTGTTGTGATTTTTTCAGATTTTTTTCGACAGCTGGGCTGTAGTTAAAAAAGTAAACTCTTATTCCGCCTTTAAATCAACTTGGTATTAAATATACTGTGAAAATGACTGCAATAGTTCTGTGCATTTATTTTAGTGTTTATTATACATTTGTATACGTTTTGTAGTACCCAGTAATATTTTGATTTTGGAATTTAGTTACAAATTATCATTTTTTTAAATCTTTCTAATCCTTTGCATAAGTATATCATACGCCAAGGCAAGACGAAAGTCGATAAGACAGTTTATAAGAAACCATCGACACAAAACCTTGAAAGTATGATACTGGTATATATGATTAGGACACCCCATCCTACAACGAAAATATTTCAGAAAAAAAATATAAAAGTTTGCAGATTATGACATACAAAAAAGAAAGAGTATTGTAACCCATATTGTAATCTCGAATAACTCGGAAGCGCCTAGGCCTCGTAGGCCTTTTACACCAGGAATGTGTGTCTCGTGGAGATACAACTTTTTTTTGATAACAAGTAAATTTAGAAGATAACGTGTTTTTGGGGGACGGGTAGATGACAAATGAGGAACTGATGAGGGACTGTTCGGGTGCAGGTAAAGGATAAATGGGCGACAGTGGGGAGATCAAGAGGGAAAGGCTGGATCCGGATTATGTTCTTGGGCAGTATTCTACAAAATATGACATTTATGGTCTTTTTTTCAATTCTGTATATTTGGTTCCTTTGAGAGCCTCCTCTCCATAGCGTGGGTAGACAGAAAAGATCTAAATCAATGTAAAATTAAATTGAAGGAAAATTACGAAATGATCTTTAATGTTAAAATTAAAAGGAACTATTTTATTTTCTGTGAATTTTTATCTCCATGCGCAGCAATACTGGAATGGGATCTCTCGCACAGTACCGGGTCTCTAATTCTGTAAATCACATTTCGGGAATGAGTGTTCGCATTTGGGTGCTACATTAAATCAATATTCAGTTTTCATACAATTATTATTTTCAAAGGACAGAGTTTTCGCAGAATCTGGATTGTATATGCTTATTTATACGTACACAAGAATAAATACTTAGGTAAGGGAAAAGACAAGTTTTTCTCTAGTCTGAAACATCTACAGATGTGACAGCGTAGGCTTTCGCTGCCGGAGTCTGTAACTATTTAGCTGTCTGGAAGATGCAGTTTCCTCAGCACCAACGTTTCAGACGCCATTCAATGACCTTCTTCCTGGAGGAAGGTCGCAGGTGCGTAGGACGCGGCGTCCACCGGACAGCCAAGTACTTATTATTTTTAAACTATGACCCATAAATTAAAAAAAAAAGTGAACAAATTCACAAGTGTTCTGAGATGAAGTTTTAAGATTTATTCGGACCTGGGTCGATGTCCTAAGACACAGTAAAATAGGTCTGGCAAATCCGGGTTCAACCTGTTCCCCTGCATTTCCCCTCACATCCCCCACTTATCCTTCACTTGTGACCGAATTATTTTCCCATAAACTGACAAAGACTATCGTCTTTCCTTAGCGTTTGATATACTTATGCAAAGGATTAGAAAGATTTAAAAAAATGATAATTTGTAACTAAATTCCAAAATCAAAATATTACTGGATGCTACAACAATGTATACAAATGCATAATAAACACTAAGATACATGCTCAGAACTGTTGCAGTCATTTCCAAAGTATATTTGAAGTGAATTTTACGATTTGAGTCTATTTGAGCCCAGCTGTCGAAAAAATCTGAAAAAAACACAATTTATGTTTTATGAAGAACGTTTGAGACTTTTTCGAGTCGGTTTCATAGTTCTAAGACATTAATTTTTTTTCAAAAATATTTTTTTGTTTGAATTTGGGGCTGAAAAAAATATAATTTTTTTCTGATAGCATAAATTCTTTTTATTTATCAAATGTTTTTCAGTCATATGAAAGTTAGTTGCTGTTAAAACGTTAGTTGCAGTTAAATTGCCAAAAAAATTAAAATAAAAATACGTTTTTTGGCTTTAGAGGGTTGTGGGTGGTGGGACGGGCATAAGAAACCTTTAAAAAAATATTTTTACGTTAGAATTATAATGTAACCACTCATACGTCATTTGGTTTAGAGGGACTTTTTGCCATCTTATCCGAGGGTACCCTTCAGATAGTGCAGCCAATGAGCAAGAAAGGTAATGTTATTATTTTAGTTTCAGCGGACGGTCGTTATGGTAGACAGACGTGTTACTGTAAGTGACGCGCTTGGGACTTATAGGGACCCAAGATAATACTGCATTACTTAATAGACAACTTAGACAAGAGTAATAAGATAAAAACGCTTCCTGCGGAGCTCCTAGCGGACATCATTGGGAAATATTCTGTGGAATGTTCGCTAAATATGAGTTCTTGAAATCCAGGTGTGACATTATCCATTGCAGTTATCAAAAAGTGATTAGTGACTTCCAGACCTCGAGAAAAATCTACAGGCATATTTGGTAAAAGAATGAAGAAACATTTCCAACAATAAACATTTTAGCCCTACATTAATGGTCTCTTTCCTGAAACGAACGTCCTGGGGATGCTAATTACATCTGCTTGCAGTTATTAATGTTTCATCTGATGTTTTTATCAATTGGGTTACGACAGATGAAATTATAAGATAGTCGTACACAAGGTTAGTTGCCCTCAGGGTGGAGACAAAATCTCTTAATGCCAGAAGTGCGAACGAAGTATCTCTTTCTTTAAATCAACCAATAAACGCAACTCGTGCTTCGGTGACCGAATAGGGATCTATGATGTTGAGAATACACAAAAGAATTTTTTAGAAACCTTTTTTGTCAAATAAATTTGAAGAATGTACCAGTACTTACTATTTTATTCATTGAAGATTGCATCACATTAATTTCATAAAATATTAATGGCATACAAAACGACAGATGCAATAGACGTATCTCAATGAAGTTATAAATGTGTTTGCAGGGTTGTAAATTAATATATTACCTATAAACAAATTAGACATTTGGGCGGAGAAGAAAGCCAGAAAATGAATGAAAATGTTCAAGGAACATATCCTACTTCTTTTTCTTTCCTTTTTACAATACAGATGTTTGCTAGTATATTTCAACCTTATAAAGATGTGATATTTAGTTTATCGATTTTTGTAATTAATTCGAAGTTAGATTGCCGTGTGGACCAAATCGTAACAAAAGGAAAGGATGCTGATTTGAATCCGCTCTGAGGCATAAATGTTTTCATTGTGAAGGAAATGCCTATGCGTTACATAACAATTATATTAATATTGTACACTTGCATATTAGTAAGCCTAGTGTATTTTAATTACTTCTAGTTTTGAAGCTTCTTTTATGGTTCCTAGAGCAGTGTTTATTCTTTAATACTTCCCATAAATATTTTTTATGCCTTCACGTCTGAATTGGTATCTTACGTACTGTTTAATGTATGGAAAATGTAACTTTTTCTACTTCTTCTTCTTCCAAAGCACTACAGCCCGATGTGGGCCAAGGCTGCCTTCACGATCTGCCTCCATTCCTCTCTTCTTTCGGCCTTCTCCCACCATCCAGTGACTTTCATTGTTTTCAGGTCATCCACAACATCCTGGATCTAACTTTTTCTGGGCCTGCCACGTTTTCGTACGCCCAGAATGTTATTTTTATGTATTTGTAGGCATTCTTTCCACTCCCATTCTCTGCACGTGTCCCACCCAAGAAATTCTGCGAGATTTTATGAATCTAATTATATCTTGATCTTCAAATATAGTGTTTATTTCTTCATTAGATCTTATCCTCCATCTTTCTCTATCTTTTACAGCTTCATATATTCTCCTTACAATTTTCCTTTCAAATCTACGTACTGTCTCGATGTCATTATTGCTCAGGACCCATGTTTCTGCTCCGTAAGTTACTGTTGGTCGGATTAAAGTTTTATACAACTTGACTTTTGTTTTCCTAGTCAAGAGAGCATATTTTAGGAGTGGTATATTTGCAAAATAGGCCTTATTACCTTTCATCACCCTTTTGTTGATTTCTTCAGATACATTGTTTGTGTTGTTAATATTAACTCCAAGATATGTGAAATCACTGACTCCTTCAAAGTTGTAATCATTTATCTCCATTGTTTGTATTTTTCTTCTAGTTTCTGATGCTGACATTTTCACTTCATTTTCACTGACAAAATTTTTCTACAGAGACAACAAACAAAATTTGTTGATCGAGGTACGAAAAGACGCTAATACCAACTTCAGAGAAGAAAACGTCGTATGTGGAGATTTTCCTTTTTTAAAATTTTTATTCTATTAATAAGTCTCAATAAGACTTATATTTTAATATTAGAAATTAAATAAAGTATGCATTTCTTCAAATTAAATATTCCTATTGAAATTTTGGTATCTCTTTTGGTATTTCAAATAAGGTAATTAAACGTTATGCCAATCTTTCAATATTCATGAAATATTTGCTAGATTTAAAGTGATTAACAGATTGTTAAATCGATTTACTTAAAAATTGGCAGTAATAATACTCAGTTTGAGCATTGCATTCAGTTGAATGTAATTTCTAAGATCATAAAATTTCGATTTTTTATAAATAAAATATTGGAATAGCTGGATACGAGAGAGTAAGACCGCTAAAATTGTTTGTTATTTTTATCAGCGTACGCTACGATTCATAAACATCTTATGGAAAATAGTATTTACTTTTCAAACTTAATGTGCAAATGATTCTAATGATTACTCACGCAATACTTCGAATTTTGTTTCACTGCGTCTTCAGTTTTCGAACATCCGGATGTGACAATTTACGTCCGTCCCCTTTACTACAATCTCATTGAATCAATGAAGATTCGTATGCATGTAATGATCAGATATTTCATTTTAACTTTTCAGCTTTTTTATTCATACTGAAAAAAGTATATTTCAGTAGAGTATTTTTCACTCTTGAAAATTAGCTTCCGTCTTTCTCTCTTTCTCACTGTAAACAAAATTTTATTTTACTTCCTTGTACAATAGATTTTTATTAATTTACCTCACGCCATTAAAAAAAAAAAGTTGTGCTAATAGAGGCGAACTTGCTCTGCTGTTTGTTTCCCGGAGGTTTTCCGCGCTGGTCCCGCACGTCTCTGGGCTGGGCGAACTCGAGCGTTGCAGGTCGCACGAGGGGCGGCGAACAATAGCAACCTGTGGTGATAGAACGACTGGAAGCGCGCCGAGATAGCGAACATTCCAGATAACAGCTTTGCAGCAGCTGCGACCGGGCACAGCCGACGCGACGCGCCGTGCTAGTGGAGGATGAAAGGATGTAACAATCGGCCTCTGAATAGGCAACCTGACTGGCATCTGACCCTCGTGGTAGTAGTCACAATGCATCGCGAATCGTTGCGAAGGTAGCCTCTTTTGTAAATTTATTTGCTTTTCACAATTTTGATGGGCGCATCGTTGGTTTTGCTAAATGCGTTTTTCAATGTTTCTGCCTCATTGACCTCAGCCACTGGAAGCATACAGGTCAACTCTTCTCCGTGGTCTGCAATTCAGCTCAATTACGTCACATTCATCATAATTACATGTTGCTGTTTTCCTTGTCATGGGGAACCCTGTCCTTCCTCACTGCAATAGTGGTCCTTTTACTTGCATTTTCTTCTTTTTTTGCTATTTAATTTCTCTTTCATTTTAATCTTTTCCTAATGACATGGGCGTCGCCGCTCGGAGGAGGGGAGATATGCGTCCGTATTTTTTATGTATGGGATGTATTGGAGGGATAGTGTTTTTCTTATTGCCCCCTCCCAGAAAATTGGTACTGGTGACCCCATGGCTAATAAGCACCGATTTTCCTCTCGTATTTTTAGGTACAATTTTAAACGCCAGTACTTTAAGTATAATTTCTTAGAAGGAGCTTCAAAGTTCGAAAATGGGGAGGATGGAGAAGAAAATTTCATAACACGATTTATTGAATTATTAATACTAAATGTAGTTTACAAACAATGTTTGGCGTAATATTGAAATGCAGAGAAATATATATTAACTAGCAGAACCCAGGAGATGTCGTCCAGAACTTTCTCCCTCTTTCTTTTTCTCTTTGATTTTCTTTCCCTCTTTCTCTCTTTCCTCTCTTTCTCTTCCTCTTCTTCCTTCCTTTCCTCTCCTCTCTCACTCTTTCTCCTTCTCTCTCTCACTCTTTCTCCTTATCTCTCTCACTCTTTCTCCTTATCTCTCTCACTCTTTCTCCTTCTTCTCTCTCACTCTTTCTTCTCTCTCACTCTTTCTTCTCTCTCACTCTTTCTTCTCTTTCTTCTTCTCTCTCACTCTTTCTTCTCTTTCTTCTTCTCTCTCACTCTTTCTTCTCTTTCTTCTTCTCTCTCACTCTTTCTTCTTCTCTCTCACTCTTTCTTCTCTTTCTTCTTCTCTCTCACTTTTTCTTCTCTTTCTTCTTCTCTCTCACTTTTTCTTCTCTTTCTTCTTCTCTCTCACTTTTTCTTCTCTTTCTTCTTCTCTCTCACTCTTTCTTCTCTTTCTTCTTCTCTCTCACTCTTTCTTCTCTTTCTTCTTCTCTCTCACTCTTTCTTCTCTTTCTTCTTCTCTCTCACTCTTTCTTCTCTTTCTTCTTCTCTCTCACTCTTTCTTCTCTTTCTTCTTCTCTCTCACTCTTTCTTCTCTTTCTTCTTCTCTCTCACTCTTTCTTCTCTTTCTTCTTCTCTCTCACTCTTTCTCTCTCTGTCACTCTACCCCCTGCCGCCCGCATCTCCTGTTCTACTCGGCCTCGTCCCGCGTCTTGAGTGTGTGATCCTAGATACTATTCTAGGAATATAAAATGTCACTAACTTCCGGTGGAAAAGTCCGAATAAAAAATAAATCACATTTGGTGACTGCTATTTTTTCTCATACTTATTAAAATGCCTATCTCTCCTGTTATTGAAGATTTGAAATATATTAGGTTGCCAGAAAATGTTGACTTAATATCACATATTTTTAGGCAGTTTTAGTGTGAATAATTGTGAGTGATTTGAATGTTTTTGGAGAATATTATCCTATTTCAATAACAAATTAAAGGAAATAGGTTATAACTTAAAAACAAGTAAGTCCTTTCAGTTTGAAACAAAATATCATTTATAATTGTGATACTTTTATTATGTTATATTTCGTATAAATACTCTTTAACATTTGAATCTAAGAGAGGACTAAATACTGAAGATTTCTGGTAAGGGTGTAGTGTTAGGATATTCATTTACTTAGTGATAATTTGGCATGCTACATGTCAGATGTGCACCATTTTACTCGATTTACGTGCCTCCTTTTGACGATTAACACAGAAGTGACCCTGCGCAAGCGCACGTTTGCTGAACTTGGGAACTGTTCGTTAAAAGGAAGCCTGTAATTTGAGCCTAAGGAGTTTTTTCTCCGGCGCATCGCATCTCGAGCGTGTCAGGGCTCCAGGTAAGCATAAGGCGGATGCGCAAGTGGTGCTGCGCTCTGGCGGGTGCCGGGCGCAACGCCGGAGCGGCAGCGGGGGACGACGGAAGGTCGCTGACACGCGGTATCGCGGCGCGGCGCTCTCGCTCGCCGGTGCCAGGCGCGGCGCGGTACGGCGACGCGCGCGGAGGTCGCGGCGGGAGGGTGGGGAAGGGAGGGGAAGGGACGGGGGAGGAGGAAGGCTCCCCGCTGCCTCCGCAGCTCCCGCGAGCACGGGAGAGGTCCGGCGGCGGCGGTGGTGGTGGTGACGACGTTGGCTTACGTAAGGCCTCCGTGCTCCGAGCCGGCCGGCCGCGCGGCGCCATCACCTGGCCGAGAGGGAGACGGCTGTCCTCCTCATGTAATATAACTGTCCCACTCCTATTACCCGGCTTTCGGCCGATTCGCATAAGCGGAAATTTTGAAGATAGGACAAGAGACGGAAGTGAAGCGAGGAAAATGTCACACAGAAAATGTCTCATTTTAATTCATGAAATGCACTTTAACATATTTTTGAACGTTTTCTTCAAATCTTTCGACGTTTTTACAGTCTCTTATGTTCCCAGATTGGGCGAAATTTATTATGCTCAGTAATCTTTATGCTAATCAACAATTTAAATGATTTTTTTAAACTAGTTTGTGAATTATAGAAGTAGTTTCTTTATTAGAAAATGAGATGTAAAGCACTATGCTACTCTAAACGATATAAAATCTATAATATTAACTTTACAACCACGTTTTTTTATTAACTGACAATAAGCAGTCAATTCGAAAAATCCTTCGACGTGAAAAGTTCGTCGATCTGCAATCTGGAGAGTGACAATACTGCAGCTGTACTTATAATGTACGGTTAACGGGCAACTATTTTATTAACTCTGGAGGTATGTTTTGTTAGTATTCTTGTGTATAAAAACTGCACTCACGAATTGTAGGGGCAAGGAGTAAGTGTAAGTTGTACCTTACAGAATATTTCGGAACATTATTGTACCTATGAAATAACTGCATAACATTACATTGTCGTGTGATGCTAACGTAAAATTATCGTATAATACCATCATAACCAACGTTTTGCCTACGTTCTTAATTGTTTGAAAGAAAGCTTCTGTGTTGTGTGGTAGAATAATGTGACCACCGGAAGAAACCTAAAAACATACAATATATGTTCTCTCAAATTATTGATTGTTAGTACCTTACCAAAAATTTGATAAAATGCTTGTGTGTGGCTACTTGGTCGTTGTCTTATTGATTTTTTTAAAACGATTAATTGATGTTCCCTGGCACGTCAACTGCTACGGTTATTAGTTTCGTTTGTGTAAAGAATACGTATTCCATTCCGAGAGATGCCTGCGTTCCTCCCCACCTGACGTCGACCTACAGTCGGCTTCCGCGGGATTTCCCTCCGCCAAGTATCTCCTCTTGCGGGACACCCTCAGCTAGGACAAGCTCCAAGCTCCCGGCCGGTCTCTCTACACACGTGGCAGTGAAGTGCACGTGAGTGTTTGAAAGGAGAGAAGAAAATCCGTCACCGTCGAAACATGAACCCTAAAACCTCCTGGTGAGAGTCGCTGTAGATTCAGCGACAATGCTGGCTCCAAACGCAGCCGATAAAATCATCTTACATTAACATGAATATTGTTCGGAATCAATGCATTTAATTATTTATCGATTTTCCAAGTTAATATATCCAAATACATTATTTTTGTATTTAAATTAATATCATTCTTGGACAAAAATAATTACTTATTCCCAAATAACTTTACCGCTAGCACAACTTTTTGTAGTTCTTATTTGCATATTTTGCTAATTAAATTACGAATGATGAAAATGCGTATTGATGATACAGCGTAATTTTTAATAGAGTATATGGTATGATTAGAGTTCTTGGATGTTTAAGATATCGGTGCTGACACATAGTTTTTTTGTGATTAAACACGATTGACATTCATTTTAGTAGAACCATTATTTTAATCAATGATGAAGTGGAATACTACACGAAGTTGCATTTTATCTTAACATAACGTAATGGATTGATGACAACTAAGAAAAATTAACTTGTTTTCTGGTGATATAAATATTTCCTTACAATACACCACTTTACATCCTGATACTTAAATCAAGTAGGATGTTCTTTGATTACGAAATTGATCTTCAGCTCTTTCTCTCTATCCAAAATTTATGTGAGAAAGTTTCTCATAATTTGTTCTGAGAAGAAATTAAAACCTAATAAAGCAATGGTATGTAGTAATTAATTCTTAAACGAACTAAAATTTGACAAATATTTGTAATTATCTATGTGTACCTATCTTTCGTAAATCCTGCGTAACTGTGTTATGGTAGCTATTGAACTGGGATTTTATTCAATCTAAATAAATAAATGTGTAGATGAAGTAATGAAACCACATATGTAGGAACACACGAGTTGCTGCTCTAAATTTGCTGTCTTAAGGGGTCCAAAAAGAAATAACATTTACTTAACGTACGTATGTTTGTCCTAGTAGAACAAACAATTTGTTGTGTTTCGTTTTGAAAACTAAAAGTATAAGCAATGTAAAGCTTCTAATAATAATCTCATGGTATTGAATTATCAGAGATAACATGATATACAAATAGTAGAGGGCGACAAATGTTTGTGAGCGACAAATGTTTCAAATAGGACTAGCTATCTTGGACTGCTTTAAAAACCAATTTGACACCTTTCATTTTTCTGGATTCCAAAGTTCAGGACTATTGTTTCTGATGCAATACAGGCAGTGGGTATAATGGAAATGTAGGTCGCTGAAAGTTCTCGTTGTTCTTATGCCTACAAGTAGGACAACCAGTAAGCAGGACGCGTCGTCTTCGAATCTTCAGTAGTTCGACACTTTTCAGAAATAATTTTGCTTTTTGTCAATTATGAGAGTATCTTTGGTCGTAAAAGTATTGTTCAGAAATTGAAATCTTGACAAGAGAGAGAACTTTATCAGGCCTCAATTTTGTTTAGAAGTGGTCAGGATGAAATAAATACATTTAACTTTTTAGAAATCTAATGTGAAAATTAAAAATTTACATTTTCAAGTTTTATTTCGTATTCACTGCAAAAAAAGAACTGATTTAATTAAAAATTCAAATGCTCTCAACATTCTATTACGAAATTGGCGTATTACATCAAGTTTACGATGTGGAAAATGTTATTGTTGAGAATTAATACCGTGAACTATTGAAATACCGTTGAAGTACTTTGTTAAAGAATGTAAGTTTTATATTTCAGGAGTTTCTTTGAAGTGATGTAGGCCTCCTATGACCTTGCTTTATTCTATTTGAATCGCTCATAAATTGAGATAGTGTTTTTCTCTTTATATGAACAATTTTACTGTACAATTTTTGTCAGTTTCGGAGGTAAATTATCTTCGGAAATGCAACAAGAAATATTCAAAATAACCTGAGTGTGTTGACAAGCACAACATCGTGTGCATATGTTCCATCCATTGAGCCAAATCTGGACTTTTTCTGAATGTTTCATCAATTGCCAGTTCGATGATCAGATTTTATGGTGACTGTGAATAATGTGAGTGAAATATTGAAACTCGTGAATAACGAAGTTGCAATAGATCAAAAGAAGTATGTTGATGAACATGCCGACCTGCTTGTTTCACGAGGAGCATAGAGAGAATCCGTGCAACATTCAGGGAAAGTAGGGGCTGAAGAAGGCTGAGTCACTCCACAGACACAGTGGCGCGTGACGTGCATTTGTTGCGTCAGGCGGGGCGTGGGGCGGGAGGGGCGGGCCGCGTGCTATGAAGAGCTGCTGCAGCGATCGCTCTCTGGCAAACAGCGATTGTCAATTAGCCCAAATTGCACTGACTTGGACAAGAACTCGTTTATGCAAGAAATGCAGAATTATAACTAAAGGAACGCATGTTAAAGGATGGTACCGTACGTCGCTGTCAACATTTCGTTTTTGAGTTTCAATTGAGTTTTGATTGAGTTTCAATTTTGACTAGTTTCGATTGTCTCTGAAAAGGAGAGTTTATCCTACAAAACGTGATCCTTTCCATCGATGAGTAAAATAATGCACGAATATTTTACTGAAATAATTTTGATAGACGTGCAAAAAAATGTAATAATAATTTTCTCCAAAGGTAAAGTTCTTGCAAAATATGACTTAATCTTTCTTCCCAGTAACACAATGCAGAATTGAAAATTAAAAACAACAACAATATATAACAAAAGGATTATGTATAAAAATCCCCTGTATTCCGATGTTTCATTTCTCGCCGAATAGTGGAACATTTTTGGTATTCTGAGAGTGTAGAAGCGGAGAGGTCGGCTTTTAAACATTCAAGCGGCATCACCGTTGCAGCTCTTCTGATGCTGTATGCGCAAGGCTTTCATCTGTTTGTAATGCTGCGGGCGTGATCGCGTACGGCAGTGGAGGCTGCGGTGGAGGCGAAGGTGGAAGCGTTTGGTGGCCCTGAGGAAGGTAGAGGCAATGGCGGAGGTTGCTGATGAATACATCAGTATCCTGGGGGCAAGGTACGGAATCGAAAGTGGAGAAGCATAGCAGACTGTTTTGCCGAGGACACTGAATATGATAATGGTTCTGATTCTGCCGTGCAGGATGTCGACAAGTTGAAACTGATATTGATGATAAGCAGTGCGATACAGTTATAATAATGACAAGGATTGATTCAGTTTTCAATTTATTCAGCCATTCAGTGTTTAGACCTGCACCTTATTACAAATCTTAAACCATGGCAATTCAGTTGATTAAGAATTTGCTGATATTATTTCAATCACGAGGTTCTAGTTTTCCATCCGTTCAGTGACAGTTTTATTCACGCAATTTTATCGCTTTCGTTTTATCGCCGCGACGTGCAGAAGCTTGTAGTATAATAGAGCTTCTTTGATAAGATTGGTTGGTTAGTGATTCCTGGAGCGTCAACAGCTTAGGTCATTAGTCCCGTAACTGTAGTACATGTTTTTTCTCGGGAGATGGTCTCCCGTAATATGTGGTAGATCAGTGAATGTTTGTGTGTGTGTGTGTGTGTGTGTGTGTGTGTGTGTAAGGGGTTTGTGGACATAGGACAAGGAAGAGCAGAGAAAGATCGCGCGCGGCCCGTTTGTTAAGGGACTGGTTCCGGCGTTTGTTAATATACTTCGCCGGTGTTGATCGGAGAAACCACGAAAAACTACCTATAAAAGCAGCCGGCCGCTAGAATTCTCCAGACAGCGACTGAATTCGACCTAGCTGGAACGCTAGTATCGAAAATCCTGCCGCCGTCAGGACTCGAACCTAGGATCTGTCAGAAGCGCTGCAGTGACATCAGTTGATGCACTGAGCTACCGCTCCCGGTTTCTTTCATAAGACTTGAAAAATTTGTATTGTTATTAATATTAATTATAATGTGGCGTCGCTAGTTGAATGTGGCGTCGCCAACGTTGTAAACTGTTTTACACGTATTTTCATGTGTTGAAAATTTCTATAATACTTAAGTTCTTTCATGCGTTATTTAAATATGTTCTTACAGTATCTGGCATTGGACTTACCAATGAATCGTAGGTCTTAACGTTATTCTTCCGTTAAATAATTCCCAACACCCAATGGCCTTGTGTATTACCTCCATATGGGATATAAATTGATAATTTTGCAATTTCAAAATTGTAATGACCGTAAAAATACTCTCAGGAATGAACAATGCAAATAGTTATAATTTAGTACAGCTATATTTATACGATGTGTTTTCAAATATGAGCATAAATGATCACCTGTAACTGTTCTTCTGCATTATTCTCTATTGTTGTTAGTCGAATTAGACGAGACTTCCTATAGACGAATATATACCGTGTGGCCCACTTAAGATGTTCCCTTCAATTTTCTCCTGAACCGTTGCAGATACTGAGATGCGGTTTTCACTAAAACTACTATATACAAGGGGCACATATGGCCATGCATAATATTATTCCATTGCATTTTTTATTGCATAGATATTGACCCAACTTCGATTTTTTAAATGGAACCCTAGAGATTTTTTTAGCTCATCATAACAGGCGTGAAGAGACGAGTTCATAAATATGCATTTCGTCATATATTACATAACAAAATTTTCGCGAAATTAAGAGTTTTAAAGACGCACGCCGGCTGCTGGTTTCTGTAATCTGAACGAGAAATACCGGGTGATATGCGGCGAGGCCATTCCCTTCCGTTGCGTCGACCCTGCAATGTAGTGATGCAATGTGCAAAGGAGCTCACGAAAACCCGCGATTTTCTCTTTAAGACTACACCCTCTCAGTCCTGGAGACAATGTATTCACCCATAGCCATGTTCTGAGTAAATCTGTACGCCACAAGGTACTATTTTTTAATTAATGAAATACTACAAGATTTGAGAAAATATTTGAATTATTAACTGAAGAGAAAGCAAGGGAAGATTGGAGAGTGAACATGTTCTGAATTAATAAATGCGTGTGCTGTCAGAAACAAAACGTTTACTCTTTGAAAGATTGAAAACCTTTACCGCAGGGTCGACGCAACAACTATAGGTAAAAATCTTGAAGAAAAAGTTTGGGACTTTTTGGATTTTTTTATAATTGGATTAATTTCATTGAAAAATTACGCGAAAACTACTCGTTTCTTGAAAAAATTGTACATGACTTTTTTTAAAAAGCTGCTTTTTTTAAAACAGACTTTGACGAAGACCAAAATCTCTATCTTTAATTTTGTAGTTTTAAAATGTTAACTTTTTGCAGTTTTCCAAAATAGAGTGTTTGCCGAAAATGGGATGAGTCGGACTTCATTTTAAAAATTTTCAAATATACTAACCTACGAGTATTTTCTGGTGTTTTATTTAACAAATATATATTTATGTATTTAATTTCTCAAATTTCACATTAAATGAGATTATAGGTTTAGTCAATATTTAAAAACAAATTCTGTAAAATACGTGATTCATAAAATCTATCTTCGTATTCGTAATCACGAGGCAAAAATACATTGAAAACACCAATCTGAACTACAGGATTTATCAAATAATGAAACTTTTAAATCTCTGTGTACTACTTAATTGATAAAAAATATTCTCACAATTTTCTATATTCCATATCTCGCAAGCATCGAACTTGAAATTAAATAATTCATTTTTCAACCTAGTTTTACTGATAGTGGCTTACCGTTGAATGATAATTCAACGTCATTGAAACGTCACAGAAAAGTGAAACAATGTGATTGTAAAAGATTAGTACAGTGGTGTTGAGCAACCATTCTACAACTATTCTACGCCTATTGATGTCTAGGTTTACGCAACGAGTCATATTTAAGGATGCAATAAGAAAGCAAACAGAACTATTAATGGCATTCTGAAATATTATCGATAATATCACGTAGTTGTTTAGTTGGTTGTGATATCTTAATTGCCTCTACGTCGTAGTTTTAAAGATCTCCCAGCGAATTCCCGTAATTCTTAAAAATGAAACCTCTCTTAAAGACCAAAAATATTTTTTTAAAACGTAAATCGAATCTACATATTGACTCAAACGAACGGCTCTGACCATAAATATACCCTTTTAACATCGAAGTATTGCATTTTATAAAAGGTGATAAAACGTTTGATAGAATTCTACTGAATTCTTTTACCCTGAGGAACATCACTAGCCGCAGTGAAGACAGCGGTAGTTCCCTAAGGCCTAACCATGGTATTGAAGGGGCTGCTGGTGCTGGTGCTGCTGCTGCTGCTGCTGCTGCTGCTGCTGCTGCCGCGGCGGCGGCGGCGGCGGCCGTCCCGGTGCCGCTGACCTCGATTCGCAGGCCCCTGTGCCTCTCCCAACAAGCGCACCGCGCCTTCCCACTCTTTGCTATTTGACGCACAAGCGGTCTCTGGCCTGGGGACGGCCGGCGTAAACACAAAATAGGACCCCGGGTTTTCGAGGTTCCTTAATCAGTCTTTCCTAAATTTTGTGACACGTGGATTTAAGTCGCTGTATTAGAGATTTGCACTAAAATATTTTAATGAAAGAATATTTGGAATTCATATTGAATGGTCAATCTTCCTTTGCATTATATTCGTTTCCTTGTGGCCTCTGGTTTCTTTTTGCAGGTTTATACTTAATGCCTTGTTTTTGGAGAATCCGTAAGATCATAAATGATGTCATAAACAAGGATGATTCGTGGATCTTGGTCAATGTAATAGAATACTAAAATATTGCCCTTGTTCGGGAAACTTTATTTCCATCCTCAGGGATGTACCTGAATTAAATTTTAAAAAACTTGTTGATTAAACAACAGTTTTTTTGTTTTTTAAATGTCGGAGAAAAATAATTAGAATTATTACACTCCATTGACCAAGCTCCCAAAATCAGCTTTGACTATTACCTTATTTTTGTTGTTCAAATAACTGATTTTCAGTCTTTTTTCTGAACATTTTTTGCAATACATTATTTTCTAAGTTTTTGTTGTATAGTATTGTTCATTATTATTATTATTATTATTATTATTATTATTATTATTATTATTATTATTATTATTATTATTATTACTATTATTATTATTATTATTATTATTATTATTATTATTATTATTATTATTATTATTATATTTTCTGTACTTTTCTCAGTAAGCATTGAGAACCATTCATCTATTCATACGACTTAGGCTCTAGCAAATGCAACTGGTAATGACAGATCTGAGGAAAGACGGAGAAGAAATTCATCTTTGTCCGTCGTTCAATTTAAAAATTTTCGCACAATATGGCAAGTCTGTAGGATTAAAGCATTTTGGATGGTTATGCAGATTCCTTTTGATAATCCTATTTTTGTAAGACCTGAAGCAAATCGGTCTGTCACCACTCCTGTGGCTGAGATGATTATTGGCACTATTTCAACCTTACTCAGTTGCCAAACATGTTGGATTTCTGCTGCCAAATTCTGGTATTTTGAAATCTTCTCCGATTCTGTCTTATTCAGATTTTTGTCAGTGGACAGCCTACATCTATGATTGTTGCATACTTTTGTATTTTATTGATCACTACTATGTCCGGGCGATTATAATCCACAGTTTTATCAGTGACAATAGGCCTATCCCAGTAGAGTACTATTTCACTATTTTCTATAACCGGTGAAGGTGAATATTTGTAAAATGGTGGAGGGTTCTCAATTAGTCTATAATTTGATGCCAATTGTCTATGGATTATTTTGGCTACTTGATTGTGCCTCCCAAGATATGCAGTGTTGGCAAGAACTGGGCAACCTGCAATCACATGGTCGATGGTCTCATTTGGTTGATTACACATTCTACAGACGTCTTTTATACTGCTCTTCAGTATGTGTTTATCATAATTGCGTGTTTTTATTACCCCATCTTGAATTGCTATTATAAATCCTTCAGTTTCAGGAAATAAATATCCCATTTTCAACCACAGGAGAGAAGAGACTTTATCAACTGATGGGTTATTTAAGAGATTAGGATATTTTCCATGAAGGGTCTTGCTCTTCCAATCTGTCTGCATGTTACATATCTGGGAAACAATTTCAGTGTTGGTTTCAGTCTTCTGGAGATTTAGAGCTGAATAGTTTGCATCTACAGCAACTACATTCTTCAGTAACACACTATCCGAGGCGTGAAAGTACATTCGCATTTTCTTTTCTTGTGACCTGCACAGATTGAAGATATTAAGCAGGCCTCTACCTCCTTGGTTTCTGGGAAGATAAAGCCTTTCGACAGCACCCTTGGGATGATGTATTCTGAATTTTGTGAGGGTGGTTCGAGTAATCGTATCCAGTTCCCGAAGGTCTGTGTCTGAATATTTCAGGATACCGAAGGAATATGTCAATACTGGGACAGCATAGGTGTTAATAGCACTTATTAGATTCCTTGAGTACAATTTTTTGTTCATCAACTTTGTGATTCTTGATTTGTACCTTTCCTTGAATATCGACTTCATATTTGTCTGGTTCACTCGTCTATTTTGTTGGATACCAAGGTATTTATAAGTGTCGTGGTACAAAAGCTGTCGAAAATCACAAGTTTCATCAGGTACTTCGACCAATTTACCATTTTTTAGGTGTATTTCGGCACATTTATCAAATCCAAAGGACATACCAATGTCTTCACTAAATACCCGCGCCACATGTTTCAGCGCTTTCATGTGGTTTTGGCTCTCGGCAAACAGTTTAAGATCATCCATAAATAATAAATGGCTGATTCGGGAGGTAGGATCTCTCAGTCGGAGTCTGTACCCTAGACATTCTTTGTTTAGAAGCAGTGATAGGGGGTTTATAGCTAAACAAAACCATAGAGGACTCAATGAATCGCCTTGAAATATTCCTCGACGAATATCAATCTTAAATGAACAATTCTCCAAATTAATCTCCGTGCACCAGTTTTTCATTAAGGCAGCGAGCAAGTTTACAACCTTTGTATTAATTTTATATATTTTCAAAATGTGTATCAGCCATTCATGCGGTACCGAATCAAATGCCTTTCTATAGTCGATGTAGCACATGCTCAAGTTTCGGCTTTTTACCTCAGCTTGTTTTATGATTATGCTGTCCACAGTCAACTGTTCTTTGCATCCAAAGGTACCCCTGATGCATCCTTTCTGTTCCATGCTGATGATATTGTTCTGATTACAATGCATGTATATCTTTTCGTGTAAAACTGATGTTAATAACTTATATAGTACAGAGAGACATGTTACTGGCCTGTAATTTTTGGGATCTGATTTAGGAACACTTTTGGGTAGTAAGTAAGTAATACCTTGTGTTAAGAATTTTGGGCACTGATCAGGCTTCTGAAGTATCTCATTAAAACTATTTGAAATCAAGTTGTGTAGGGAGACAAAACGCTTCAACCAAAAGTTCTGAATTTTGTCAGATCCCGCTGATTTCCAATTTTGGCATTTCTTAAGACTTTCTTCAATATCTTCGGTGGTAATGTGGACTTCAGACATTTCTGGAAGGTTGTCCATCTTTTCCTAAAGTTCAGAGAGCCATGATGCATCATGATTGTAACTTGAAGGGTTGGTCCAGATTTCCTGCCAGTATGACTGGAATTTATAACTATCAACTTTCTCCTGGCTATCAGCTTTGTGTTCCAAGTTCCGATAGAATATTTTCTGGTTCCTCTCAAATAACATATTTTGTTGTTTCCGCTTTGAGCATTCATTGTATCTTCGCAATCTAGCACCCTTAGCTTTGAGCTTTTGTCTAGCTTCATCGCGGTACAGGGTTAGTTTTTGTCTTAACTCGGAGTCGTTGATGTTGATTTGCATTTTATGTAGGATTCTATTAATTTTATGCTTTACTCTTCTACTTTTGTTGTTTGAAAGAAATTCATGAATTATATTAATCTCTGTTCTCAGTTTAACAATACTTTCTTCCAGTCTAAATTGCCATGCAGGTTTTCTGGCTTTCTTTGTTTTGCTTGGTGGATTATTCTGAATGCGCTGTCCATTAAGATCGATTACAGCAACTGCAGCTGCATACAAGGCAGTATGAATATCTGTCAAGTTATTTAATTGGTCAGCAACCTGAGGTATTACCTGATCAACTTGCTTAATAAGAATATTAGTTTGTTTGGTAAAGATCAATTTTGGGATTTTAGGCCTACCAAGAGGATCTGTGTCTCGAAACAGATAGAAATATCCTACAAACTTTTCAGCGGTTTCCTTATTTATACTCAAAGCATTTGTCTCTATTGTCGTATCGTTATTATCACCAGTTTGATGGTCTTCTACAGCTGCCTGAAGTTCATTACCCACTTCCCTACGTATTTCATCAATTTCGATCTGGGTAAGATACTTTCGTTTTATTATTACGTTCTTACGATCGGCTAGGTTTTGTTCAGTCAAGTTGAATTCTGGGTAGGTTTTAGAAAATTCAGAGTGAAGTTTGTGTCTCCAACCCGGTAAGGGATCGTCTCTACATTCATTTATGAGCAGGTAAGTGCGAATAACTTTTTTATTCATTTCTCTGCTCCATTTAATTCTATTGGATGTTTCATTTCTTCTGGAGACATTCCTCTTGGTACGCAGTCCAGATGAAGTTGACGCATTCTCCTCACTGGAGTTGGAGTAGACATTGCCATTTTGATCGCTTACGTTGTCATCATCGGGCTGGGGTCCCGTGCCAGGTACAGCCCTACTCCCTGGCACATCCGAGGCTTCATTCTGCACGAACTGCTCCATATCAAATGGGTAATGCATTTTATAGCTCTCTGCCAGCTACAGGGGAAACTAGGTAGGAATAAGTGCGGGTAGGAAAATAGGATTGTTAGGGAGTGATTAAACGGAGGACGACAAGCTACTCGATCCACCTGCCGAGATCCGGGGGCGAGGGGGCAGATAAGGGTGCGACGGGAATGGATTACTAGGTAAGGACAGCGGTCAGCTGCTCCGGTTAGTCGCCTCTTACGACAGGGGGAGATCCCTTGGTGCTATTCTACTAAAACCCCCGACACCACACGGGGTTTATTGTTATTATTATTATTATTATTATTATTATTATTATTATTATTATTATTATTATTACTATTATTGGCGAATTCTCCCCAGAAATGGAAGACGTTAAGCAAGTAACTCGATCAATTTTTCTTTGAGTTCTTCTTGTTGATCCAATAGGCTTTCATTCTTTCCGAGAAGGCTCGTTTACGTTCTTCTGACCATTTTAGTCTGTACTGCTTTTGTTTAGGTTGCTCTGACATAACTTGCCATTTGTCTACTTTGTGTCTGAAGGTGTCTCTTTCTAAAATGTCTGCTGGTCTTATGTTTGAGTTTTTGAGGTCCTTTCGAATCTCATCTAGCCAAGGTGTGGAATTTTTAAGTGACGTTATATAATTTAGTATCCTTTTTGTCAGTCGATTTTCCAGTGGTCTGTTGAGATGACCAAAGAATTTCATTCGCCTTTTCCTAATATCAATTTCGATGTTTGAAAACTGTTCTGTTGTTTTAATTGTTTGCAGCCTGTAACCGTCTTGGGTATGTCTTGCTCCTAGAATTTTCCTAATGATCTTTCTCTCTTCTTTTTTGATTTATTCAAGTTCGTGTTTTCTGTTAAGGTTCAGTGTTTCACTTGCGTAGAGGATTGTTGGTTTTAAGACTGTGTTGTGGTGCCGAATTTTTGTCCCTCTTGACATGCATTTTTTGTTGTAGAGATTTTGCACTAACCCTAATCCTTTTTTACTTTTTAGAGGCGATGTTACTGTGAGATTTTTTCAAGGCCTGTCGGTTCCATGAATTCTCCCAGGCATTTGAAATATAGGACCCTGTTTACTTTACCATATTTTGATTTCAAGCTCGCAATTTCTGTTTTTGAACAAAAGAATTCAGTTTTCTCGAAAGAGATTTGTAAGCCTACTTTACACATTCTTTCAGTACTTCCAGCTGTTTGACAGCAGTCTGCTTATCCTCTGTTAGTATCGCTAGGTCGTCCGCGAATGCGATGTATGGTATGTAGAGGTTGTTTTTGGCAGAGCCCAGTGGAATTCGCTTCCATAACCCACATTTCTTGAGTTCTTTTAATTATTATTATTATTATTATTATTATTATTATTATTATTATTATTATTATTATTATTATTATTATTATTATATTGTTATTATTACACGAATGCATGGAAATTTACTAGTTTGTAGTCTTCGGATAATTCCCAATACTACAGTCATATTTATGCATGCTGTCCTAGTGTTAAGTTTACTTCGCTATACGCGTCTCACAAAACGATAACATAGGCCTGCAAAATCTACGTTATCGAAAATTGTTAATGAAATGTCATTTGTAGTTTCAGAATTTAGTATGCTGATTTCAAATATAAGGTCTATTCTTTTTTGTACTTTATTGCCTTATTTTATTACGTTAGGATTTTTCACAAATTGTATTTGAATATATGGGAAAAGAATAAATAAATTCAGTTGTTATAAAAACATATTTGCTACAGAAAATTAAAAGAATCATATGTAAAATTTTACATGCATAAAATAACTCCAATAATTTACTAACTTATACATGATTGTGGTATGGTTTTCGTTTTTCATCAAAGCTACTTTTCCCACTTCTCCTTTTGCTTGACGGACGTGCGAACACATCTGTAGCACACGGGTCACAGATCCCTCCGAACGCACAGGTACGCTCTTAGCTGTCAAAATGTTAAGAGTTCGTATGACAATTGAATTCACAAGTGAACAACAATGGAACTGCATTTCTACAATAACAATGAAATCTCCTTTAACTCACAATTCTCACACGTCAAAACAACAAAGAGCAGCAGTACCAATTGCATGACATAAATATGTTTTTTCGCAGACTTCTGCAGGGTTCTATTAAAATACTGATTTTTGTGAAGATAATAGGTGATAGAATTTTTAAATTATTTTTCTGAATCCAGCACCCAAAATCTGGGTAAATAAGCTATTAATTTGCAGACAATGTTGCCGACACACTCGCTTGGTATGACAGAAAAGTGTATTTCTTCTGCAGACTACACAATTAACATACTGATTTGTGCGAAAATGATGGGTGATGGAGTTTTGTCATTCTTTTTCTTATTTAGCCCCCGAAAATCTTTGTAAATCTGCTATTACTTTGCAGACAGTTTTTCATACGCCGGCCTGTGTAATTTGTCGAACGCGCACAGCAGCGTTTTGCATTCCAGTCAACAGTGGACGGAAGTACTTTCTGAGTGCGAAAAATATTGTTACTAAAAAGCCATCCATTAAGAAATATTACATACACAGAAATATTACAACATTTTGTCACTGATATAGCTTTAATAAATAGCATCCAGCACATTAAGAACATTTGTAATAAGACGTATGGAATTACACCGAAAGCATATGGCCAGTATTATGACACTGACATTATAGAAGGAGAAAAGATTAGTGCCATACAGCACAGTAAAAGATGGCGCGTTAAAGAAACTATAATTTGTTTTATGTAAGATTATTATGACTCTAAGGATAAACATTTTTACTTGTACAGTACAGTGTATATTGTTATTGTATGTTAAAAGGAAAATTTTAAACGCAGGTTTCTTTTTTTGAAAATTTTTGTTTATTTTTATTTTTATGTAATTTTTGTCGCTTTTAATTGTAAATGTGGTTTAAACAAAATGTTCCATAATGGATATTATTTAACTAACTACATGAGTGATTGACGTTGAGTTAGACTAGTCAACTTGCCGTTGCCATAACAATAAATGAGGCGTTTTACGCTATTTTATTTCTGGATTACGGTAATGATAACTGGGCTGGTTTTTCTGACAATTCACCGGCTAGCCCAATGTGTCTGCGTTTAAGTGAGAAACATACTCATTTGAGAGAAAAAGTATCATTCTCTAAAATGTATTTGATAGTGTATTTCAAGATAATAGAACAAGGATAAATCACTAAATAATGTAGTAATTCACGGCAAAATACGATAAATTATTTCCTCCCGTTCTCACAGATCATGTCTTTTCTCTGTGCAATATTTACTCGATCCTTATTGGTTTACCTGGATAAGTTATATCAGAAAATGCTATTTCGAATAATCCAATGTGTTGCTAACAGCAAGAAAATAAAGAGTACAACAAATGGTCTGAAAATCATTTAATTGCAGTTGTACTAATGCAACGCTGTGGAAATCGACCCAGTTGTCTTGAAGTTGCTGGCTGCAGCGTGGGCAGTGGAGGCAGTCCGCGCCGCTGGCAATTGCAGTGACGATCGATTCCGTCAATCAACAGCATCCCGGCGCTGCGCGGCGCGGCGCGGGCTCTGCCTCTCGCGGCGGCTGCTTCCGCGGTTTGGAGCCTCGGGCGGACGCGACGTTGGCGGCGCCACCTAAAGAAGTGGCAAAAATACATCCATTTTTTTAAAACATCGATATTTTCCAAACCGAAACATCGATATATTGCTTTCGATGTTTTCTTCACATCGATATTTTGTTGCTAATACATCGATGTTTTTTAATTTTGTTTTTTTAAAGGGGTTTAGGTAGTACGTTGTAGAGTAGCAGCAATCCACAGCAATATCGTTGTTTTGCGTCATCTTCTTTATCACGCTGCACATTTCGTCTGTGCAATCTGAGGGAATTTTAGGTGGTTTTACTTCGATGGTGTATGAGTGGAAGTGACTGAAGGGTAAAAGTAGCGAAACACGATTTTGTTTATTGTTAATTTTGTCCCTTACATTTCATAATAATTTTTATTAACATACTGGTAACAAAACAACAAAATATATCCCTTTTACGTACTGTAGTTAAAAATCGATAGGAAATAGCATGTTTATTAGTCTATAATTAAAACATCGATGTTATAAACATCGATGTTTTCATCGACATCGAAAATCCTTTAGCGATGTATCGAAACATCGTTGTATCGATGTTTTGGTAAAATTTGCCATCACTAGCCACCTGCTAGGGCCTGAGGAGGATTTGTTCTCACTCTGAACGATTCCAAGGCCAGAAACTCCGAAAACCCACAGATTCTGTTATTTTAGTTCTTGTTAAGATGGTCCAAGCCTTATTAATAGGGGGCGGATTTCAATGAAATGTCTTTTTTTCACTTTAGAACAATGCCGTTTAGTATAGAAATTCGTTTTATGTTTTGACAAAAAATGACCCATTTTTATAGATCGATATTTTGCATTTTTGTCTATTTCTACTAATAAGTCATTTACCTTTTTACCTTTTTATATTTTCCCGTCATTTTAATGATGTTTTTGCTGATTTCATCGATTTTAATGTCATTTTTAACGGTACTTGCTTCAAATAATATTTACAAGATGTAACAAATGTTCTTCACAGAATTACTCAGTAGCCTATACTATTTGTTCGATCAGAAAGTGTTTTGACAGCCGTTGTGAGTATGTGATTCTTGTGACGTATATCAGCGTCATTGCCGGTTCGGCCGATTTCGGGATAACTGAAGACAGAGATTTCTTTAGAAGACAGATTTACCTTAGATCATACCTCTGGTATGATCTGTTAAGTCACATGAGCAGTCTTTTACACTCATTATTGCCATATTATGCGGTTTAAATTCTTTAAACATAACGAAAATTAGAAAATCCTTTAAAGTCATTCTTTAAAGTCAGTCTTCGTCCATGTATCGTCACTTTCAAATAATAAGCAAAACATCTGCTTCACTCCCACGCTACCCACATTCACACCTACATTATCACCTCCATTTATACTAATGAAAGTGAATTCAACGACATACTAATAAAAGTGCATTCAACGACATGTAACCGAAAGGGATAACACTAAATGTAGTGTACGAATAGGTACGAATAGTTTACAGATTCTTCTTCAGGATTGTCGCAGTGTCCTCGCAAATTTCGTAAAGATTAATGCAACACAAATGCAGGAAATAAATAATTTAAATAATATGTTGGCAGATGCACCACACTCATTATTTTTCACCTCTCTCTAAGAGCTGATTGGTTCCTAATATATTCCCCCAGAGACCAGTAGCTGTGTGGCAGAACTATTACTACCAAATATGTTGGTTCCTAATAGTTATATTCCGCCCAGAGGTGGGTGCAACAGATCTGGTGCTTAATAAAATCGTTAAAGGCTAGAAGAAGTTTGTAAGATAACACTTTTTTAATCTAATAGAAATGTACTGTAAAATAAAATAAAAATCTACAGTATTTTATTACAATTTGGACCATTTGCATTAAAAATAATCGTAAACACCGTGGTTTATATAAAATTGATCTTTTTCCTCTCTCACAAGGATTGGATATGAAGAATTCCCGAGAAACGCCGGGTATTTTGCTAGCTTACTATAAAAATCGCCCTTGAATTTTCGATTAAATAAATTTTTCAGATTTTAAATTTTGAATAAAATTTGAGAATTTGAAATATGCCTTTCAGGCTTTATTTCCAATTTTCTTCAATAGAGCGTTTTATTTCTAAGGAATTTTTAAAATTATTAAGTATATTTTAAAAGAATTTACACTGAATTCATTGTCTCATACTGGAGATAATAATTATTTAACAATTTTAATTTTCACTGAAGACTAAAAATCACAACAAAAATCATTCACAAAATCGGGAGATAGTCTTACATCGTTGAGGAAGATCTATCGGTCCCAGTTCCCAAGCAGCAGTAGCAGCAGAAACGATGATGATGATTGATTTATGGATTGAATAGTGATTCTGGGCCCGTGAACTGCTAAGGTCATTAGTGAGTGCATGTGAGTGTGAGTGTATGTAAGTAACGGGTGAGGATATGACAATGAAGAGAAAGGAAAAATCGCGCTCTGTCCGTAGTTCGTTTGGTAGGGTTCTGCTTCGGCCCACGCCTGGTTTTGATTGGAGAAACCACGGAAAACTACCGATCAGAGCAGCCGCTCGCTAGAATTCTCCTCCATTCAGAAGCTGAATCCAACCTCGCTGACAAGCTAGTGTCGAAAATGGCCGCTGTCGGGAATCAGAACCCTAGGACCTCCCGATTAGAAGGTTTGCAGTGACATCAGTTGATGCCCTGAGCCACCTTTGCCGGTAGGGGCGACGACGAGGACCACAATAACAACGGTAAAAAACTTTGACAAAAATAATTGTGATAAGGAAGACAATCAAAGAGGAAGGAAATGTCGCGCCCGTTCCCTTGCCCGATTGCTTGGGCGCTCCTCCGGCGTTCACCTGGTATTAATTCTGATGAAGAAACTCCGGAAAACTTAAAGAAAAATCAACCCAGAAATATAAAAACACCCAATTTACACAATTCGATTGTTTTTTTTTTATTTCTCGGTTAATTTTTCTTTCTGAACAATTATGTTCATTTCTTTCGTAAATAATAATAATAATAAACTTAAAAGGTTTCCGGAGTGTTTCTATGCTTCTGCAATGCAAATTTTTGCCTAGAAAGCATTTTTCAAAACAACTTTTGAGTGCTTATAGCGTCTCAGCCATTCAGAATATCCATGTAGCTTATTAGACAAAATATGCTTAAAATTGTCTTAAGAGCTTATTTTCCAATTTCGACGTTGCTCCCCGGACACTCTGTATAGTTCTGCTAAATCAGTGTTCTTCATAAAGATCGAGAGTATGTAGTCCGAAATGTGGTAATCTCTCTATCACCATTTATTTTTAAAGATGGATTTGGAAGAATACCTATAATTTGGTCTTCAGCTGGGAATCGAACCCGTGAATATCTGATCCCTCGGAAAGAACGCTCCTTTTACCGCAACAGCAATGACTGGTAGTAATTCTGAAGTTTCAATTCTTGGGAACCTCTGATGTTTACCTTTATTATTTTATGTAGTACATCTGATTGAAAGCGTCAAATAATAGTTGTATTTTTTTTTTGCAAGTGAATGACGTACTATCATATACCGAATATTTCTTTTACATATTTACAAATTATATATAATTATATTACTCTTTTTATGACTTATTCGTAGTTTATAACAAAACCAACAATTCTAATTCTATTTAAAAACTCAAAGATGATTAAATTTCTCAACAAAAATATACGAATAATGGTTTCATAGTGTATGAAGTGATTCAGTGTTACTGGCCGAAAAATTCATTTTCATCGTGAACCTTTTAGAAGTTACATGGTGGTCCATAGTTGGTAGACTTTACTTAATGGGGTGGGTATACCCAACCATCTATTTACACTGTAACATTATACAGAATATCGCTGAACAGGTATTATGTATTGCTCAACCCGCCGCGACTATTCAACCGGCCCTACAAAGGCAAGTGAGTCAAGTGAGTCCTGAGTCAAATGATGCCTGCCGAAACGCCTCTAATGCGCTACTCATTCTAACAGAAGATAAAAACACTCGACGTAGAAATCATATTCATGAGGTGACAGTATCAACAGCTCAATACAAAAAATTCGCATACAACACATGTACATTATTTTACTACACTTTGCCAGACGACATTAAACGATTAAATTCGATAGAAAAGTTTAAATCCCAAGTGAAATCGTTTCTGCTGCATAACTGTTTCTATACAATTAGAGACTATACTGAGCATCACAAGAAAAGTAACATTAAGTTTAAAAATGATACATAATGCATTATTTACCATTTGGACTGTATAAATGTGTAGAAACAACTTGTAACGAGTATTGTACTACAGCCTCCGGGTCAATGACCCCCATCTCAATCAGGGTTTTCGTCCAGTTTCCCTGATCCATTGAGCAAATGCTGAAATGTCCCCTGTTTTGCTTCTGGACATAAATGTAACTTCATTTTCAGTGCACGTCTTCTAGAATTCAGTGGGAAATACAATTATTCAAATTATCGTTTCCATGTTGTCGCGGCAGGAAGTATTATTCCGAAGGACAACATGGATAAGAGCCCAAATTTATTGCTTATTTATCCTTGAAAATAGATTTTATTACATGGGAGTTTTTTTAAATAATTTAAGTAGTATATGACTTAGTGTAGGGATCACAGAATTTTGAAAATGTGCACACAATTCATTTTTCCCCATAGCACGTCATACGCAGTTTCAACTGTTTTTTGACGTTAAATAAATAAATAAAGTGGCATCAGGGAATAGGAAGATACCGCAGCTAATCACTGTTAGGGGGCGTTGGCAGTAACGCGCAAATTGAGCTCCTGAGTCAAATTATGCCTGCCGAAACGCCTCTAATGCGCTACTCATTCTAACAGAAGATAAAATTTTAAGTACATTTTAATTCCTTGGGCAACAAATATGTACGCTGCCGTCGGCATTAAAAAAGAATGGAATATTTAACATTGCTCGCGTGAATTAAATATTACAATTGAGCAACGATTATCCCTGTATTAGTTAACTTCCACAAAGTTGTGTAGATTATGACTGAACTTAAGGCATTATCATATCACTTTCAAGGACGACTACCAATGTGCCGTTATACTCGGAAAACTATTCAAGATTCATCTTGCTTTGGCACTTTATCTTCCTAACGAGTGATTAAATTTTGTTGTAATTAAGAATAAGAACATGAATGTACGAGGCGGCCCTCTTTGAACCTGGATCTCTAGGTATAATAATTGTGAAGAAAGTGTAATTTATACTCATTTGTGGGGGTCTCAAATTTGAGTGTGATGAACCAAATATAGGAAAAAATTAAAGAAGTCCATATTAGATTCACCAGAAACCAGAATTACCATTCACCAGTATCAGATTTACCAGAAACATTGATCGGAAGAAACAAAGTAGTTATGAATATTTTACTCGGAAAAGTCTGTATCCAACACCTACAATTTTTGCACGGGTAGTTACATTTGTTTTCAGTTAGCTGACTAATCCTTAGAAAGAAAACGGATGCAGCTAGCACCAAGGCATGTTCAGCTCCCTCTAAAAATCTGCGGCTCTCCGAGCAAAATTTTAACATCTTACGCTATTCTCACCCATGATGTACAGGAGGCATGACTAACGTCCCATGTTATAATAATTATATTATTATAACATGACGTTATATTACAATAAATAGCAAATAAACTATTTAAGTGATATTTGAAGAAGATAAACACAGATAAACCTATCATTCGCTCTCAGGAATGCTGCCATACACAAAGACACAACGGAAATCATGATCGTGATCATCTAGTTATTCATCACATGCAGTTAATTATCTCGAAATTTAAGTACTGGAAATACATTGATTCAGAAACATGTTTAAAGTTCAAAGAAAGAAAAAGAAACAAAGAATATACTTACTTATACGCATATCGAATTATGTGTAGAATAGTTACTGTGATTCAATTATCGAATTATGTGTACAACTGTGATTCAAATATAGTTGTTCCACCACTGAGAATAAGTGAATGTTCAATATTGAAAATAATAGCTGCCTTATTATTTTCAGTCAGTACGGACGTAAGACAACGCTTCGAAGTTCCTATTGTTTTGTAATATTTTAATCCACAAGAAAGGATTGCCTCCTGTGAGGATTGAACTCACGACCTCTGGTTTACAAGACCAGTGCTCTGCCACTGAGCTAAAGAGGCTGCGTCATTGCGCTGGCTGACTCACTCCCGAACTCGTCTGACTAGGAATAGACGTGTGTAATCTTCAAGAAGTTTCTACCGTCACTACGTAAACGTGTATTATACTACGTATATTTTTAATAATCGTTATAATATATATGTACTATAGAGAAAGTTAACTATTGCCATAAAAATCGTTGTCAAATGTTGACAAAAATCAACGTATTGATGATATACATCGAAAATGGTTGTTTTTATGTAGTAAATCTGTCTGTCCGTCCGTCACCCTGTCTGTGGACAACACTAGCACCTATAATACGTATTTTTTCAAAACTTGATATTTCCGGATCGGTATAGCCGAATCCGAGGCCCTGCGAAATTGAAACGGATTATTGGATATTCTTTTTTTTTTTCTTTTAATTTTAAAGATTCTCTCAAAAATGGCTCAATGTTACTTTCTGGCTTCCCCCTCTCCGTCAGTCTGTCCGTCTGTGAATAACGCTAGCGGCTAAACTGTTCAGCTGATGTTCTCCAAAATTGATATTCCCCAAACATTGTGGCTGATGTTGCGGCCCCTTGAATTTGAAACCGATATTTTAACTTTTTTGGAGGGGAGTACTTTACTTGAAGCCCCTGGGACATTTCCAAATTTTCAAAAAAATGACTCCATCGTTTTTTATTAAATTTTGTTGATGTGAAGTGTGGTTTTGTGGTAGTGTGAAAGACGTTTAAGAGAATGGTGCAGGTCTCGTGTTAGTTGAAAACTCAACTTTTCTAAAAATTGCAAAAGTTCAAAATTTTTTCGGAGTCTTCCTATAAAATATTAAAGATTGACATTTCCCCCGTAATGAAATCTGTTCATTAAAGGTAGATTTTGAGATGAGGTCATGTTCAATTTCTTGAAAATTTGAGTACTTATCGCGTAATTTTGCGTGAAAATACGGGCGAGAAATTACGTTCTGTTTTAGCACTACTATTTTTCTTAATGATCTACATTCTTCAAAATTATCTGTAAATGATGTCATGTTCTATTGTTTCAAAATATGACTATTTTTTACGAAATTTTTAATTAAACCATGAACATTTTTTACAAGAACGTAAACAAGAGTTTCTGAAAAATGGCTTCAAAATTTTAAAAATCTTTTTATAAACATAATGCACGATGTAATGATTTATTTGGCACAAATAATATTTTTAATAAACTTCTGAGTTTTTCAAAACTAAGTACATGCAATTTTATGGATGTACGGAATTTGAACTGCTGACCCGGTGATGTAATGGCTAGCGTGCTGTAAGCAGAAACTTACGTTCGGAATCCAATTTCCATCTCATACAAATATTTTGCATGTTGGGAACACTCGCAAAGGCATGCATGGGTCATTGTAGCGATTGCTAATTAAGTAAACAGGCGCTAGCTGAGAAAACATATACAATCCATTTCAAATGTGCGAAATTTTCGCACAGGATCAGTTAGTATTGTATTATAATATTTCGTCGCCGTTACAAATAATACGACTCGGTATGCATTTTGGAGATATTGTTGGCTGGTTAATTGCACAGCTCTGCGCTCTGAAGTTAAGTAAGGTCTCATGGAATCTTCAGCCTCCCTCACAGCACTTCATGACACATTTTCACAAATATAGTTTTACAATAGTAATTAAACATCCATTGTCTCAATTCAAAACCTAGAAAAGACTATAAATGTAAATGAACAATTCTTTATTACAAAACATCAAGTCGGTTGGACAATACCCTTCTATTCCCCCATAGAAAAATCCTTCCTGCACCCCTAGAAAACCTCCATGTTCTTCGTTTTTTATTTGTTTAATGTTCACAACGCTGTAAAAACTCTACGTGACGTTTCGAGGGTAGAGAAAAGTTACATGTAATTGGAAATCCTCAGCGGCTGAGTGGATTCCAGAGCATTCATTTCGAGGGTAGAGAAAATTTTTACATTTAATATACATTTAAGTATCTAATATAAACAAAATTTCAACATATTAGAATTGCAATGCGAATTTGTTTTAATTATAGCAGTAATTTATATGCTGTGAAAATGTCTAAAATATACGTTATAGTATACGATAAACATTTTTTATGGTGTGAACAAACTATGCAGTTTACAATTTACAATATAACAAATATCATTACTAATAAGCTATTAAAAACGCTTAAAAAGTGCTAATTGTTTTATTACATCTGTATTTCGCGATTGTTCCATTAAAAAAAAGTCGGTAGAGAAATACATGTTACGAAAACAATTTTATATGATGATATTTATTAGTATTAATACAATTTTTTCAGGTGATATTTATTACAATTAACAAAATGTAAATATATTTATTTATTTATTTGTGCATTAAATGTTTATTTGTTCATCCTTATCGAATAATTATACTTATTAATAATTTACCTATTAATAATTTATGAAGTGAATTGTCGGAGCCGAGTAAAACAAAACTCGTATATTGATTGGCATTATCGTGTTTTTAGGGCGAAGAGAAAGAAAGCTGCAGGTGTTGGGTCGTGATAGCATTTACTCAGAAATCAAACGCCTATTCATAGAATGTGCTGTAAAATTTTGAATTTCATTCAGACAGAACATGCATGCTCCGAAAGTGACATTACAAAACACAAATTTCCATCAATTAAATATAGTCGGTTTTGCGTTGAACAGTTCTATCCATTAATTTATATTTATATTTAAACACGGCATTAGAGCATGTTTAAATCCTTTGATAACTGTTTTGTAATGAAATGAAATATATCCCTTCAGTGAATTGATCAGAAATGTGTTATCAAAGGAGGATGCCGCGCGTCAATTGGTTAAAGACAATCATTAGATAAGGTCATTTTTCGAAAATATAAGTGGTTTTCGAATAATTTTGCGCGAAATATTGGTTATTTTTATTTTTAATCATTAAAAAAATCTCTCCAAATGTTTTCTTTAAGTTTTCTCCTCGTGTGAAACAACGGACGGTAAAAAATATGTTATTAGTCCCATTGTGGGCGATCTCTCCGAATTTTTAAAAATTGCAAAAAGTTAGCATTTCCTAACTACACAATTGAAAATAGAGATTTTTTCTTTTGATACAGTCTGTTGTAAAAAATTAGTTCTTTAAAAGGGGTCATGAACAATTTTTTGAAGAAAACAAGTAGATATCGCTTAATTTGTGTCTGAAATGTATGTAATTTCTAAAAAAAATATTTTCTCAAGACCGCTCTAAATCTTTTTATTAAATTTTCTCATCGTATGTACCAACGGACGATAAAAAAGGCGAAAAAAGGTACTAGTCTCATTTTCGGCAAACTCTTCATATTTTCGAAACCTGCAAAAATTGCATTGGAAATATTGGGTTGAGACAATTACATTTTTATGCGTCGGTCGGCCCGAATTCAATACTTATGACGTTTCTATAACTTAGACGTAAGGCTTACGGTATTATAATTTGGAGGAACTGAGTTGGAGTCTCGACGCGGAAAGTTGTTTTTCGTGATTGAAAACACTTTTGCATGTTTACGTAGTATTATAATACAGTAGAGCAATTACAAATAATGCGAGAAAGTATGTGATGCTGTAACGCCATTGGTTATGTCATTAAGTTTTGTCAATAATTATTTCTACTCTTCAATTTGTTATTCATAATATTTCAATTCCAACATATTTTTAATTTAACAAAAGTTGTATTTATTAGCTTTGTCTTTATGATTTAATTATTAGCATGTTTTCCTAGGGCTTTCATTCAGCCGACTACCGGTTACCCTTTACGTTGCGATGGGACGCATATTCGACCATATACTAGATGCCAACACACTTGCGGGCTCTTCTGATCAGCAGAACGCAAGGACCTCCGCGACAACACATACCTGAGAGACAAGGGACAACTCATCATGCCCAAGGCGGGTCTCGAGCCCACGACTTCTCGGATGGAAGCGCTGGAACGGAATACGCTCTTCGCCACCTCGGCCGTCCAAGTCGGCAATTATTTGTATTATAATAAATAAAAATGTAATATAAATATGAACTTAAAAAAATAAATATAAGAAAAGAGGATTCGCTGAAATTCTCTAAAAATCTATGGTCTGAAGAAAAAATAGAACTTGAAGACGAGGGGTATGAAGAGAATGAGAAATATCTGTTTCAAATAGATAGAATAGAATATCTGGAACTCAAAGAGGCTGCACAAATGTGTAGAAATCGAAGAGCATCGGAAACAGATAATTTAAAAATAGAAAATTACTAGTGTCTCCCTAAAGAAGCTAAACATAGGTTCTTGACCTTTATAAATCAATGTTGGCAGCAAAGCAACATACCAAATGAATGGAAGAGAGAAATGGTAGTTCCTGTCTTTAAAAAAGCCTCAAGAACAGAATGTAAGAATTACATAAAAATTAGTCACTTAAACACTGCATATACTGTATATGCAAAAATACTTGCAAACAGACTAAGAAACATTATAGACAACATATCATTAGAAGAACAATGTGGATTTCGGAAAGGAAGGTCGTGCTCAGCTAATGTATTTTCCTCGCAAGCAAATGGTTTAAAAGAGACTAGAATATAATAGAAAGATATACATGGTGTTCATTGACTACAGCACAGCATTTGATAGCGTCAATAGAAGGAAATTCTGGAAAGTTAGCGAGACAAAAGGTATACCACTCCACCTAATGAAAACTATTCAAAATATATACTCAGGTACGCAGATTAGCGTAAGATTAAAATCTAGAACTGTTATGTGGGAAACCATAAATATGGGGGATTAGACAAGGGTGTTCTCTATCACCGATACTTTTTCATTTATATCTCTACAACGTGGTACGTGAGTGGAAGAAACGGATTTCAGATCTTAATATAGTAGACGATTTTAAAGGGAATAGTTTTATGAAAACTCTTATTTTTGCTGATGATCAAGTTATAGTTGCCGACGGCGAAGACAATTTAAAGAAAGCCATATACGAACTCCACAAAATAAAGTCATATAATTTAAAAATATCCACAAGTAAAACCAAATTCATGGAATTCCAAGGACTCCAGCCTCTAAGATGCAAACTCGTTTTAGAAGATAGAATAATAAAACAAGTCAAAACATTCAGATTCTTAGGATGTGATATATCTTATCTCGGCGAGGCACATGTGGACAAGAAGATTGAAAAATTCAATCTGATGCGTGGTACAATTAAAAGAACTATCAAAGGCAAAGTTTGGAGGGATACATTGCTCAAGTTCTATAAAGTGATGACAGTGCCCTGTGGATTATATGTTAGTGAAAACTGGACACGGAATTCTAGGGCTTACAGCAGAATCCGAGAAGCAGAGATGAGATTTTTAGATCCGTTTTAGGAGTAACAAAAAGGGACAGAATAGAAAACAAATGCATCCGGAGGACCCTTGGAATCTACAACCTGAATAATAAAATAGAAGAATAAATGAAGAAATGGAAATACCACATAGAAAGAATGAACGATGAACGCAATCCGAAACAAGTCCTGTGCTACACACCCAGAGGAATAAGGAATATGGGTTCACCCAGGAGAAGATGGATCGATCAGTGAGTCGCAACGGACCGACCGATCTAATGCTTGAAGAAGAAGAAGATCATTATATTTATAATTAATATATTATATTAAGGCTATTTTAATTTAATATTATTTATTAATCGAAGCTACCAAAACATTTTTTAATTTTTTAAAGATAAATTTACAATCTATTTTTTTTACAAAATAATAAGTAAATGTGATGTCTATTGTAGAATTAATATGACAATGATTAGTAGTGAAGGTATCCCATCGGTACTCTTCATCTTCTTCTTCGTACTATAACAAAAAGCAATTATTATTATTTTAGGTTGACTGCAATTGGAATTGTTAATTTAGTGATGATAATGTTTCAGTTATTTGTTGAGTATCTGTATGGTAGTTGTATGGGTGAAGTTCAGGTTAGACGATGGTTACCTGCAGTATTGTCAAGGAGGTTGAGGGCTAAGTGATTTGGATGGTTTTCAAGACGCTGGAGATAGTTTGAAGCCACCAAAACATGAATCGATTCAGTAGTTAATTTCTCATCTAAAATGGAAATTGTTTAAAATCTCAACATTTTGACTAATTGTAATCGCTTTCTTCAGCACCTCCTCGATCGCAGCCATCGCCAACTGTCCCTGTCCCCTTTCGCCGCCTGGCAGCCGCCACCCACGAGCTCGCGTGCGAGCGCGCGGTCACGTGTTGAGTCGCTGCCAGCCGCCACCGGAAGCTGCTGCTCATCTGGGCGTCGCCATAACTCAGGCAATGGCTCTTAAGAGGCCGCGGCGGCGATGGCGACGGCGGCGGCGGTGGCGGCGGTGGCGGAGGTGGCGGAGGTGGCGGTAGCGGCGCCGCCTCCGACGCCCCCGCGCCGTCACGCGCGGCCCAGGCGACGGCGGTGGAAGAAGTACGAACACGGTGGTGGGGATTGGAGGGGGCACTGGGAGGGAAAGGGAAAACTCTTTATGGGTGATGGTGTTGGTGGATGGAATGATGTAGGTATTTGTGATGGAGATGGGAATGGAGAGATGATGATGGAGATGGTTCTGGAGCTACACTTGGTTATGGAAATAGTGGTTGACGATGGTGATGGTAGTGGCGGGGGTGATGGCGGGGATGATGGCAACGGCACCGGCTGCAAATGCGGGAGAGACCTCTAAAGAATTGAGGATGATATTGATGACTGGTAAAGCAGTGAAAACTGTTCTAACGATTGCTGAAGACAAACGTTATAATATTTATGTCCTGAAGCGAAACAAACAACCCGCAAACATTTGTTCTGGATTAATAGAGGGATAGATGTAAAGAAGCAGACACGTTGGAAACGGCGATAATATTGCGTGAGATTTTGAGGAAAGCGTAGTATTTGATGGGGTGGCAGAATTATTGGAGGCAGGATTAGAGGAATGATGTAAAATTGTGTGGGCGGGAAGGGTGGGATGGATAGAACCGAAAGATTGGTGGGAAAACGAAACGGCATAAAGTTTAAATGAAGTTGCCTTTGTGATTTATAGAACAGTTATTTTAATATGGCGTAATAATTAAGCGTTATGTTAATATGGCGTAAGTCTTGTACGGAGTACTGGAAGTCAACGAAGAAAACGGTGACGCTGGCGGAATAGAGAAGAAGAGATCATGGTAAATCATAAGGAAGAAAAGATGGAAAAAAAGTTCAGAAATGATAGTGCCGCAGTTGCTTGGCTCTACCTCTGGAGATGACAGCAAATGCAGATATAATCGAAAACACTGTACTTATGAATGCGCAGTACGTAGTAGGCATATAGTGTGGGAAAGATATGAGGACAGTTTAAGTGACGCAGGGCGTGATAGAATCGGAAACAAAGAAAGGAGAGGAATTAATATGAACATGTGACAATTAGATAACAGGTAAAGTGGTAGTGCGAAGACGTCATGGCCGACAGGCGGGATGACGAATGACAGCCGTCTTGGTTAGGGGCGGTGTCACTAGCACCAAATTAACGAAGACGATTCCACAGATAAGGTAATATTACCGTGCAGTGCCCTTAGATGTACTCCAAATAACAAAAAATTGTTGGAAGACGCGTCTCCCCCCCTCTCGATGATGTCACCGTTTTTCTTGGTTCTGAAACATCGCCGCGTAGGAGGGGATAGGAAAAAGATCGAGTGGAAACGAGTATTTTGACAAACGCCACCTTCCAGTGACGGTCTCAATGACGGACGGATAGGAAAGAAGGTATAACGGTGGGCGGAGCTGCGGCAGGTCAATCCTATTTACAGCTACTTCGACGCCGCCAACAGCAGTGCAGCAGCGAGAAACGTGAGGGGACGTAGGACGAGTAGAATATCCGAAAATGAGGGAGGTCAGTGACATCTGATGGTAGAGTGAGACGATGTCGGTCAAAATTTGGAGAACGAGAAAAATCTGAAAAGAAGGAGGTGGGGATTTGAACAGAAAAAACGCAGTACGTGAAGTAAGCTGCGTCACGAGGAACGACGAGAGCTTTGAAACTCCGCCAGCGGCATGTACGGCGGTGTGGACAAATGAGGGGAACCCCCTGGGGGCACACGGGAGCGGCGGGGCAGACAACTGCCCAGAATTTTCGTCCGATGTTAGCGATCAGTTAATCGTACGAAATATCGAAAAAAAAAAAGCTTTTCCGGAGAATATATTACAGCACGGAGAAAACCGAACCAGACGTCCTTTGCGACGACGGAGAACATCGTAAGCACAACGGTGGGGGGCGTAAAAGGGGACCCAGTCGGGGAAAATGGGAACGGCAGGGCAAATAATTGTTCAAGAATAAGGGTAGTGTCGTATGGTGATGAGAGAAGCGATATCAGTCGAGAGTTGGATATTCGAAGTATCGGGAAAACGCTTTTCCCGTGATTATATTGCAGGTAGGAGAAAGCTCGAGCAGAAGTCCGCCGCGATGGCGGAGGGCAGAGGCGGAGACATTAGCAAGCGCAACGGGGAGGGGCGCGTGAGGGGAACCCCAACGGGGAAGCCAGGAAACGGAGGAGGGGCAGAGGCACGGGTGTGAGAACGGTGTCGTGTGGTGGTGAAAGAAGCGAAATCAGTCGATAGTGGGATTCGTATGTAATATCGGGACCAAGTTATTTCGGAGAATACACGATTTCAGACAAGCGGAAGCGCAACCTGCGGTCCCCTGCAGCGGCGTAGAGGCGAGCGGCGCCAGAGGCCAACGCCACGGTGGGGGCATGCGGAGGGAAGCCCATCGGAGGTCGTGGGCGCGGCGGAGGCACGGAGAGCGTGGAGGGCGGGGACGGTGGGGCCGGCGGTGGGGACGGTCGGGGGCGGCGGCGGCGACGACCACCGCCGCCGCCACCGCCGCTGCCGGCGCGCGGCGCTCACCGCCGGCCACCACGAGTGTGTTCAGTCGCGCGTCGGCAACGACGGCGACGGCGGTGGCGTGTGCGACGCCGACGGAGGCAGCGCCAGAGGAGGAGGAGGAGGAGGCGGCGGGCGGTGGAGAGGTCGGCGACATGGCGCTGGCGGGAAGGCGACTGCTGCTGGCGGCGGCGTTGGTGGCGGCGGCGCTGGCCGCGGCGGCGGCGACCTCGGACTCGTCGGGACTCGGTAGGGCAGTGCGCACGCGTCCTCCGCTGTGGCTCCCGACGGGCCCCCGCTGTCCCCCGGTCAAAGAAGCGGGCACCTTTATTTGAACGGGTCAGGAGGAGACAGTCATAAGCCACAATCGAACTTATTTCCAGAGGGGCGTATCTACATGAAGCACAATGTTTGAAGGAAGGGAAAACATTCGCATTCACATTTATGGTTCAAGAGAGGATTCAATGGTTTGGGGATACCATTTAGGACAGAAGGAACGTAATTTTCGAACACAATATTGGGGAGTGTGATGGAGAAGAGTCTTAAGAATGAATTGATAAGTAAAATTAGAAAACAGCGGAAGTGGAGCGACGTCACTTTGAAAACTAGATTTTTCTGTTTCAGTTTTTTGTGTTGACTAAATCATGACGGTTTCTAAGGAACCGTCTTTCCAATCAGTATTAAATTTTATTTTATTTTCTCGTCGAATAAAAGGATGACACATAACTGATTTTTTTGGCCTTCCTTTAATTTGAACGTATTCGTCAACCATTAAATCAGATGTTCCTCAAAAGTAACGATTGTATCATATCTCACTCAACCCTTCATTTCAAGTCAAGCAGGCGCAGTAATACTTTGAAGGATCCATTGACGCTTGCGGAGCGTTCGTTTTAATCGTACGAGTAAACGCGCGAGCACGTGTATGTGTGTTTGTGTGCGGAGGAGGACAAAACTTCGGCAAAACTTCCGGTTAACCTGGTACTGCCCGACCGGTTAACCTGGTACTGGCAAAACCCATGCTCTAATTTTGTTTACGATATAGACTCATTCAATATATGATGCGTATACGTACGGACTGTGGATTGAGTGTGTGTGGATATTTTTAGACTACATCTCATTACAGGAATGTGACTTGTGAATTCCATGCAATCTCCATAGCTCCTTAGAGAGCACGAACTTTAAATATTAAATCATGATAGAGTATATGTAAAGTCATTCTCGCGGTCATATTGAAAAGAGTGATTGACACTTGTAAGACGCGCAGCTGTTTCCATGCAAACCACAAATCATGAAGTTTGGAAGAAGGTGAGGGCCACAATTTGAGCTCAGCGATTGGTTACGAAATAGTAATTTCATACTAGTTTCAAAAAGATAAAATAGTTTCGGCCAAAAAACATGTTATTAATATAACAACCACTCAAATGTTTCACTTTGTGTGATTATATCCGGTAAAGTAGTATGTTTCGTGTTTAAATTTTGCACTTTGTACTTTCATAAGATGCTTTTCCAATCGTAAAAATATTCAGCCATAATTTAGTGGCAGTGATATTAAGACATTTCAGCAATTTCTGAAATGTCCTCCAAATTCATGGTCTTGCCTGTTGATGCGTAGCCAATCCAAGTGTGCAGTTTTTGCTGTGACATTGAGAAATTCTCTACTCCAAGTTCAATTACAGGGTGTTGTAAATAAACTAAATTTGCTACTCAGAGTGACGATCGAACAAACTACCACACTGAAATTTTGATCTCGTCTGCTTGCGGTTATAAATACCTCAATGTCACGTGCTTGACACTGGTGCTGCCTCGCGTTTTAACTTGACGGTGTTTCTGTAGATCGAGTGGCCGAACAACGAGCATAATGTGCATGGACCATGCAAAAAAAAAAGTTTAGTTTTTTAATATTTGAGGATGCCGACCGCGTATTCGTTTCGAGGGAATGCTGTTTCTTCTTCTACATATGCATAAGATGTTGGAGATAGTATTTGAGAAGTTGCTTCAAATGCTTAAAATTATCTATTTCGTAACAGTAATAAATCTGGATACATTTTTCAAAAAACGAAGCATGTTATATATAAAGAATCTGAGAGGCGATCACCTAATACGTTCGCTGAAGTGCCGAGCGGAGGTTGATTTAATCTCACTGCAATCCACTGTTTGCAAACCTGATAAGTTAAGATGTTTCACATTATTTAAAAAAGGCACTTCTGAACTTCAATAAGGTAAATTGTGTACATATCTTACTTGGATTAGAGGTCGCCAAAGTTATCGAAAGATGAAAACTTAATTTTTGTAAGAGGCGAGTTGACAAAATGTTATGGAAAAAGTAAATGAAATCTGTTTTTATTTATTTATTTACTTTATGTCAAAAAAAGTTATATATGTGTGACGTTCATTGGGGAGAAGTGAATTCTGTGCACGTCATCATAATTCTGTGATCCGTACCATAAGCCATATACGACTTGAAATTTGAATACAGAAAAAAATGAGTTTTTTGGAAGGATTGTTAACAAAAAATATTCGCGCTGATGTAATAAAATATATTTTCAAGCGTAAATCAGTTATAAATTTGGACTCTTATCCCTTATCATGTCCTTCGTGAAGGAATAATACTTCCTGCTACGACAACGTGGAGAACGATAATTTGAACAACTGTGTTTCCCACTGAATTCTACGACCACAGGGAAACGATAACTTGAATAATTGTATTTCCCACTGAATTCTAGAAGACGTGCACACATAATGAAGTTACATTTATGTCCAGAAGCAAAACAAGGGGCCATCTCAGCTCAAAGAATCGGGGAACCTGGTCGAAAAAACTGATCGAGATGAGGATCATTGACCCAGAAGCTGTGGTACCATACTTGTTACAAGTTGTTAAGAATTATACAGTTCAAATGGTAAATAATAGATTAAATGTCACTGTTAAAATTAACGTTACTTTCCTTTTGATGCTCAGTATAGTCTCTAATTGTATAGAAAGTTATATAGCAGAAATGATTTTACTTGGGATTTAAACTTTTCTAATTTCGAAGTTAATACTAATTCTCGGATTTAATCGTTTAATGTCATATGGCAAAGTGTTGTAAAATAATGTACATGTATTGTATGTAAATTTTTTGTAGTGAGCTGTTGATACTGTCACCTGATGAATACGATTACTATGTCTAGTGTTAGTTATAAACATCGGCGTTTGCTGAAAATCTATTCCCGCCCTTAAGTAAGTTATTTTTGACAAACACCACTGATGCGTAAATCAACAGACAAGGTTATGGTAAAATCCCTATATTACCTTGTCTGTTGATTTACGAATAAGCAGTGTTTGTCAAAAATAACGTACCTTCATTCGTTAATGGATATGCCGACGGTAATCTTTTTCCAAGATGCCAAAGGAATGACCAAACAGTATACAGAAATGCCAAACAGGAAGTGTTAAAATCCTGGGCGAGTGCTGTTATCTGCTCGGGCAGAACGAACGATGTGGCGAGCCCGTGACTACCACCTTGACTGAGATAATATTGACGTTAATGTCGTGCCGTCTAGTAGGCAACAAAAACTTTGTAGTACATATGTGGCATTTGTACAGGAGGCTTGATAATTTGCATATCATACAAATATTATTCATATCCTGTCCACAACGTACGTATATGATAACGCAGTTTATTTTGTAATAAGGAAAAATTAGTTACGGTATTACTTTGGATTTTGCAATTTCCTTGAACTATAGTGAAAAGTCAATACCAGCTTATTAATATGCGTATATTGGAGTTTGGAAATCTACCATTTTAAACACATTTTGTAATCCGTTTTTTAGAGTACTTGATGCTTGAAGATGCAGAAGGCTCTTAAGACCCCAAACATGAAACACAAGAACACGATATAAACTGCGTTTTGTCTTATTTCTGAACAAGAAGCTTAGCTGTATATCAAGTTATGTCCCTCCAAGAACAACAATGAAATTTGAAGACATTATAAAGAACATTTTAGATAAAATTTATTTCACTTCAGTCTGCATTAGCGCTTTTAGATTTTTTCTAACAACTTTAGATTTTTAAATTTAAGGACGAAAAATGAAAGTAGTGCTTTACAATTTGTAAAATTGGGCTTGACACTTATAATGGTAAAAATTACAAAAATGCTAAGACTAGTGACGAAAATATTAATATAATAGTAATAGTAATAATAATAATAGTAATAATAATAGTAGTAATAATAATAGTAGTAATAATAGTAATAATAATAATAATAATAATAATAATAATAATAATAATAATACTTTTCTAACTTTTGGATTCATATTTGAACAATAAAATGTTCTAGACGTTTTAGATACTCAATTCGTTGGAACAGTTAATTTAAAAAAACGTACAAGATTAAGCAATTGAGAACGAGTCTTTTGCCACTGATGATTCTGAGAAATCATCCGTTAATGAATAATGCTCTAGAACCTTCGAGTTGGACAGATGGGGTACCCTTGTCTTCGAGCGAGTACAAATCCTCGGAGATTATTATAGACGGCATATTTGTCATAATTCGTGGTTTAACTTTGTATTCTGAGGTACAATAGTGCATCGTGCTGGCGTCGGGAGCCGGTGCTCCAGGCGCCACATGCTGAGCGTGAACGCTAGGCAGGGAGTAAACATGTCAGTCGGGAAGCGTCTTGCGTCATTGCCCACCTGCACCTGGCAATCCGAGGTCGGCGGAGGAATGTGTTACGCATTGAGCTGATGAGACACCCACGCATTCAACTGTAGACACAAGTGTGAGAGGACTTTACGATTAGAAATGGCAGGTTTCGACCTTCGTTCAGTAAATTGATCGCAATGGGGAGAAAATTTAAACAAAAATTATGTTTTTGAAGTGTTAAAAATAAACTTTTCTGCAATTCCATAACGCTTGCTGAGTACTTTTTTCGCTTATTAGATAAACTGATGAAAAATAAATACACACGTGAATTTCTGTTCCTAAATAGATGAATTTCAACCGATGGATAGTTGTTACTAACAACCAATGAAATTTGGAAGGATGACTTCATAAAATGGCTGACTGGCATTTTAACAAATTGTGAGAAATAAACTGTTGAAACTAAATTTATTTATGGTAATAACTGTTTAATTGATATATTTCTCAAAATTGAAACTTATAACAAATTTGAGTTTCAATTTAAACTCTGATAGAACGTTAGCAACATTATTTTTTAAAACGTTAATTTTAAATACTTTTAAAATTCACTTACAAAACTGTAATATTGTAGTATATTTTTAAATTTAAGAAAGTTGATTTTACAGCAGCACAACGAAGGGGACATGGCCTCCATAACCCCCTCGTCTTAATGTCACCCTTGTGAAATTCCGTTCACTTTTCACGATGATCACTGAATTTGTGGCCATTGTTTACTGGAAGAGGCGAACACTCAATGTATGTCTATTTTCATTCAAAGTTTTATATTTATCAAACAAATTACTTACGCCATAGAGAAAACGTTGCATAATGCTGCGGGGAAAAAGACGTGAATTTTCTGTAGAAAAACTCTTATTGCCTAGCCCTGGTAACGAAAAAGTAAAGAAATCAATTTGCTAAATTTACAAAAAATAATTCTTTAACACATGGTGTAGTCAGAATCCATGTTTTGTGGGTCCTTGACACCGAAAAATCGATTGACAGCAAAACGTCCGTCCGTCTATCCGTACGTCTGTGAACGACGCGAAACCGTTGAACTGATTTTCTCCAAAATTGATATTCCCGTATCGATCTGACTGATGTCGCAGCTTCTTGAATTTGACCCTGATATATTAATTTTGAAAGGTACTTTACATTAAGCAGCTGGAACATCTTCAAAAAAAATGGCTCCATCGTTTTTGATTAAATTTTGTTGTTGGATAGTGTGAAGGACGTTTTAGAGAATGGTACAAGTCTCATGCTCGTTGAAAACTCTGATGTTTCGAAAATTGCAAAAATTCAAAAATATTTTTCGACGTCTTCCCACAACTAAAATATTAAAGATATATTTTCTCCTTCATTAAATCTGTTCACATGATTTTGAAATCAGGCCGTATACAATTTTTCCAAAATTTGAGTACTTTTCGCGTAATTTTGCGTGAAATATAGACGATTTTTAATTTTGCTTAAACAATTTTTCTCAAAAACAGCTCCAACAATTTGGAATAAATTTTGAATTTAGATAGCGAATAGAACGCTTAAGAGATGGGTAAAGGTCTCATGTGAGTTAAAATGCCTGATTTTTCCAAAACTTTAAAAAATTAAAAAAATTTCGGCAACTACAATTTGAAGATCCAAATCTTTTTCTCAATGACATGTGGTCATCAAAAACAGATCTTCAAATAAGGTCACGTTGAATTGATCGAAAATATCATTTTTTTGTGTAATTTTGCCTTGTACATAGTCGCCCGCTTCGAATTTCCTGCGCTTTGTGAACGTACTATGAAAAGTGTTTCTAGGCAGTTGGACGTACGTTAAAATTTGTATGTTATTTCACATTTCTTTGTTCGTTTCTTACATTCGCTTTCGTGCGTGTGAGTTTTTTGATAGACTCCAGTTCTTAAAAATGTTTGAAATAAAAACACCCAATCACGTTATTATTGTAAACTTTCAATTTTTATTTTTCGTTAACCATAGTTTGTTGAGCGACGTTTTGAGGACGAATTTTTCCCAAACTTCACGCTACAATGAATATAAGAGAAAATTATCATTGTGGTTGAGTTGAAAATTAAACAAGGGTTTCCAAACCTTAAGATTTAGTTTTGAATTTTTAAATAATAAACACGTTGCTGTTTCTCGACTATAGAACATTTAAGTGTTCATTTTAATATTGTATCGGTCACATGCGTCTGTATCTCCTGCTAATATGCAACCCTGCAGGTTTGTTAAGTGCACTTATACCAACATATATATTAAGAGAGTTAACATCCTGAGCAACGGGTTTTGAAATCCTTAGCAACGTAAACAATTGTCGATTCATCGTAAGTCAAATGTTTGTTAAGGAAAAAACATTGCGATATACAAAACATCAGATTCAAACAATTCAGAAGAAATTCACATTGGTTTGGGGAATAATTATTCTTAATTGTAACTTTATTAATATTACAATTAGGAAAATGTATATTAGGTAAATTAACCTCATTTTCCTCACATTCCATCAAATGAAACTACTCCGGTAATCGAATTTACTGACGATATGAAGGTGTCGCCACTGGAAATCAACGCACTAATTTCCTAACCGAACGTCATTTCTTTAGATATCTTTAGGTTCAGGAGAATTATTTGCATCATCTTTCTCAAACCACGGTATACGAATATTGTTTATATAGATAAATCGCAACCAGCGCTCCACAATATCGTACTAACGTGCCGCAGCACAGAATTCATGTGATTACTATCGCAGTAATGTCGAAAATTCGTGAGATTCGCATAATTCGTGAGATTTTATGGTGCCCTATAAAATGCTGAACGTACCACGAAATGTTAGTGTTATTACTGCCTCGTCCAAATTAAAAATCTCGGCTCCGATACTCTACGCCTCGATTTTTAACTTTTGGCCTCTGCAATAATAACACTCATAACATTTCTAGGTATGTTAATAGCTATGAAATGTTTATTATATTTGATGAGTTTTACTACATTTCTTTTTGACAGACACGAGTTTATAATTTTAAAAAAAATAAAAACACTGAATCACATTATAAACTTAAGTTTTTTTTTCATTCGCTTCCTTTAAGGCGGAGTCAATATAGTATAATATGGCGGTAATAAATTAACTTAATATTACACATCGTAGAACATTAGTAATTTAATTAATTCGCTAGTTAGTTAGTTATCAACTTGTGTGATATACATGATTATATGACTAACCCATAAACAAGATGAAATTTGAATACAGATGGAAGTAAGCGTTTTGTGAAGAATTGATAAGAAGATCTCCAAGCATAAATAGCAAACGAATTGCACAGTTTGACAACGCTGCTCTGGCAACAATGAGTGGCTAGCATCTGTATAATTTGTTGGAAATTCTGTAAGTTAAATTTATTCCTGTTTGTTTCATTTGTAAAAGTAAGAAATTATTGCTGTTTCTCACTGTCGAAATGAATGCAGAAACGCATCACAGGCGCTTTCTTTGAGATGGTTGAATTGGACGATTTCAAGTAATAGCGAAGGTGTTAGATGCGCAGAAATTGCAATGTTTCAACATTACGATCCTCTGCCAAATAATGCGAGAAAGTATGTGCTGTTGTAGCACAGCTAGTTAAATTTTGCAATATAATTAGTCGAACATAGAAATTCCTTTTCATAAGTGTTCCATTAAAGAAAACCTCCACCTTGCTTCCGAAGATATTTAATATTATGAATATATTGTCGTGCCCAAGTTCACTTCATCTAAAGAACATTGTAACACCACCTCTGTGAACAGATAGTACTCTTCGTAGTAATTGACAAAACGTAGTACTACCACAGAATAGATACTACCCAGAAAGGAGAGGGCGGCTCCTTTCATCTTTAGTTAGCCACCGCACAGCGCATACCGCCATCTTGAAACTGTGCAAAGCAAAAATTTGTTCTTCCAACTTTAACAACTAGTAGTGCTAATTGCACAGTTTATTAAGACATAAAATTCATTTTTGTGTATTATTTTTATCAAGAATTACACAAATGTAATTTTTTTAAAATATCTCTCATGCCATTAATATGCACATTTTCAGCAATTTGTAAACACTGTTGCATTTGTAAGTTGAAATGATTTAATTCACTTCAAATAATGTTTTCCGAAAACTCAATAATTTTCTGCGAAAAAGAGCTTCAATTTCGCATTATTAATAACGCTTAAACGATATATTCTTTAAAACGGCTCCAAATATTTTTAAAAAAATTGTCATTTAGGGCGAGATTTTACTCTTTCTTAATGTTTTTAAAGTAATATTTCGGTTCTACTATTAGGAAACTGAAGAATTGAGAAAATTTCAAAAACATTTTATGCAATTGCTAAACAAGCTTTCATATTTTTGTTTGCCGGGAATTTCCAAAACATTTTTTCTTGAAGTGGAGATAAATTGGATGAAGACCAATGTTGTGATATGTCAACCAGTGACTACCTTTCACTGACAATTTAATCAGCGATTATTATGCACTGACTTCTGATCCGCTCTTTCAAGACTTTTTATATTTAAAGTAGAATTATTTCAATAATAATAATAATAATAATAATAATAATAATAATAATAATAATAATAATAATAACAAACATTTGTTCTGCGAATCTGGAATTTATAATTTATTAATATTTATTTAAGACAGAATAGTATAAAACGTGTACATTTCTGGAGCATATTTGTTATGAAACTAAAGCAAAGTTTACTATTAAATTGACCTGAAAGTATATTTTAAATGGTAAACTTATTTCAGTTTTAAACAACTCAGGAAGAAATCACTGTTCTGGTCAATACAATATTCTTTCGACGACCAACAAGCAGGCGCGGGCCTTTCTCTTTGAACTCGTGGCCAAGACGGTCACCTCTGGGTGGGATTAGGGGAGAAGGGATTCAGCGTACTCCCCGACAGTTTACTTGCTAGAAACCGTCACTCTATCCGATCCCCTCAAACACAGTTGCCAGTGCAATTCGCTCTCCTGGCTGTAGGTTGCATTTTAAACTGATCACCTGGGTATTAGCGGGAATTTTAAAGGCCAAATTTATCACAAGTCATTGACACAAACAGATAAGCACTATTTTTAAATATTAAATCTTTTATCTCAATTACCCTTTCATCATGTTATTTTTGGTTGATCTCCGTCGAAAATTGTCACTATATGCCACTTACAAAATGTTTCCCAACACTTCTTGCTCTCCATACAACACGATGACCGACGTATGGTCTCGCTATTCAAATTAAATGGTCACATGGTTCGTGACGAAATCTGGTGCTGCGCAGAACGTGCAAAAATCGATGCACCGGAGGACCCCGCCCATTTTTATTGTCAAGAAATGATTGCATTACTAATTGCGAGGAATGATAAATCTACAACTGAGTAATTTGATTTATATTATAAACATTAATGATTGATGTACCTAAAACCGAGTAATTTGATTTATATTAGAAACAATAAATAAATCTAAAAACACAAGGAGTTTGATTTCATTTCGATAATATAAATACTTTCCACATAAAAGAACCATTTGTCAGCAAAATGTTGCAAATGAACCTGGTAAGTGAGATATTTAAATTACTTTAATACAAATTGTTTAAATATTGATGGAAAAAATTCCAATTATATCGTTACGAGAATTTCAAATGTTTAAACTGAAAAAATTGCATTTAAGTTTTTCACCATCGTCCACATTGTTTAAATTCTGGAAAAAAAGTTATAGAATGTTATAAGACACTTTTTGGGGGGGGGATTGAGACATTACTCCAAACTTATCACGACGAAAATCAATTTTAAAAACTTATTAATTTTTTTCTATATGAATTCGATGTCAAAATTGGTTGACAAAAATACCTTCAAATTCAACTATTTTTTCCCGACTGCAATTTATTTCAACCTGATACATGCAATAGACACTGAGAAGAAAAAAATAAAACATGAAAAACACGATTCTCGTGTCACTGCAGCAGGTTGCCCTAGGAGGCTGATTTTTGTGAATCTAGGCATTTTTATTCTCTTTCACATAAGCATCGCGATTATCAATTTGGTTTGGGAACACTTTTCATCGCCTTATTCGGCTGTACCCTTGTGCGATTTGACATGATATGACCCATCTTTATGACCCATATATCTTTAAAATATGCTTTCTAGTGACGTGAAACAATTAAAAAAAGTTTCACTTAACTAAGAAAATGTTTTAGATGTGATATTTTTGAGCATAAATGACATAAAATGCATTTGAGGAATAAATGAGAGGGGTCGAATTAAATGTTTATTATAATTAGCAAATAAGAACATATTAATACATTCTCAAATGGAAATCCATTATTAAACAATTAAAGACTTGGTATAATTGTTAAAAATGTATACACAACAAATCTGCTATTTTAGGCAAATATTTGGATATCTAAAAGTATTTTACGAAAGCAATGTACGAATGCAATTAAATTGCCAATGTTTAATAAGTATGTGGATGTGAATGTTTATACAAACACTTCAACAAAATTTGGTATTCGAAATAATAAAGCATTATGGAAACACGTTTGGTAAGCTAAATATTTGTTTTAATGTACTACCAAATGAATCTTTGAATTTTCTCGCAAATCTGAACTGATGTGGTGACGGTCTACTTATTTCAGTTTCCTAATCTTTTGCATGTTGCATAATATCTAGAATTTCTGCCCTCCCTAATGCCCTGGTCTTAATCCGGTCTTATGAGGATGAACAGTGCTTCAAGAATGTCTCCTGCCTGGGGCAGGTCCAGTGCGAGGTCACTTGAGGGCGGCGAGGGAGGCAACCTTCAGTCGAATTAGGAGGCAGGAAATGCAACGCGTTGCTTTGTCCACACTGGAACGAATTCATTGTGTGAGCCCCCACTCACCCACGTCTCGCAGAGTGCAATGAAGTCGAGTAAATGTGGTGACGCATTTACACGTGAACACGTGCTCCATTAAAGATGGCGGTCACTGACCTGCACGTCAATCCTGGTTATCTCTTACGTTTACCCATGCATTTTTAGATTAAGGTCATGAGATCTACGCTAAATTGTCTCTTATCTCCTCTTATATCAATGTGTAGCAGTATAAAGTGCAAATAAGGGTTTTGAGTGAATATAGGGTAATAATAATAATAATTATTATTATTATTAATTATTATTAAAAAAGAATAATAATAATAATAATAATATATGATGGTGATGATAATGATAATGATGATGACTACAAGAATAGTAAGGATGATGAGGGGATGATGATGATCATGATCATGATCATGATCATGATGAGGCGGAGGAGGAGATGCTAACACATGTCCTCTTAAATTCCCCCGACATGTTAATGAAATTAACTGTTAATGAGGACCGCGACTTCAGTCCGTTGAACCTCCATGAACGAAATTATGAATTAAACATCCCCTCCCACCAGTCGAAATTTAATGAATTGAAACAACAAGAAATTGGTGGAAGATACCGAAAACTCTTGTTTCAAGATGATGTAGACAGACGTGTCTCGGTGGAGTGGCTTTTTGAGAATCAAATCTATCCTGAGACATAGGGTTTTATAATGTCAATTCCAGACAGAATTATCGAGACAAACTACCGAAAGCGTTGTTTAAAAGAATATGTAATGGATAAACGTAGGAAGTGTGGAGCTGAAAGAGAAACTATAGGACACATCACAGCTGCGTGCTCTTCCCTCTGACAGTTCTTACTTGGGAAGTCATAATAATGTAGCGAAAATCGTGCACTGGGCAATCGCAATAGAGCATACTTTATTGGACGAATCGATACCGCCATTATAGAAGTACGCACCTGCTCCAGATCTAGAAACAGGCTCCACCCTTTTGTACTGGGCAGACCAGTTCTAACTGATCGCACTGTCGATTAAATAGGACAGATATTCTCCTTATAGATAAAATAAGAAAGGAGTAATAATAGACATTGAAGTACCATTATCCCACAACATCAAGCTGGAAGAAATAGAAAAAAAATTCGAAATATGAAAACTTATCTTGTGAACTAAGACATATTTGGAAATTAAATACTACCAAAACATACCCACTCGTGATATCGACGGAAGGCCTCGTCAGTAAAATCTTCCTAAAAAACTTACCAGAACTTAAAGTACCCAACAACGTTCTGAATATGGGACAGCGCGTAGTTTTCTTGCAAACAGCCCATATCGTAAGAACATTTTTATCTTAAGTCCAGATATCAGATGTTCTTTTTCTGTGACCGAACCTGTCTCCAAAACAAATATGGGGAAGATTAATATCTTTACCAGCGAAAATAGCTGAGAAAAATAGTTAAGATAATAATAATAATAATAATAATAATAATAATAATAATAATAATAATAATAATAATAATAATAATAATAATGGCGTAGGGTAGTGGCGACCTCATCACCCGCAGTTCCCAGCCGGAGGGTAGAGACTGCGCAGTCAGCCCGGTTTCCTCTACCTACAAAGAGGCGCTGACCGCTGCCCTAACCTAGACATCCTCCCTTTCATATTCCTCCCTCCCCTTCCACCGGGAGTAAACTGGTGGATCGAGTAGCTCACTTTCTTCCGCTACCTAAACCTTAAGCATTTTCCATCTGGAAAGGTTCCTAAACCCTAGTTTTCCTTTCCTTCCTTACCCCTCGTCTCCCAAAGTCCAACCTTACGTCAGAGCGCACGTCATCTCAAGCCACGTGGGAGTCAGGCTATGTCGATTAAAAGCGACGAACAGGGCAATAGCACATAATACCTGGCCGTAGGTATAAAAGGCGCACCCATCTGTGATGGAGAAAAGAAACTTGAAGCCTCGGAAAAGAGCCGCTGCCTGGGATCGCCAGGGCATCTCTGGAGCCATCGCTGGAGGTGACAGTATGCGAACCGATGGTGGCAGGATGCTGACAGGGGCGGGCACCTGCCGGGGAACCCGAAGATCCTACAGCCTACCACCGAAGGAGAACCCAACACTCACCATCTCCAGCAGAACCAGCAATTGATGTTTCAATGGAAACTCAGCCACTGACCACTCTTGCTGGCAAGCTAAGGCAGAAAACGAAATGGACTGAAGAAATGAATGAATACATCGTTTACTGCATCTCAAAATAACTAAACTGGAATCCGACTTAACAGCATATAGAGAACCATTGTACCAAATGGTTATTGGCAAATACCCAGAACTTTCCACAAAGACAGTAAAAAATATTGTTGATCAAAAACGTTCTATATAAGTCAACAAGCGACTCCGAGAATCGCAAATATACAAAATTAAGGAAAAAATAAAACAAGAGTTGGGACTGCATCAATTGGGAACGGAAGAAAATCAAAATCTAACAGGTTTAACTTGTTCTAGTAATGGGAAAGTTAGAATCAACCTCAGCGAAACCCCACCATCTGACAACAAAAATGAACTGGAGAACTTAGTAAAACAACACTGGGAGGAATCGTATGCCGAATTTTATGGATCTGACCCTTTCCAAAGACCGAAAATGCCAAAACTTCAATTAAGGGCTAAAACAAATCTCATTTTGAGCGAAGTCGATAGAATACTCCAGTATGAAACAAAGAATTTGCACACTATAGAATTACTGCATAACTTTGTGTTCATTGGTGCTGTCACAGTACTTAAAGCTAATGGCCAGAAGCTAATTTTAATGAGTGATAGAAAGCAAGTTCAGCCTGTGCAGCCTCCTTGGGAACGGCGACTTCAACGCCAAATTGAAACATTACGTAAGAGCATTGGTAGACTTTCTCAAACACTCAAAGACAAATGTAGTGCCAAGATGAAAAGAGAAGTAGAGAAAATTATGTTCAAATATAAAAATGAAGGAAACCAAACAGTCATCACGGTACTTGATCAACTCGAACAAACTCTTTCTGTTAAAAGTAACAGGCTAAGAAGATACCGCAAAAGCAACCTTCGTAAGAAACAAAATAAACTCTTCCAAATAAATGAAAAACAGTTCTGCCGCTCTATCCAGATGGATAATGCTCAAGGACCGAACCAAGGTGAAATGCCAGAAGTATTGGGGAGACATATGGACACAAAGTAAGCACCACACTTTCAATGCTGAATGGATCCAAACTGTTAAAGATGAGTGCGAAGACATACCCATGATGAATGACCATAGTATACACATTGAAGATGTTAAAAGAGCTGTAAAGAAAACTTTGAATTGGAAGGGAACCGGGAGAGATAACATCAGTGGCGACTCGTGGGTATTCGCACGTTCGCATGTGCACACCCAAATTAATTCGGTGCCATTTCTCTTAAACATCTCTTAACAAGACGGGAATACAAGTCCTCTCAGAGCATTTACGCAACATGGTATTTCAAAACACGCGCCGTTCGGAAGCTGCGATTGCCGGTCCGTCCGCCTTTCTTTCGTGAAAGCCTGCGGGAGCACACTCGGGAGAATGCGACCCAGGAAACGGCGTCCTAGGCTGCCGCGGGGCTGCAGGGGAAAGAGGGGGAACAACGGTGGCTTATGGAGCACTGGAGCAATCCCCCCGGGGTGCTCCTTCAACGGCGCAGGCGCAATGGCGATGTCGGGAAATGCCTTGACGTGTCTCGAAGATATAACACTCGAGTAGCACAAGTTTTTAACAGAAGTGTGTGACATTGAACGAAGGAAGTGTGAGATATCTCTCCACTTAAATGAGCTTCCGCACTAGCGCGCGAAACGCGAACGCATTGCTGTGCGTGTTGCATTCATAAAAATGTTAATTGTATATGATATGTGTATTCTCTTGTGTTTTAAAGTGAGTTGCAATTACAAAACCATTCCGAAGTATTCAATCCCGTAGTGTATTTTGTAAACGAAGTATTAGGCTACGTTTCAATGTGTTTTGAGAAACCGAAATCACAGAGTTCTTTTTCTGCCAAGGGTGTTTGTGCAACAAGCAATGAATAGCGTTGAAAATATGAAACTTAAGAAATCAATTATTTCAATGAAAAAGACACAGAAAAAATTGCTGAAAATAAACAATGGAAAGGAATTATTTGGCATCCTATCAGACTTCAAAAGATGATTTTTGTTTAATTGTCATTATTAATGTTAATGTGTGTAAATGCATGCATGTAATGTATGTGAGTGTGAGTGTGAGAGAGAAAGAGAGAGAGAGAAGAAAAACGTTGCACACCCTAATGGCATGACCACGAGCGGCCACTGGATAACATACATAATTTTTGGTTTAAGAACTTTCCCAGCATTCATGAAACAATGGCAGGGTTATTCACAAAAGCCCTGAATAATCAAGAAGCCCTACCATCATTTTTAACTTATGGATTAACTTATCTTCCCAAAATCCAAAATACCCAGCTCTGATCCCGGGAAATATAGGCCTATTACATGCTTACCAACTTTATACAAACTACTAACTTCCATAATAACAGATAAGATCTATCAGCACCTTGAAGACAATAACATCATGGCTGAAGAGCAAAAGGGCTGCAAGAGGGGGTCACAAGGCTGCAAGGAACAGCTCATCATAGATGCGGCAGTCCGTGGACATGTGAAGAAAACAGGAGGGACGTTATATACAGCTTATATTGATTATCAAAAAGCCTTCGACAGCTTACCTCACTCCTGGCTAATTGATGTGCTTGATATGTACAAAATAGACCCATTGGTTGTATCGTTTCTAAAGGCACAGATGCAAAGGTTGCACATTTGCACGCAAAATAATCATGTCAATGCAGGAGACATATATATTAAACAAGGAATCTTCCAAGGAGACTCTCTTAACGCTCTATGGTTCTGCCTTGCTATGAATCCCCTATCGACTTTGTTAAATAAAGATCAAATGGGCTACAAAATCAACAGCAAGATCGATCATGTACGCTTATCCCATCTGCTGTACATGGACGACTTAAAATTATTCAGCACCACAAGAGAAAAGCTTAATAATTTGCTTGACACTACTGCAAAATTTAGCAATGCTATTGGAATGCATTTTGGCGTTGAGAAATGTAAACTAAATGCACTGCGGAAAGGAAAGTGGCAACATCAGATGGATTACACCCTTGGAGAAGGAAATGCTAAACACGAACGAATTCATGCCATGAATCCTGAGGAATATTACAAATATCTTGGATATTTACAAAGATCTAATGTTGACCAGAAAATTACAAAATCTAACATTGTCCAGGAATTTAATACACGTCTGAGTAAGATTCTGAAAACTAAACTCAGTGCTGACAGGAAAATTAAGGCTATAAATACCTATGTAATTCCAGTGCTGACCTACAGCTTTGGTATTGTCAGATGGACACAAACCGAACTAGATGCATTTAATACAAACTGCAGAGTATTTTGCACCAGATTTAGATGTCACCACCCTAAAAGCGCAGTTGAGAGATTCCACCTACCTAGATCTTTAGGAGGAAGAGGTGTCATAGATATTGTTAATCTCCATCACCAACAACTGGAGAGACTGCGTCAGTATTTCCACGAAAAAGCTAATGGAAGCAAGATACATCGGATTGTAACATACATTGACTGGAAAATTACACCATTGAATTTGTCTGATGAAAAAATGAACATACAAAAGCAAATACAGACCAATGAGATGAAAATCAGCAACTGTAAAGTGAAGCAACTTCATGGACGCTACCCATACCAGATAGAGGGAGAACTGATGGACCGTGAGTCGTCAATTAAATGGCTGTGCTTGGGAGAACTTTTTGCTGAAACAAAGGGTTTCATGGTAGCTATTCAGGACCAAGTAGTATCAACTAAAAACTACCGTAAATTTATCCTGAAAGACACTAACGTGTTCGTGATGACAAATGTCGGCTATGTGGAGAACATAGAGAAAATATAGACCACATTATCAGTGGATGCAGCTCTCTAGCATCCTCAGATTATACAAAACATGACGACGTTTGTAAAGTGGTTTATAAGCAACTATGCCACAATAATAACCTTTTGACGGGTAACCGAACACCATACTATAAGTACACACCCGAACCAGTCATTGACACAAATAGATAGATAGATAGATAGATAGAATGATAGATAGATAGATAGAAATGTATTCTACAATTGGGCAAATGATGCCCGGTGGCAGAATGCAAAATTACAATTACAAATAAAATAATATATAAAAAAATAAATATAAACAAACAAATTGACTTTGTCATTTCCCATATATGCAGATGGCATTTACATTCCTATACTAAACATTAAAATGCATATACACTAACATATAAATGAATAAACTTACATATTACACAAATATACATACATACAAACATATACGCGTGTACAAATAGAGAGACAAAGGAACCCTCACCTACACACCAATCAGAACTTATTCAGTCATATTCAGAAGAAATGAAATCACTCCACTTCACTGCACTGCACTGCACTGCACTGCACTGCACTGCACTGCACTGCACTGCACTGCACTGCACTGCACTGCACTGCACTGCACTGCACTGCACTGCACTTTATCTAAATATTAATTGTTCAATACTTTTTCTGTAGACTACATATAATCTCACCTTTCACTTCACTTCACTTCACTTCACTTCATTTCACTATACGATTTCACCCTACTGACTTATTTCCTATATTTTTTTTCTAAAACCTCGCGCTGAGCAAGGAAAGGGCTCAAAAACTGCCGCAGGCAAATCGTTCCAATCTACTATAGTTCTGTTTACGAAGGAGAATTTCCCTACGTCCGTTCTTTGTATTCTTGTTCTAATTTTATATTTGTGATCAAATCTATTTAAATAATCTGGTTTATCTAGCCTTCCCCGAATTTCCTGCCATGCGGAGCAACCAACGTAAGATTTATACAGCGCGCAAAGTCGTGCCCTCTTCCTCCGGCGTTCTAATGATTCCCAATGCGCAGGTGTGTTCTTCCGAAATGTATATTTTGCCGCTCTGTTTTGTATCCTCTCTAAGCTCTTTTTAAGTCCTATTCTGTACGGATCCCAACAACTGGCTCCGTATTCCATTACCGGCCTGACAAGCGAGGTATACGCGATTTCCTTTGCTTTCGTATTACATTTTTTAAGATTTCTCATGACGAAATGCAATGACCTCCAAGCTTTACCCTCTACATAGTTCGTTTGTTTCTCACATCCCAATTTACAATCCAGGAGAATGCCAAGGTATTTACAGCTCGAGACTCTCGGAATTACGTCATTACCTAGCTGATAAATATTGTATGAAAAGCTCTGGCCCTACAAAATGTGATCGCTTTACTTTTCTTTCCATTTATAGTCATTTTATTAGCTATTGCCCAATCGTAAATTTTATTTAAATCGTCCTGTAGTTGAATCATATCGTGCTGATCTGCAATTTCCCTATATAATATACAGTCGTCGGCGAAGAGTCGAATTTTTGACGTTATATTTCGCGATAAATCATTTACAAAGATAAGAAACAGCAGTGGGCCTATGACACTGCCCTGAGGAACCCCGGAAGTAATGTTACCCTTTTCCGATAAGTGCTGTCCAATTCGGACTTTTTGATTTCTATCGCGAAGAAATTCATTTATCCATGCTATTACCCGCCTGTCAATTTTAGCATCAATAAGTTTCAGTATCAATATGTCATGCGGCACGACATCAAATGCTTTAGCAAAATCAATAACTATTGCATCCACTCTTCCACCTACATCAATTACTTCCGACAAGTCTTGAGTAAGGGAAATAATCTGACTCTCACACGAAAAGCCATTTCTGAAGCCGTGCTGTCCATGAAATAACCATTCTGATTGATCCAAATGATTTCTAATCGAATTAGATACTATTTTTTCAAACAATTTACAGACTACTGACGTAAGACTAACTGGCCTATAATTTTGCACTTCACATTTTGGTCCATTTTTTAAAATTGGCACTATCAAGGCAGATTTCCAATCATCCGGTACACTTTCGTTGTTGATTAATATATTGAAAAGTCTGACCAAATATGGTATTATTGTTTCCCCTGCTATCTTTAACATGTCAGTTGTAATACCATCCGGACCGCAAGACTTACAGTTTTTCATATTTTTCAAATGTGAACGTACTTCCGTTTGATCAATTTTGATCAAATAATCACAAAATGTACTGGAACAGGTCCATAATAACAGATAGGTCTGTATCATCTAATAAACCGGACATTGTATGGCATGACAAGAAAAACAAAAAGGTGTATCTGATTGATGTCGCAGTCCCGCTACCTCACAACATCCCAAAGAAAAGAAGCGAAAAATTTCTAAAATATCAACCTCTGGCAAATGAGATAAAGGAAATGTGGAGCGACGTGGAAATGGTGACGATTGTACCAATAATTCTAGGCGCCACTGGTGAAATTCCTAAGTTCCTACATGAATCCCTAGCTGAACTGCAACTGAAGAAGGGGTTATACATCCAGATGCAAAAGATTGTCATACTGGACAGATGTAACATCGTGAGGAAGATTCTGAACATTGATGGTTGATCCAGTGCTGATTATGTCAGTTGGAACGTGTATCTCTTGTTCATGGTAACCGAGATGCACGTGTGGAAACAAGTTAAATTGTGATAGTGATAATAATAATAGTAATAATAATAATAGTAATAATAATAATAGTAATAATAATAATAATAATAATAATAATAAAAATAGAAATGACTAGTAACTTGCATCTGTAAAATGTTGAACAAATCCACATAAATGGTTTTCCGAACACACTGTTGAAGAAAAACATAAATTATTCATACAATAATGCAAAATTATAAAAAATTTAATAAAAGCAGTCTTTACCAAAACATAGTACAACTGTTCTTTACATTCCAAGAATATCAAATAAGTCTCTGTTCCATATACATAGAACTATGCCTATTACTGTTGTATTGAAATAGTTGGGAGAAGGTTCCATAAGACGATTACATTCAAAATTTTAATGAAATGATTTTTTATTGTCGATGTAACAATTACTGACTTCTACCTTATCTTGTCGGTATTATCAATGTTCAGTTTTTCTTCTTCTTCTTCCTCTTCTCCTTCTCCTTTTTCATCAATCACTCTTCACTACTATTGCGTGGCGCTGTGTTGCAGAGTTCTACATTGCAGGAGAGCAGGTGGAGGAAAAGTGGATTTACGTGGACAGCCCGCGCTGCTGCTCAGACTGTACATATGTGTCCCGAGGCTGGAAGTGCAAAGAGAAGACCTGCCTGCTCAATTGCCCTTGGATCGTAAGCGCAGGTACAAGTCATTACAAATAATTGTTGTAATTGTTTTTTGTTTCTAATGCCCGGGTTTGGAATATATATCATCCTGTCAGTCCCCGACATAGGATTAATTATTAGGCATTTTCAAGATGGCACCACTTGGGCCCCCAACCAACATGGGCTAACAACTGCTTTAATTTACAAGTTATCCGTCAGGGTACCGACCCAACAACTGTCTCAGTTATACGTATCCATAACTTGTCATTCCCTTGCCGAATTTTTATAGAATTTGATTAAGACGGGAAGTGTCGAAGGATTTAATTTTCCTGGGTAACGTTTTATGCCATACGAGTGTTGGTAAAGTAATTTCTTTTCTTTTAACACAAGATTTTCATACACTTCTTATTTTTATATATTTCCAGAGAATTCTTTTCAGTATTCTGAATTATAGAATGTTTGTGAAAACCTATAAAAGCCTAAAAATGGTTTCTTTATTTCGAGAATTTATTTTTTAAAGAAGAGCCTGCTATTATTGTCACTGTTTAAAAGAGTAAAAGTATTGGGTTTTAGGTGCATTTGATAAACAATATCGGCACTAACTGTATCTTTGAGAAACTGGGAGGGAATTACAACAAATTGTAAGGGATGGTACCAAAGGCAGCTGAATTCATATTACTGATAGAATTTGGTTTTGATATGCAAAATAGATTATAAATTACACTTCCTTACCAACTTACCTATATTCTGCTTTCAGAATGAATAACATCGAAAAAATATATGGTTTAAAATTGTCTGTACTTGGTATGTAATTATCTCAATTAAATTTATTAATATAATTTTCAGTTCATAAAACACGTAGGATGGTAATGATTTTAGAGGCCTGCATTTTCTCAGGAATGAAACGAGTAAGAATTCAAACATAATTTTAGTCTGCTGAATCTCAAAATGAAAACCAATTTTGTATTACGTCATTTTTTTGCAGCATGGACTGAGATTTCAATTTTCATTGAACTTTATTATTTTTTATAAAGTTTTTATAAGATTCAAACACTTTAGGATACTATGAGAAACCAATTTTATATTTAGATTTTTTGAAATTGATAGCATGCTTTCAAACGTTAGAATAATGCTTCCAAACCATAACACCGTTCTCAAACAAAATGCAAAATGGAGCTAGGAATAGCTTCACGACTGTATGAATATAAGAATCCATCTTCCAATATTTTCAGTCCTATATCAGATTGACATTTTGCACCCTTTGGAAACTAGAATGCTAATGAATCAAAGATGTGGCTTGGTTGTTAGTGGTTTCGGGAACCCTCCAACTACAGAGGTCATTAGTCACGTAAGTGTAGGGCATGCGTTTTCATCTGGAGGTGGTGGTGTTGGTGGTGTGAAATGGTGCGTCGAACTTGTGGGCTTCTTGGGCGATCCTCCATCCCCATTTTTTCCCGATCAGAACAATCTCTAGGCTCCGAGTGGTTTCCCGGGATGTCTGGTACTGCAGTTCGTGAAACAGTGTGTATTTAAAGCGAAAGGATGAGGAACAAAGAAAATGTGCGATCAGTGGCTAATTCGTTAATGTACTACACGGGCATTCTACTGAGCCACCATTCCCGGTAAAATCAAACAGGAAATATGTAGACATTAAAGTGTAAGTTTGGGTAAATTTTAAAGACTGATCATTTTAATTTCAGTTTTGTAGATTGACTCATTTTTAATACCGATAAAATTGTTGAAACACAAACAACCTTGTTTTTTACTAATTACCAAGCCCCAAATGAATGGTACGCTATTATCCCTCATTGTACGTCGTGATACAAAAATTCGCAAAGATAAAATTTGTGGCCCACTATTCTGAGTACCAATCTCCAATTTTGCCAACATTCTAGTACAGAAAGGTTTGCAGATGCATAAAATGTAGTCTACGAGAAATGTAAAATGTCTTATTTCAGTTCAGTTCGCAATTAATGAGGATAAAGAATTTGGGAATACAGTAAACTACAAAACCGAGTTAATTTCATTCTCTGTTACATTCCTTTGAATTACTGACCACTGTTCTTTTAAGAGCGGCTAGAGAGAAAAACCTGCAGAATATAACGTCATATTCTTCCCTTTTCAGTTTCATCTCTCCTCTCCCGCTCGCGCCATTTTCCCTGTCATGGCTTCATGCCAGTTAAACGCTCTTTGATCCTCCTTACGATATTCCCAGAGTGGTATCTAGCATTCTAGTCGCATCACGGTCAATTGTTTCGTGACAGTCGTGCCAAGACGTAAATTTTCACGGGTCAAATAACGCCCGGCGGGGAACGTTTATAATTTACAGGATCACAAACGGCTTGGGACATTAGAACAATCCTCCTCCTAATGATATGAATTGTGCGAAATGCGCGCGTCCGGTTTAGCTCGTCTGCAAAAGTTAAAGCAACTTTAGCACATTGAATATTCTTGTCATTCTAGAGGACCAACAATATAAGAGCTGGATTTAGAAGTATCCAGGATAGTCTCAAGGCAAGGCAAATGGGCAGAGCGCCATTCTCCTCGTCATTACAAGAATTGCCAAATATTTTCTTTTTCAGAAAAGGTTTAATATCTTTAATATTAATTCTTTATAATATTATTCTTTAATAATAATAATTAATAAATCTACAGATTTTACATTATAGTACATGCGTATTTATCTATGACTAAGGCTTTTGAATTGTTTTTTGTTAGCAGTATTATTCTAAAGTTCGTTGATTTTACCTAATACTTTGTAGAAAAATACTATTAAATTCCAAAAAAAGATTAAGTACTTACAAATAAATTTGACATTTTATTTAATTTTTTTATTACCATTTTAGGTTACTTTCTATTTAAATATTATTATTGCCCAAATGTAAGTTTTTAAAATAAATTAATAAAAATAATAAATAATAGATAAATAAAATTATGTATGTAAAATTTCTGCAAACTTTATTTCAAAATTTATTTATGGAAAGGGGCTCTACTGCTTTGATTAAGATCTAAAAACTGGCTCTGGAAATTTTTCTGGGCCCAAACAAATTATGAACTAAAAATTAGGAAATCATTCATTTAACGCTCAAGAGTTTAAACTGTAACGAACTAAAGTGGAATCTTTGCACGGTTTTCAATGTATAATAATTTTTTATATTACATGAATTTCATAAAATATGAAATCCAAAAGAGATGGTAGCACTGAATTAAATTAAAGTGATAACAGAACAATCCTTAAAACAAAATCTAGCTTTATCCGTATTTTTTTTCTTTTATCACACCTATTATTGTTTTTGACAATACCTCTTACAGTTATCCCTTTTGAACGTTTATTTTTCTTATTACAGTTCTAATATTTACATATTTTATCCATATTTACATCCTAATATTATACATATTTTATTATTAATAGTACGAGCCAAGAATGAAAGGTCAATAAATGTATATTTTCACGTTGCAAAAATATCCATTTGTTCAAGGAACTATTTTAATAAACAACAATAATGCATTTTAAAGATTTTTAAAGTTTTTTCAAAACAAAAATTGAAAGAAAATAAATAATTAGATTGACAATTTTGAGCATTTTGATGACATTACTACTTACCTCCCAATATCAGCGATATTTTGAGATTAAACTTGTAAAATATTTCGAATATTTATTGTAATTATCCCTCCCGCAGAGTTGTAAATGTTATCGTATCTGTTATTAATAATTTCAATATTGAATGGATTAAAAAATATTTTCTTAATAAAAAAAGCTGCCGTAAGAATGTTGTTGGGCAATAGTCCGAGGCAATTACTACTGTCCTAATAATTTATATTCACATAATTAATAGTAAGGTTAATTCTAGTTTCTTTTAACATTTCGAAGCCTCATAATATCAACAGTAAAAAGTAATAAATTCATCAAACCCTAATATGACAATAAATGGCAATCAATAATGAACTTCTAAATTATAATATTAATTTGTATTTCACGTCAAACTTTGGTAGCGTGTTCAACTAATTCTTTTGGAAATTCTGTATCCAAAAATTCTGCTTTCAGAATATTAATTACTAAATAACATCTTATATCTTCTAAAAAATTATCAACACTTAGTAAAGCAAGTACAACTCTTTAAATAATATAAACCAACACCTGGGCCAACATCACACTTAATTAACTTAAAACAAATTAAAAAGCAAAAACAACAAAATGAATTTAAAAACTCGTTCAAACATAGACCAAAATTCAAGTTATATGGTTGGTGGGTGCTTTTGTGTAACTATTTTGGCTTCTTTTCTCATTGGACTTGTACCTCTGAAGAATAATTCCGTATACAATTAATTTAGTGCATTTTTATAATGGTGTATTTTGAACTGATTTTGTTTTAATGTACCGAAAACTAACTAAACTAAAAAACTCTAAGATATTTTGTACAGAAAAACATTCATGTATTTGCCTGAGTTGTAAATTTGCATTTAAATAGACATCAATGTTTTCTTGAAAAATAGAATAGCTCTCACAAATCTACCAAAAATCAGTATCGTCTTTTGTGATTTCGTGATATTTTGTTATGAAATATTTAATATTAACAAAATGGCACTTTTTTTCTGTGAATCACCTGGTCAGTGATGTTTACCAGACCACTAAATAATCACTCAACCGTTGGAAAATCTCTCGAAAATATGTTGGCAATGTTGACAATGTGACCGGTACTATTAGTATTCCTGTAACCTAAGTTGTTCTAATTATTAATACCAGTTTCAGCGATTTCTTTTGAATAATTGCATTGCAATTACAACTTTTTCTACTAAATCTTACGAACGTATTCACGACACCAGCAAATCTTTATGGACGCGCTCACGATAGCAGAGTGATCCGGTGGCACGATGTAGTAGCGATGTCGTGATAGTCCGTGTGTGTCTGTCCAGTCGTGGCTGAGGGATCCGAGAACCAGTTCGTGTGAGACGGCTACGCGATCGATTGCGTCAAGGAGAAAGCGGCTAAGATACTCGCGGGCGGGGCTCATCGTGGCAGTCGACGACGATGACCGGTGGAACGCTAGAAATTGACAGAGCTCGGAAACTGAGGCAACGGGCAAGATAAGGCTAAAAGATATGGCGCCACGACGGCAGTGCCGGGGCACTCGCGACAAGTGAAAGAAGAATCAAAGCAGTAGAAACGAAATTCATAAGAAACACTTTTGGCTACACAATTTTAAATAAATGAATATTGAAATAAGAAAGAAATGGCTAGTATAATCACTGCTGAAGAAACTGGAAAAAATAAGAAATGGTGTGCATAGTAGGAAGGATGGCACACAGACTACCAGTACTCGCAGTGGACTACAGATGCAGAGGAAAGAGGTGTAGAAAGGCCAAGGAAGAAGTGGACACCGGAATAGGTTCTATAAACCTAACCTTTGAAGGGTCGAAGAAGAAGGTATGATGTTAATAGATAGACTACTATTAAGTTACGTACAAAAATTAATTTTTCGCGCAAAGATTCAGGTGCACGAGACTCTAAAACTCCCAAGAATTAGAATGAGAAGGTTGATTCTTCTTTGATGGTTCATTGATAACCACTCAGAATTTCTCATACTCTCAGAAATACAATATTAATGAATACTTTATGAAAAGCAAAAGTAGGCGTTTTTTTAAAGAACTCTGTACATCATGTGGTGGAAAAACAGGACAAGAAAGATCACTATATTCAAGGATAGGTATGATTAATGATGTTGCTAATTGAAGTTAAGTTTCTATTTGTAAAATTTTACAGTACAGATATAATTAACGCAGAATTTTATTAGATGAAGGGTAGTATTCCTTAATATGTTGATGAAATAACCATTCACACACGGGAATTTTCGGTAAATTGTCAGAATCGTTGAAACTCTGAATTAATCCAGGTTGATTTATTAATTTATTGTAGAATAATTCATTACAAAATATTTATTTTTATTTTCTAATAATCCATCGTCACCAGACGACGTAGTGAATGGAAGTAATGTATGGAGTTCAAAATAATAAACACCGATGAATCTAAGCTATTCACTGGAAAGCCCGATGTATATATTGTAAAGAAAATTAGGCCCGAAACTGATTCCTGTGGATCACCAGGAGTAAGTATCTCAATGTTGAATCTTAGCTATGCCCGAGAAATGAATTCACAATAGTTTGCTGTGTGTTTGATGAGGTAATTCCTAAACTATTAAGCTACTGAAGTAGATATACCCAAACGATCGAATGTATCGTATAGCATTTTATGACTAAGAGTATACATGTATCTGAAAAGTTAAAAATAAACTAGTAAGAGAACAACAGTGGCTTCTGAGTGTATAAGCATTTAAAATATAATTAGTAACTTCAGCTACTGCTGTGGTAGTACTAAAATTACCGGCTTGAAACCGTAATTGGTATAACCAGCTTTGGTGGCTGAGAGCATCAAATGATACTCAGGCGAATGCCAGAGCAGAACCCTCAAAAAGGCCATAGACGTGAGATCTCTCGCTCCTCTTCCGTCATATCCTCTCCTCTTACACACACCCACACACCCACACGCACACGCATTAGTCTAGCACACATGTCTGGGGACAAGTCGGGTGCAGAGAACTTTTCTCTGCTGGGGGTGCCAAGCTGGTGGCAGACACCTCGTTGAGGAAACCCCGACAAGCCGACCTGTAGGTCAGCGCCGGATCTCGCCATCCAGCTGGGGAAAATCACCGCCACCTCCCAGTATAACAACATGCTCAACACTTACGGGACTAATGACCTCAATGTTTACGCGCCTGTAAACAGCAACAAATCACACTGATTGGTATTGAGGAATTAGTATATGCTTATCAAGAGAATATAGGCTCTTACTTGCCATTCTAAGAATTTCCCACATTTTTATATAAAATTAAGGAGACTGATCGATCTAAAGTCTGGTAGTGTGAAGAGAGAACAGTTTGGAAGCTGACCAACCTGGGGAGTTTCCTTCCTGTAGGAAATTTATTTTCGGACAGGGAGCAATTTATAATGTGAGTGAGATGTTCAAAACAGAAGGGTAAACGTAGGAGGAAACTCTTTCCTAAGTTAATATCATATCCTGAAAAAGTTCAATTGATCGTTTTCATAATTTTATATTCAGGTGGCTCACTTAAGATGTTCCCTTGGAATATCACGTGAACTGGTGCAGATGTTGAAGTGCGGTTTTCATTCAATCGAACGTATGCGAGGGGCACACAAGATGGTGCAAAATATTCAGCTATGGCTATTTTAATTTAAGAGATATCGACAAACACTTGATTTTAAGAAATGGAACCGTACAGATTTCTTCCACCCATGACTTAGAGTCCGTGAAGAGATGAGTTTATATATACGCGTATAAATCTGTTACATAAAAATATTTTTGAGAAGTTTATGGTTTGTATGACCGTGCTATCATTAATATTCTGCCGTTACCGCGTGGAAACGCGCTTCCGAAAAGTCCATTCTGTTCGGTTGCGTAGGCCCTGCAGGGTGGAAGAGATTGCGAAGCCAAATCCGACGCGAGGAGGGCACGAAAACGCAGGGCAAGCGCTCCGTAACTATTCCTTTGCGTCTTGCATACATAATTTTCATCCAGAGCTATGATGTCAGTCAGAGTTAGAAAAGGTATTTATAAATAATGACGATGAGCTATTACTTACTGGTTACTTGAAATACATGATTAAATATAAAACCATTAGTTATTACCAAGGATGGCAACTGAAACGAAACTAATCGTTTCGTTTCTGCGCCACTGTAACGAAATTATTTTTTCGCGAGTTTAGTTTCGTTAAATCTGCGCGAATTTAGTTTCTTTACAGAATGAACAGATTGTTGAAGACAGTTTCGTTTCCTTTCTTTACTGTAACGAAATGAATGTGAATTTCCTTGCCTTGGGTAAGAAACATTATTTCTTTATTTAGTTTCGTTATTATAAAAAACCTGGATAGAAACTAAAATCCCAGGATGATATTGTTTCGTTCTTGAAACGAAACTAAATTCCCAACCGCAGTAAAATTTTGTTCCAGAGGCAGTTTCGTCACTAATCAATAGATTTCATTGCCGCGCTTCGGATTTTCATTTCGTTACATACTTTTAATTTGTGTGCACAAGAAACAGTAACGAAATGCCTAATTTCGCTCAGTTTCGTTTCTCTTGCCATCCCTGTTTATTACTGAAGGCCTGCAATTAAATTATTATTAGGCCTAGTTACTCAGCGTTATCAATAACCTAGATAAATTACTAACTAGTAACGTGTAGTTGTTGGTTGTAGTAACGCAAATAATAACTAATCCAACCAAATTTATCTCAAGTTCTTTCTAGGGTTTTTAATAATTGATGCTATTTGTAATTTTATCTGTAACAATCATACCTCAATAGCAGCACATGGTTATAGGAAATGTACTGCTGCATTGTGGGTTAAGAAACTTCTCCCATTAGAATATTTGCGCTTAACCGACATGATTAAATTAACGGTTATAAATACGGTAACGTATATATAAGGTAAGATAACCTGTGATACTCAAAGAGTTTTTGCACAAAGCCTACGCTTATAAGATGCTGACATCTGGTAGCAACATTATAAGTTATACATAAGTTTGGCACCATTCTGATTCGTTTATCAATTTTTCCATTTTGTATCCTGTGGTTTCGATGTAGTAATTCGATTACTTACATCTTTGACTTCCATCCTATAAAGTGCCAGCCAACACTTCCTTCAATGCATGTATTGCAGAAAACAGCAGTTGGCTTTTGTCCGCGTTCTTAGTGTACTAGAATCCAAAACTAGTATAACAGGCAACGGTTTCGGTACACTTTATAAAAAACTTTTTTTTCACTTTTCCCCTCTCCAGTTACCATGGAGAGGCGGGAATTTATTCGCAATTAGGGGTACAATATCGCTGCAGCCTTTGTGTCTTTTACAACTTGGTGCAGACCTACCATAAAAATATTAACTTAAAAACTAGCCTATAACTATTCGGACGAACATCTTCGCCCAGCAATTCGTAGGCGCCTGTCGGGAATTCGCAGATATCATGCTCTTGCGAGCTTTGTGATACCTCAGGGAAGTGGGATCTTTTTGGGTGTCGAGAGGAAATCCAAACAAGTACACATAAATCAATTAAACTGGGTTTAATATTCTGAAACCCTTTTTAAATGGTTACACTGAACACACATAAAAAATACACAGAACAACAAGAATCAATGGTACCTTTCTCTTTTAATGCATGAAACCTTCATTTATTTCTTTCGCAAATTGAACCTGGGAATTCCCGTCGATCAATTTACACCTGAAATTTACTCCAATTTCAGTTTAACCTGCTCAGTGACGCCGGGTTCAGATTTGCGACATTTAGTCAAAAAACGAATTTAACATCAATTTTTTAAAACATTTACATAATACTGTCAAATAATTTATCGTAACTGTGAATAACACGAACCAAACATAATTTTTACAAAAGTTCTGACAAGTTACTTAAAATGGCAGAAATTTTTAGTTTCTCTGCTAGCTCCGTGCACGATTTTATCTCGTCCTATCAACGCTCCCTTTTAAATTTCTCCCCGGTCGTGGGGCGTTGACCTATATTTTAGCGATTTTGCGCTGTTCGCCGTTACCTTCGCTGCTCCCGCCCGCTGCGCGCCTCGATGTTGACCTCGGAGTGACGGTTCAGCACGCCGGCGGTTGTGCGCCGGCGTTCGAAGGGTCTTGCTGCTACCAGCTGCTCTCGGCTGCGGCGCGTGCCGTTTCACCTCACGTGCTCATCTGGTGATCCCTAGGTGCCTTCGTCACTCCCGTCTCCTTCCTTCTTCCTCTCACGGCGCCTCACTTCCTCATCTGCTTCTTTCTTCCTCTCATGGCGCCTCAGTCCTCACTGCCTCGCTGTCTATCTTGCCCCGTTGTCTCGTTCACGTCCGCGTGCGAATGTCCCTTGCACTCGCAACTGATTGAATAATTGCGTATTTGCTTACTTCGGGCGTACGCATCGACAAATCCTCGTCTGGCAAAATTTTAATAATTTTGTGAATATCTATACGTCCAAAAACTCCTACTTAATCTCTCGCTGAATTTATAGGCCGACGTTGCTGCTCAAACAGCGATCGGAATCAAAAAAGAAGGAATGTCCGCCCTCCCCATAGGGGTAACAGCACGTCATCTCCCTCTCCCCAGTCTGACCGCTGATACGTCACCTGGCTCGCGCCATGCCGCGGGCATTGCGCGCAACAGTCTTGGAGACGCGCCCCTTTTGAATGGCGCCGCGCTCGCTCACCACGTCTACAGCCGTCGTCTGCATGTTGCGTGGGCGTGTGGGACGAACGCGGGCACCCGCATTCGTCACACTATATACATGACCTCTTTGCGCTCTTTAGTTATATACAATAAGTTAGTGAAAATATGTTGATATAAAAAGGCCATTTGATTGTTCTTTTTCTTCTATTTTAAGTTTTCCATTCACTCTCACATTCATTCTTAAACTATGAAGCCTCACTTGCCGCACAGAGCCCGGTTTACGCTTATGTTTGCTGGAAAACCGTGATTGGTGTTTCAGGCGTCACGCGACAGTTGCCGGAACCGCTTATACTTAAGGGTCGATGTGCAAAAATTCTAAATATTGATTGGCCATGAAGAACTACTGCACCATTCTTGTAGAAATCGGAATCAGTTAAACATTTTGTCGAACATTTTTTTTACTTTCTTGTATGCATACGTATATACGGGAGTAATATACGTAGTATACAGAAAGTTATGAAATGCTGCGGAATATCGATTTCGAAATTTCAACGGAAATATGTTTTGGGGTCCCCTGATACCGAAAAAGTGTTTTTTAACGTCTGTCCGCGTCTTCCCGTGTCTGTCCGTCAAATGTGAACAAACCTAGCACCTAAACCACACGTACGATCTTTTCTAAATTGAAGAAACCCCTGTCCATCTGGCTTTAATTGAAGCTTTTATATTTGGAAAAAAATTCTTTAAAATTTGGGGTACTTTACATGAAGCCCCCGGACACTTTCAAAATTTTCTCAAAAAGGGCTCCAAATTTTTTCTTAAAATTTCTTGTAATAATAGAGTAAAATACACTTATAAAGGTCGGATAGGTCCCATTTCCACGGTTAAGTCTAAATTTTCGAAAATTGCAAAAGTTTGAATTTTTTCGGCGTATTCCTACAACTACAAAATTGAAGACAGATATTTCCTTCAAATTTCATTTGAAGGAAAGTCAATAAAGTCATGTGGATTTTTTTGGAAATTTTAGCAGTTTTCTTGCAATAGTGCGTACAATATTTGCAATTTTAAAAAATTACAAAAACACGATTTTCTCAAAAACGGCTCCAATTTTTTTCTTAAAATTTTGGTAGTGCTAGCGCCAAACGAACCCTATAACATGGCGTAAACGCCGTATTCCTCTATTCTTTTGTTTTTTAACAATTACAAAAATGTATTGACTTGTCTCTTACGTCGGAAATGTTTACACTAAAGGCAATTTCTTCACTCTATTAGATTTGTGAGTACATGTGCTTTAAATTATGTCAAATAACGTTTGTGGAAAACTCAACAGTTTTCTGTAAAAATAAGCTCAAAATTCCGCATTATCAGAAACGCTCAAACGCCGTTTTCTCAAAAATGACTCCAAATTTTTTCTTCAAACTTTTGCAGTGGATAGTGCCAATTTCACTGTTTAATATGACGTTAAGTTCGTTTTGGTGTATTCTTTTTTTTGTTTTTCAAAAATTACACAAATGCAATTTTTTGAAATACGAATATCTTTCACGCCGTTTATATGCTTATTTCCATCAATTTGTATATATTATTGCTTTGGGAGTGGAAGTACTTCAAATAAATTCAAATGAAGTTTTTCTAAAGCCCAATAGATTCCTGTAAAAAGTAGCTTCAAATTTCGCATTTACAGTAATGCTTAATCGTCGTTTTCTTAAAAACGTCTTCAAATGTTTAACGAAAATTGCTATTTAGGATGACGTTATAGCCTTCTTTAATGTTCTTAAAATATAATTTAGATTCTACTTTTTGGAAAACGAAAAGTTGCGAAAATTCCAAAAAAAATTTCTTTGGGCCGCAAGAAATGGAAACGGGCAAGGAGGGACAAGACTGTACAATACCAGTCCACTCCAAAGAAATTAGAAAACTTTACTACGAGAAAGTATTCTGTGGCACCTCTATTTTGAACTTGCTATCAATTCGATTTATTACGATGTAGTAAAATTCCTGACATGCAAAATTTAAATACCCAATGCAACTACCTGTTTGTGTTAATCTACCCGATTTCAAAACAGGCGATAATTTTGGGGATCGTAGATTTTTGTTAAATAATAAACATATTTATTGTACATTATTTTTGTAGTTACATATAATATTATACAATATTATTGCTTAAATAATTACGTAAGTTTGACACAAATATTTAAATCAATTTTGCCATGTAAAGGAAGGTAACAAGCGAAAATTCTAGGCTTTTTGGGGAAGGTCATGGCTCCAATTCTCCCTCCCCCCACTAGATCCGACATTGTTTCTAACTTATGATCTGTTCAGTCATATGAGCTACTTTTTGATACTCGTCGATGACAAACAAAACTGGGGGTGTGGTTGGTGAGAAACGCGTAGAAATAATTCGCATTCATTTCACAAACGGTGAACTATCCCCTATAATTTCTAAATGGTTCACGGCAACGAAATATCTCGAATGTCATCGCGTGGCACAGAGCGATGTCGCTTGCCTTTCACCAAGGAGGTCCGAGTTGGATTCCCGTCGAATCTCATGTGAAATTTGTTCCAACAAAACGAGTTTGGCTGCTTCTCAAGCGCTATCCCAACCACTGTGAAGTGTCCTAAACTTCTACCCCTATCCTTATTCCTTCCTCATTCTGGCCTCTGGCTAGAGACGCCGGAGGCACGTACGCGGAGAGGCTACCTCCCGGTCCTCTTTGACAACTGCGACGAGACGTGACATACTATGACAATATTAATGAAGGATTACTCCCCAAGCGCACTGATTAACGAAGGATTATTTCCCAGCGCAAAGCGCTCAACGCCCCCAAGGGGCTTGGAGACGTCAATTTGGTTACGTCAACTTAGACGCAACAAATTTTTTAAAAAAATGAAGGTTTCGCTTAACAATACTGAACCGTGAGACAACTAATATGCCGTAGAGATATTATACGTAATATTTTTAGTTTTGGGGAAATTAATCATCATTGATTGATCTAATGTTTTTTCACCTGCAATGGATAAATCTCGAAAAGAATACAATGATATTTCATTTTTTAATATTTTAAAAGTAATATTGTGAGAAAATGGTTTATTCACAATATTCACAAAAAATCATTTTGTATTATTCTCAAAAGTAGTTTATTCACGTTTTTTAATATTAAACACCTCCGATGTATTGAAAATGTACTGTGGTAGATACGACGCCCAAAATTCCTGTCTTTGCCGCATGTGGCGTTGTCTCGGCGATCGAGGGCAAGACCGTTAACACGAAGGGGCGACGACGGGTACAAGGGAGGGAAATGTTGCTTTTCCCTGCGATAGTGGAGGCATACTAAATCTGCGTAGCCGTATAAACATTGACTTTTTAAAGACAGTGTTATGTAACAATGGGTAATATGGTATGTCAGAAATACTCTTCACGACCATTATCACGGGCTAAAGAAATCTATTGGGTTCCATTAAAAAATCAATGTGGTGTATACTTCTTTTAAATTAAAAAGCTATTCTTTAATATTATTATACATCTTACGTGACTCACGCATCTATTCGTATTAGTGGAAATTGTATTTCAATATCTGCAACGATTCAGAAGATATTTGAAGGGAACATCGGAAGTGAACCACCTGCATAACAGTTGTTATACGAATTTGCTTCTAAAGTACTATTTCTGATGTTTTTATCTAAAATTGCGTTAAAAAGCTTGAACAGATTATGTGTAAACTAGACCTAAAATGTTCAAGAATGTTATATCCATTTTTAAAGATCTGTCTAATGTTTAAAATATTTCAAATCATGATGAGAGAACAGAATCACGAAACATTTTACACGCGTGTCTAAAACTTTGTGTCACGCGTGTCTATGTCTAAAACTTAAGTGTCGAAGATTTCAATGGCGTTAGTCACACGCAGTCTACGCATGAAACCTGTGTGTCTCCAATGTTTCGCAACCCATTAATAGTCTTTATTCCTTCCATTGAGCCGTTGCGTCGCTTGTATTGTGCAGTGGTCCGTATATGCTGGTTGTAAAAGTTTACGGCTGGGCTGGTCTCTCTCAGCATTACTACGAACTCGGCCCTAGTGATAAAGATTTTAGGTTCGTAATGTGACCTTCTGAGTACATTTGTTCTCGAGAAGGTCACTATTTGAAAATCATAATTTGCATAAAAGGTTCATATATGACCACATAAAAACGAATTGGTTCACCGAGCCTATTGCGGATTACTTCCTGAGGGATCGGTGTAATTGAAGAGTTTATTTCCAAAAACCTGTCTCCAAGAGATACAATTTTTCAAGAAAAGAAATTTTTCAAATTCAGTGCTATAGTTAAAGTTTCAATGGTTTTCTGATGCTGTTTAACATAGAAACGCCACATTTGCAAACAATTTTTGGTAGCAATAAGGAGAAGCATCTTAAAAATAAATTGATTCCTAAAAGTAGAAAACAACCTGAAATAGATGAGTCACTTTGGAAATGGACGCGTCTATTAATATAAAAGAAAATTGCGATGAAACATAACACAAGCCTTAATACTAACTTAATATCAACAGATGATAAGATCCGTTTTCCTTTGTAAATAGTACTTTTATATTGTTTTTATTACTTTACAGGATTTGTGCACATTTTAAACAATAAATATTCATAACCTATTAAGTAATTATATCATAATAGTATCTGGCATTTTGAGCAACTGAATCCAGTAAGGGAAAAAGCTTTTGACGTCATTGATCATAACATTTTACTTTCAAAATTACCTTCACATGGAATCTGTGGTATTGCCCTAGATTGGTTATGTTCGTAACTTAAACAACGATCTCAGAGAGTAGAAATACCTTTGAATGATGGAACATTATGTACACACCTTTCCGACTCTTTGTCAATTGCACGTGGACTCTCGCAGGGATCGATTTTTGGCCCTATTCTCTTCCTACTAAACGCAAACATAATGCTCGCGACGATTCGAAACGGAAAAACGGTTCTCTTTACGGATAATACGAATATTCTTTGCAATAAACAAACAGTAAATAGTACAATATCAGATGTTTCGAATTGGTTCCGTAATAAAAGAACTAATTGTAAACTAAAAGAAAAGTTTCAGTACAGTTTTCATTCTCAAATAAACAATTCTGTTTTCCATTGAAAATGAACGGTGTTCCATTGACTGATGTTTACGTAACAAAATTTTTAGGTCTCTCAATTCAGGCCTACCTCAAATCGAACGTCCATTTAAATGAATTGAACACAAAATTAAGTTCAAAATGCTACGCGTTTAGAATTATTTCAAATTCAGTCAGCCTTCATACTGCTCGTTGTGTGTATTTCGCGAATGTTCATTCTCGCCTGAGATATGGCATAATATTCTGAGGATATAACATCTTATAACATCCAGACGTTAAGATTACAAAAAAGAATTATACGAATAATAACCAAATCCCACCCACGTGATTCTTGTAAGAATCTCTTAATTAATCTAGAATTTTTACCATAACCTTGTCTGTTTATTTACGAATGAGTGGTTTTTGTCAAAAATGACTTGCTTAAGGACGGGAATATATTTTCAGAAAACGCCCATGACTATAACTATAACACTCGACGCAGTAATTATATTCATCATCATCAGGACATTCCTAAAAATATCAACAGCTCACTACAAAAAATGCACCTATAATACATGTACATTATTTTACAACACTTTGCCAGATGACATTAAACGATTTAATTCGATAGAAAAGTTTAAATTCCAAGTAAAATCGTTTCTGCTGCATGACTGTTTCTATACAGTTATGCAACAGAGATTATACAGCTGAGACTATACTGAGCATCCAGAGAAAGTAACATTAATTTTAACAGTGATATTTAATGTATTACTTATAATTTCAATTGTATAATTGTAAACAACCTGTAACAAGTATTGTACCACAGCTTCTGGGTCAATGATGTGTCATCTCGATCAGGGTTTTCGTCCAGTTTCCCTGAGTCTTTGAGCAAACGCTGAGATGGCCCCTTCTTTGCTACTGGACATAAATGTAACTTCATTATCTGTGCACATCTTCTAGAATTCAGAGGGAAATATAAGTATTCAAATTATCGTTCATGTTGTCGCGGCAGGAAATAATATTCCTTCACGAAGGATATGTCGAGGGATAAGAGCCCAGATTTATTGCTGATTTGCCCTTGAAAATATATGTTATCACATCGGAGCGAATATTTGTGTTAACAATCCGTACAAAAAAACGCTCATTTCTTCCTGTATTCAAAATTCAAGTAGTATATAGTGTAAGGTAGGGATCACGGAATTATAAAAACGTGCACAGAATTCACTTCTCACCATAACACTTCTCACACAGTTTTTAACTGTTTTTGACGTAAAAAACTTATGCGTCTAACAAATCGGTATTTTAACTTTTTGCATATTAGTGAAGAGTGGTGAGTACAATCAAACCAAAAAATGGTTTTATAAGTGAATTATGGGATAAATAATGTATCAAATTCTAGAGAACACTGCCATTTGCCAAATTGAGTGGTGGGAGACCAGATTTGTAGTAGCTGTCCTTTAGCTGTTGCATCTTCCGTCAGTTCTGCTGAATAGTTTTTCAAGAGATGGTTGAAAACTTGGTTGAAAACTAGTTGCAATGTTATATTATATAACCATTACCAATAATACCAGAAAGTATTTTCTGTTTTACACCACTAGTTTAGTAATGTTCGGCTCTCCTCTTTATCCTTAAGTTTGTAATTTTTCGAAAACGTTTACATTGCAATTCCTCGACTTTCCATTGTTTCTGCTGATTTTCAACACGTTTTTATATATTTCACATTCCGATTGCCTTTTGGATTTCTTCCTTTATCTCTTTCACATGTACCAGTGGCGTCTGGTGCCTCACGAACCCGGTTGTTGCAAACATACGCTATTCCTAGGGCTCGGAATTCTAGATAAAAACATATTTTCCCCTTTAATCTTGAGCGGTTAAAGTTCGTTGGAAATTCAAGACGCGCCCAATGGTTTTCGTATACCAAATTGCACATCAACTAAAAAATACGTATTTTGATTAAGTTGCATAAAAATAAATATTTTCGTCAAAACAAATATTACATATTTCGGGCAATTTTATATGGATAAATTAATGTTTTGAGTATTTTCACGTTTAATACTTTGTGTAAACACGTAATAAATGACGTTTGACTACTTCTAATCACCGTAATTCACTGCGCACTCAAAACAGCTCACGCAGAACTCGTCCACGAGGCATACCAGCATACGCAACTGTGCCACAGTGGGGGCTCGTGCTTAGGTTGCACGGTTGCACAACCCCCAGAAAATGAAAAAGATCTCATATCTTACAATTTACTTTTATTGTCATTCAATGTTCAAGATAGTACAGCAATATCGATGTATATGAAATCATTCTGAAACCAAAGAGCGTCCAACTGGCGCTCTCTTCGGTGTCTGGTGCCTTGCCAGGAAGTGCACCACGCTCTTTGCTCTTGGCTGAATTACTGAATTTACTACTTTACTTTTTGGCCCTTCGATTTAACACAGTGAAGATAGTCTTTTGGTGACGCAACCAGAATAGTGACGCTGTCGCCCGCGCTGAGTCTCAGGGGAATACCCATATTCTGATTACCCACTAAAATCGCTACCCTTGTTCTCACCTTCCTCCCCCTGCGGCACCGCCATTAAGCATTGCTTTGCAAAGGTCGGTCTTAGCTATAGCTTTTGTACCAGTTTGTTATGTTGGTCTTTTGTTATTTCCGTATTCTCCTTTTTTGTCATAACAATGGTTACGAATTTTTCAATTTGTGACCACTTTTTTTCAACATTTGTGTTTGCTTGGAGTTAATTGGGCACGCAACAGGTCCACCAATGCTTTTCTTTCTGTTCACCAGGTTTCGCACTCTAAAACTATGTTTTGCGTCATCTGTCTGGTAGTGGCAGTATCGACACATCGCATCCCGTCGGTTACCGAAGCGGTGTAGGTATTGGTTGAAGTCGCCATTTTCCCTCAATATCTAGGTTAGGTAGTAGTTCAGCTGTCCGTATGTCCTCTTTGTCCACTTGGTCAGTTCTGGAATTAGTTTGTAAGTCTACCTTCTTGTGTTTTCGTTGTCCCAGCGTTGCCATCTCTTCATGAGCCTTTCTCTGGCTCTCTCTTCACTTCCTCCGTTCCGGTTTGTTCCACGGTATTTTTTTAAAAATGTGTTCACTTCCCCCTTTCAAACGCTAAGAGGTCATTGGGGGATTCCCGCCAAGACCAACACTGCCCTCTGCGAGATCGTCCTGTACGCTGAGGTTACTCGAATTGCGCTGGCCCTCTGGACGGAAGACATTATCTTTCCCTAGATTTGAAACCCTAGTCTGTTGGCCCACACCAGTGCTGCGTATAGCATTTTAGCGTGGACTACGTTAGGGAGAAGTCTTTTAAAGTGCTTCGGTCCTCCTATACTCGGCATCAATCGTGAGAGGCCGATTGCAATCCCTGCCGCTTTTTGTGCCACATTTTTGGCGTGTGCTCGAAAGTTGAGTTTCGAGTCTATATCTACTCCCAGGTACTTGAGGCTGGTCTTCCATGTGATTTCCGTGCCTGCGACTATGATCCTAGGTTTTGCACAGTTTCTCTTATCTGCGAAGAGTATGGCTTTTGTTGTTTTTTGTGTTGCCATCTGTAGACCACTTCTGTCCAGCCATCTCTTGGTCCTTTCCAGGCTTCATTTACTACAGTCTGCAACTCTCCTGCAGTGTCTGCCCGACTGAAGATGATTACTTCATCTGCGATGCCTACTAGCAGCGTTCCCTCTGGTGGATGCATTTCAAGAAAGTGCTTGGTTGCTTTCCTTCTAGCACGAAGGCACTTTTTCCTTAGATTTGCTATTTCGCACATCCACCAGTACATAGGGACTCTTCTTGGAGCTTTATTTCTTTTCGACATTGAAGCTTCACATGCAACTACTATATTCTTATTCCGAGTTTTTAATTTGTTTTTAAGATCACCTTCACTTCGCGTCCACTTTAGTTCGTCTATCAGTTTTTGTTTGTTCAAAAATGCTATCAATTTTGATGTCTAGCTTTATCAATATCCAAGGTGGTGTCTTTCCCCTTCGCCTGTTTTGGGTCCTTTTATGAATTTCTAGGCTTTTCTTCTAGGTGGAACTCCATATACCGGTTGTCACTCAAAGTGTAATCTTCCAAAACTTTCCATTCGTCCACCCTTGGGACAAGTTTATTATTGATCCAATGCCCACTCCATTGAAAGGAAATTCTTTTCCTCTATTAAGGACAACATTTTGTGCGGTGAATTTGGTGACTATATCCCCCTTTTGTAGGATTTAGACCAGCCCGCTGCTTTGGCAATTAAGTCCCCAGTGATGAGGATGTCTCCAGTGGCAGTTCAAACGCTTTTCTCTAGTTCTGTATATTTTGTAGATATTATCTGGCGATCTAACAGCAGCGAGTAGCAGCTATATATCCGTTTCCTTCGATCTCTACCCAGGCATACCCTGCCGCTGGGTCGCAGTCATTCTTGATGTCAATGTACGTGGGTTTGCATGTGTGTGTATGTGTTTGAATGTATGTGTGTATTTGTTTGTATGCGTGTGTAATTTTAATAGTATTTATATATTAAATTTGACTTTGTTACACATTGCATAACGGAATTTTCAACTATATTTTCCTTTTTTGTGCAATAAGAGTTTATTTTAATCCGGCTTACCATCACCCCAATTACCTTGGATTATCGCTACTCTACTGTAATGAGCAATTGCAAACATTATGTAGCTTCTAATCTAGAGTGTCGAATTTTAACATATTTGGTGTCGTTATTTGCTGCCATTGCAACTCTTCACATTCGTGCGAGATAAGTATGTTTTTGCGTCACGTTCCCCTATCAAATCCAGTATCGCATAGTGGTTGTCCGTGATCCGAGAAGAGTAAATGTGCGGAGCAGTCGAGGATTCTAGATTTATTCTAGTACCATAGAGCCAAAATATAACGTGATGTCCGAAATATTTCGTGATGAAACGCGGAGGGATGGAAAGCAGAGTTCAGGAGAAAATTGCAACAGATTTGTGAATATTTGGAATATGTTTGGTATTATTAAATACTGAAATCAGCTTCTCTTTCTCGAGCGCGCGTTTGCTGGTGGAGCGCTGCGTGGCCTTGCGTGGAGGGCTGTTACATTCAAAATATCCGTTAAACATGAGACGCAAAAAAATCAAAATTACTCAAAAACATGCTTATATAACATATGACAATATGTATATTGAATTCCTCTTGTTACGCTTGTCATGATAGATTGAAAAAATATGTATTGTTACATTTGAAAAAGCAAAGTTACCTCAACTATATCGTAAAATACAAGTGATAAAATATAAATAAATACACTTATCAATTAGCCCCATTCCCTCACGCACTTTCGTGAAAACTGCATTGCTATAACTTGAACCGTTCAAAAGTTACAGGAGATTCTAGTTACGTGACTCACCCTGTATATGAAATCATTTTGAAATCAAAGGTCCAACTGGCGCTCTCTCCGGTGTATGGTGCCTTGTCAGGAATTGCAACACGCTCTCTGCTTTTGGCTGTATTATTGAATTATTGAATTTACTCTTTGGCACTTCGATTTAACATGGGGAACATATGGCCTTTTGGTTGGGCAACTAGCCAGGTGGCGCTGTCACGCTGCGCGGCGACGGATGGAATCGCAGGGAGTACCTATATTCTGTCTTTGTGTAACTCTCTGCAACGTAGTTTTATTATTTTCGCTTGTTATTGAAAGTACACAAATTCACTCAATTATTGGCGATATTCAATTCATTGTTTATGGTATTTGGAGAATTTGTTTTCATTTGATATTAGGTTTGTTCTCGTTCAAAACTTACATTTGACGAGTTGTTTGTGTAAAGGTGGCCGTTCTGGGTGGAAGTCCGGTTTGCAAACGTTTTAGTGAATACGAATGTGTATCGAAGATCTTTCATTATTGCCAAATATACCAGGGTAGTGAAGTTTTTGAAATAAAATAATTTTGTGTGAAAGGTGTCGAAACAAAAGTGCTTGTTGCGAAGTACAGGAGTCGAATTTAAGTGCCCAGTGGAAATCAAAGCCAGAACCACGTGTGCGGGAAGAGTAATATGCCTTACGCGAACCCAACGCAAAAAATTATGCAAGTAATGTTTTAATGTAGACTTTTATTTCACTTGGTTTTAATTGATTTGAATTGAGTACATTTTTACCTGTATGTTCGTATTTTGAATTTGGGGAAACTACATTTTCGTCATTCGAAGGAGGTGCAACCTTCAGTCTGTTGGGGTACCAGCCGCTACTGGCAGCCAACTGGGTGGATGCCGAGGCAGCGGGGCCGTGGGGGGGGGGCTGCATGAGATGACGAGAGTGCACGGCGAGACGGGGGCGGGGAATGCAAAGCGAGGAAGAGAGGCGTAGCGGGGCGGGGGCGGCCGAGGAGCGCCGAACGAGGAGCCAGGACTGCCATGCGCAACAAACGACGGTATCGATCTCCAGACTCTGATGGGCAACATAATACTTGACAATCGAATATGAAATTTATGGACATCATCAGACTTGTATCAATGCATTTTCTCACGTCAATAACAATGAATTGTGATTGTGTTCTTTAGTTTAAAAAAAGGCCCTGTTTATCATAAGAGTACATTTATTCTATCTTCATTAACCTTCGGTGGTCATGTTATTTCAGTCCCGTTAAGTCATTTAAAATGGACTGAGAGTTAAATGGCGGTATTGCTGTTCCCTCCGCAGCGTCGCTGACCGGGACGTCCTAGGGTTGGAGTGTGACAATGCTAGTTTTCGTTGTTTTATTTTCTTAGTCTGCTCCTAATTTTCTGTTTCGTGTTATTTCGCTATAATTGAATCCACAGAAGATTCAATCGAATTCACACGAAAATCATCGAATGTTGTCGACATACGAAAATATTTTTAAAAAAACACCTTCATGTGGTCTACTCTTGAGAGTGAACTTTAAAGTTTCCCACTTCATGCCTCATTAACTGAGACTGTATCCGTAACGTCCTGTTTCAACTTTTCATCAGTACGTCTAACTTAAACCATCACATATCGTCGCGTTCACACGAAACCTGCCTAAGACGCATCTAAAAATTTGTCACTTTCCAGGAGAACAGTTTTAACCGTTTTCTATCGCTGTGAACATCAAGTTCACTCTATACATTGACGTTTTGGCGAAATATTTTCGTGAAATATTAACTAGAATAAACAGTTTATTTGTAATAATATTTCTTAACTAAAAAATGGTGATTTTTGATATGTAACTTCTCTCAGCCGACCATCTGAATCATCTCAGACGGTCGGTGAAGCCTGTAAGCGTTGCCGCTGACTCTGACCGGGAGGTCCTTGGGTTTGAGTTCCGACGGTGGCGGATTTTCGACACTAGCTACATAGCTGGATCGAATTCAGCCGGTGTTTGAAAGAGAAATCCAACAGTTAGCTGCTCTAATCAGTGGTTTCCCGTGTTTTTTCCTATAACTACCTGGTGAATGACGGAGCAATACCCTAACGAACGGGTCACGGACCGCGCGTAATCTTTCGCTTTTCTTCTTTGTCCTATCTTCTCCCCTTACGTACACAAACTTACACTTGCATGTACTAGACAGCCACGCATATCGGCTTCTCCCGGCTGGGCCGGTGCTCTGCGGGGGGTGATATCTGGGGAGGGAATCCCCCGCAAGATGGCGTGTAGGTCGACGCCCAATCTCAGTCAATTTCATTGACTTGTAAAATAGGACTACTTAAGAACTGGTAAAGAAGTGCTCTATAAATGAGCAAACGACAGCGATTTAATATTTTGGATAATCCTGTTTGAATTCCGCGAATCCACGCACGTCGGCTGCCTTCCTTCTGGCCAAGAGCAGGGCCGGTGAGGCGCAGCGTCGCCTTCCGCACATGACGGAGAGGTGGTTGCGAGTACTGCGAGGTGGCGGAGCGAGGGGGCGCGGAGGAGAGAGCGTAGCGGAAATTGGGGAGGAATGCGATGTGGGTGAGGACGGGGTCGCTGAGGGGGAGGGAAAGGGAAGAAGACGGAAAGGGGTATAGATGGGAACGGGGACGTTGCGGGGACGTTGCGGGGACGTTGCGGGGACGTTGCGGGGACGTTGCGGGGACGTTGCGGGGACGGCAGGGAAGAAGACGGAAAGGGGTATAGATGGGAACGGGGACTTTGCGGGGACGGTGCGTGGACGGTGCGGGGACGGTGCGGGGACGACGCGGGGACGACGCGGGGACGGCGCGGCGGCGCGGGGACGGCGCGGGGACGGCGCGGGGACGGCGCGGGGACGGCGCGGGGACGGCGCGGGGACGGCGCGGGGACGGCGCGGGGACGGCGCGGGGACGGCGCGGGGACGGCGCGGGGACGGCGCGGGGACGGCGCGGGGACAGGGGGAGCGAAGGCTAATTTGGGGAAAATCGGGCGGCAGACTGGCGTTGACGATGCGGTGCGAGTGGGCACTGCTCGAGTCCGGTGCCGCAGAGCCTGAGACGAAAGTCCGGGGGGGGGGGCGCTGCGGGGACAATTGTGGACCTCCGTGAAGTTGGCCGGCAAAGATCTGCGATTTCAACCAAACTTGGTATATCGTTTGCCCATCGTTTGCCCAGGTTTGCCCACCAAAAATTTTCGTTTGCCCACCCCCGGAAAAAAGTGAGACAAAAAAAATTTCGGGCCAACTTCACGCTGGCCGGAAAAAATCTGGGATTTTAACCAAACTTTGTATATTGTTTGCCCATCGTTTGCCCAGGTTTGCCCACCAAAAATTTTCGTTTGCCCACCCCCAGAAAAAAATGTTAGACGCAAAAGAAATTGTCGGGCCACTACACGCTGGCCGGAAAAAAATCTGGGATTTCGACCAAACTTGACATATTGATTGCCCATCGTTTGCCCGGGTTTGCCCACCAAAAATTATAGTTTGTCCACCTTCACAAAAAAAGTTCCACACAAAAACGTTTCAGGGAAAATCGATATTGATATAAAAATCAGGTATTTTAAATAATATAGTAAATCGTTTGCCCAGGTTTGCCCAAAAAAATTACGTTTGCCCACTAGAAAAAAATTAGACGCAAAAAGCATTTTCGAACCAACTTCAGGTTGGCAGGAAAGTAATCTGAAAATTGAACCAAACTTCGCATATCGCATATCAATCATTTCCCAAGTGTGCACATAAAACAAATTCACTTATCCATTTGCCTAATCAATTTTTATTTCGTTTATTTTTCTTCACTTCAGAATAACACATCAGTAATAAGAACTCTTTAAGTAATGAGAAATGGAATTCCCAGCAGAAGCGTTTATTCTTACATGGCCCAGGAAGCGAATCCGCGCCTTTGTCTGGCTCTGCTAAGCGTTTGGCCAAAGCAACAATTATGATATTGTGCATACTGCATCCTAATAGTGTGTTATCGCTCTCCAGCATTTTTTCCGGCCAACTTCACGGAGGTCAATTGTGGGGCTGAGCGGATGTGGGAAAGTGGAGGACCAGATGCAGACAGGGTGTTACACAGGGGGGATGTCTAGGCGGCAGAATGGATGTGAAAAGGCGAGAGGAACACCAAAATGGGGGAGGAGACGCGAAGGGATGGTGGAGATGGTCGACGGCGCAGATGAAAGAACAAGCGAGTAGGACCGTCGCAAGACTGGTGCAGAAACGAGTGGGACGGGGTCGAGTCAGAAAAGGGTCGGAATATTGTGATGCCCGGGGGGGGGGTTGAAGGGAAGCGTAAACGACTATGATGGGGGAGCGTAGTGTAAGCGGGACAGGGTGGGATGGGGTGGTGGGGAGGAGCCGGGAGGAGCCGGTGTACAGAGACGGGCGTAGAGACACGTAATGTGAGCGAGAGCGAGGTGGAAGAGAGAGAGGGGAAGGCGGGATGGTGTTGGCGTGGGCGTGGATGCGGGTGGCGTGGCGTGGCGCGGCGCGCCTGCGGTAAGGAAGTGCGCCTTGAGGCTTGGCGCGGGGCGGGGCGGGGCGGAGCGGGGCGGGGCGGAGCGGGGCGGGGCGGGGCGGGGCGGGGCGGGGCGGGGCGGGGCGGGGAGGGGCGGGGTGGGGCGGGGCGGGGTGGGGCGGGGCGGGGCGGGGCGGGTGGGCGGGGCGGGGCGGGGCGGGGCGGGGCGGGGCGGGGCGGGGCGGGGCGGGGCGGGGCGGGGCGGGGCGGGGCGGGGCGCGTTGAACGGCTGGCCGGGCGCCAGCGCGCAATAGCCTCTCCTCGTCGGCGCCTTCCCCCCGCGCCGTCCGCCCGATGCGACGCCTGCGACGCCTGCGACGCCTCCGGCCGAGCGAGCCGCCGCGCCGCGAGCGGATTAGCTTACGCAGCGCCTATCTCGCACGGGCTGCAGCGCTGCAACGATATGCGTTCTTGGATGAGGGATCTTTTCCTTTGTCCTGTCTCGTCTCCTCCATTGTCCTTGCTCTCCTGCTTAATCCACTCTTCCGTGATCTTTATTCACCTCTTCCACATCTTTCGTTAGCTTCCTTGCCCCTTTTTCCTCGTTTTCCTATTCCTATTCTTTTCTCTTGGTTCCTCCTCCTCCTTTTTCTCTTTTCCTCTTTCCTTCTTCCACTTTGTCTCCCTCTTACTTTTCCGATTCAACGATATATACTCGACTGCAACTCTCTTGCATTGTAATGTTGCAAGCCTTTAACATTGAATTCTATTTGTAAATCGTTGTTTGTAATATCCTCTGTACGTAATCCTATAGCTATTAAACATACCTAGTATTGTTATGAGTGTTATTACTGCCGAGGCCGAAAGTTAAAAATCGAGGCGGAGCGTAGCGGAGCCGACATTTTTAATTTGGACGAGGCAGTAATAATACTAACGTTTCGTGGTATGTTCAGTATTTTATCGGTCACCATAAAATCTCACGAATTATGCGAAAGTTTACATGACTGTGCTGGTAAAAACATAAATTCTGTTGGTGCGGCACGTTAGTACGATATTGTGGGGTGTTGCTTGCGATATATCTATATAAACAAAATTCCTATCCGTGGTCGAGAAAGATGGATGCAAATAATTCTCCTGAACCTAAAGATACGTAAAGAAACATTTGGTGGAATTTTAGGAAAATGAGGTTAATTTACCTAATATACATATTTCTAATTGTACTATTGATATTGCAATTAAGAACTATTATTCCCCAAACCAATGTGAATTATTTGAATCTGATTTGTTTTCTACATTATCTTTTTTTTCGTAACAGACATTCGAACTTGCGATGTATCGATGGTTGTTTACGTTGCTACGAATGTTAAATTTCTTAAACAAGTGCACTTAATAAACCTTCAAGGTTACATGTTAACAAGCGATAAAGACGCAAGACGCGATAAAAGCTTTAACAAATTTATTTTGCTAGTCTGTTATTGATATCGTTGTTTGTGTAAGTGCTGAAATCTCAAAGCGTAGTACTAGTTGAACGACCAAACTATTGCCGAATTTCTTTGCAGAATCTAGAGTAGTAAAGTATTGCAACCGATACCGGCTCACTCTGGGCGTGTCCCCCATTATTATTAAACATTTTGTATATTATAAGTTCAATCATGTGATTTCGCGGGAGCTAAATTACTTTAAAAAGGCGATGAAGCATTGTATCTTCATTTTCAAAATTATCTTGCTTAGACGAGTGACCTAAGAAGTGCAGGAAGTTAAAGAAAAAGATGTTTACGTAAAATCAGAAGAATAGAAAATTCAAAGTCGAATTTTAGTGCGTGGCCGATAGTAGTTTAATAGTGGCATATTTTTGCAAAGAGTGATCTAACTTTGAAACGGGTTATTTTAACTGAGCCAAGTTAGGTCAGTGTTCCTAGCTACGTAACTTTCCATATCACGTAGAGACAACGTGCTCACGGAAGAAGTGATTCTATACGTAATACAAGAAAGAACCTTGAAACGAATGTCGTTACTCATAGAGGTTCGTCAGCAAGACAAACAACTTCTTATAAAGAAGGTGTTCGTGAGTAAACGTGTGGATAATTTATCGACTAATTGTCTTTTATTATATTCGAAGAAACCCTATCATTTGTGAAGTATTTAATTTATTCACGTAGTATCTAGTGTATTTTTGCATTTTCTTTTTCTTTAGTTTCCCCTTCAAGAACTTATTTACCTTGAGAATTTTTAAACTTGTTTCTGTGTTCAAGGATCCTGCTGGAGAAATGACAAAATTCTATTCTGTAATGTACACAATTCAGATAAGTTTTTCATTTAAAAAGCGTAAACATTTATTTCTATCTCGGTCATACTCTTACAGGCCTGGAATTCTTGCCCTGTCTTGTTTAGAATTATTATTCACTTGGAGAATTCAGTTTCGATGACTAATCGAGTTTTCGATAATACAGAGAGTGAAATGAGACCTGCACCATTTAGCATTATATTCGAAGAAACCCTATCATTTGTGAAGTATTTAATTTATTCACGTAGTAGTTCTTAGCTCGAGAATTTTTATAGACTCCCTTTACTTCAGGCAAATTTACGTAAAACTATTTCTTACTTCAAAATATCGTACATAATCATGTACAAAAATGTACATGATTTAAAGATCTATTTTTAGGCCTGGTTTCGTTAAGGAAAAAATCTCTATCTTCAATATTGTAATTTGCAGTGTTAATTTTTTACAATTTTCGAAAATGTAGAGAATTCACCGAAAATGGGACCAGCACTTTTTTACAATCCTTTTCTACATACCAGGAAAAATTTAAACAAAAAATTGCAGACTTTTTTAGTCAATAATTGTTAAAAATTACGTGCATTTCACGCATAATTACACGGAAACTACTCATATTTTTGAAAAAAAATATGATTACATTCTTTATTTGAAGATAGTCTTTGAAAAACAGATTCCATTCAGGAAAAAATCTCTATCTTTAATATTGTAGTTCTAGGACGACGCCGAAAAAATTTTGAATTTTTGTAATTCTCGAAATTGAGAGTTCAACGGAAAGGAGACCTGCGCCATTTTTATACCGTACTTTTCGCAACACGAGTAAAATATATAATAAAACAATTGAAATTTTTTTGAGAATTTGGAGATATGTTGAGGCATAATGCAAAGTGTCTATGAAAATCACAACAGTCATTTCATATTTGCTTTGAATTGAGATCGGTCCGAACGATTAGGGTAAAACAAGGTTTTGAGAAAATAATCCGAATCTTAGCGTTAAACATGGACACGGACATCTTGCCAACCATTAATTTTGCGCAATTAAGGATTCCTGACGACACAAGGTGTAAAAGGATGTAATTTAATACATATATGTCGATATATCGGATGATGATTTATCGATCGATATCACGGCCACACAACTTTTTTCTGACGAAAGAAACTTTCGCTTCAACATTAGAACCCTTTCTTGCTAGTAGGTAATATGGCAAGAAATCAATCAATCATGAATCACAGGTGTTAAATTAACGTGCTTTACTTGCAGGAACAAATAACACCACCATTATCTCCATTAAGGTTAAGCACTATTTTACCATATTTCTCAGTTAAACAGTGGTGTGCGTAGATATTTATAAATTCCATAGTATTAGTTAAATATTAGTACAATTTGGGCAAAATACAGGTAATATCGAGATATTTACCTGCATTTCAAAATGAAGGCGTTTCAATAAGAATTGCGCTGGCTTCGTCTCCAGATTTTAAAAATTTAGCTGTATGTGACATTGAACAATGGTATCAGATTACAACAATACTTTGTAGAAGATTTTTTTTTAGGTTGAAATTGTATTAATCAGTACATTTTCTTCAATAGCAATAGAAGATATCAGTAAATGTTTACCGATGGAAATAAGTTTTCTATTAGTCCAGTCATTATTAGTCCATTCAAAAGGTATCTGACCTAGGAAAATTTTACGAATTTTTTCTCAACTGCTCTATGTTTTTGAGAATGCCAAGCTCAAAGTTGATGTTTGCCACCTCAAATGTCAGCTTCACAGAAAAAAATATATTCATCCTGTTTTTAGTTTTTCACTTATATTTTCAAAACTATACATTTTATTGAAACAATTATAATTCGCAAAATAAAAGTCGTTCACATTTTCCACAAAATGCACATTGAACATTACTTTTTGGTAAAACGGCTTACTCGCTAGAGCGCGCTGAAAAACTTGCTTTGTCCAGAGGCCCAAAAAGCGGGAGAATAACTCTTTCCCAACATTCTAACGGCGATAATCTAATTTCACTTTATTACGCTTGAAAACAACAATTGTGAACAAATAACTGGAATTTCTAAATGATTAACACTCCGATACTCCCAGAATCAGAAGGGACGTATTTTTTGCTCGGAGTATCTGTTAATCCTTGAAACATACAACATAAGGTATACTTGATGATACCAATACGGATTGCTCCCACAGTTTTGAAGAAGCCGCGCTTTAACTATTTTTGAATGTGGAAGATAATCACTAACAATCACATTTATCAATTCTTCACCTGTTCTCGTGAATATTTCGGAAAAAGAAACTATAAAGTTTCCATCGCTGATTCTACCTCATCTGTGCAGGCCCTGTCAATAATTTGTGTTGCTATCTTCTTTGGAGGCTGGTGCATTGCTTTCATGCACATCAAATCATTTTGTCCATCAGAAGCTATCAAGTCGTTCACCGCCTCTACGCTGTGTACCACAGAACGTTTAAAATAATCATTACCATTTCTTGCAAATCATAAAACAGTTTCTCTAACAGCTAATTTCTCTCTCCTTTTGAGCACCAATTGACTGGTCTACAACTCGGGAGTGATAATGTCTAGTTTAGAGTGTTAGAGTCTAAAGTTTAAATTCATTCGGAACAATTGTGTGCATGTAGCAAAGAACATCATATTCTTCCGGCAATTTAAATTTGAAAAGATATGCTAGTTAGTTAAGATGTTTAAAAATTTGAAAAGGTATAGTTTTTTGTCATTATTCCATGATCGTAATTAATTTAAACTATCTTACATTCTTACTGTTATCGTTAATCTAGAAATGTTTAGAAACGTTTTCTTCTCCTTCTGTTCCAAACTCTCTCTTGCCCTTATTTTCATCATGGCACGTTGTTTCCGGTTTCGGCGCAGTTTCCCACAGATTGGCACATTTCATCTCGAGTTCGAGACGCGGAACACCGATAGAAACTTCCCACTTCGTATCGCGCCGTGCCAGAAGCGGAATAAAGTTGAGAATGATAACAAGCGTCTAAGTACACTGGTACACTGTGTCAAAACCCATGAAAACCTTGCAAAAATGCAAAAAATATAGATCTAGTACAACTTTGCTAACTCGACATAGTGGGACCAATGAGAGTTTCGCGGTTGTCAAGTTGTAAACCGAGATTAAACATTCATCGGAATAATCGATAGACAATACCCTTATTTATGGCTATATTTGCTCTTAACAAACATACAAGTAAACGTTATACAATGACTAGCGTAACAGGAAGGACGAACGGACGGACGTTTCGCCGTCAATCGTTTTTTCGTATCACCCACCAAACGTAGATTCTGACTACACAACTTGTTAGAGAAGTCATTTACTACATATAGAAATAAAATTTATCCACTTTTTCGTTACCAGCGCGCAGTAATACGAGTTTTTCTGTCAAAAAATCCACATTTTTCCACGCTCGATTACAGTACTTTCTCTACTCTGCGTAAGCAGTGGGAAGAAGTAAAAGTAGATCGGTTCGACGAAAAATTGCCCAATAATGGACCAAGACCCCAATAAGACCGTTTAAACGAGGCAAAATATTTTATTTTATATCGCCATGGTCTGGAATAGGTGAAATTCATATAAATATATAAACAGTACCTACAATAAAATTCAATTAAAATAAATCTAATAAGCTAATTCGAAGGTATTGTTTCATCTGCTTCTGAAAAACAGGTTATTAGACAAACATTCGAACTCCTCTGATATCGCTTTGAACCGTTGGGCAGTAAAAGACGTCAGACGTAAGATTGTTACTAACTAGTGGCCTGCAGAAACAAAAATGCTCCTGAACGAAACCACAAAAAACTATTTTTCCAAAAAGTAGTATTCATACTGCTGAAGTAATACAAATAAAATATACTCTTATAACACTGCAGTAAATTAACTTCTTTAACACAAACATTCTGCGCGATTCCAATAAATAGCATTGTAGTATAGTGTTTATGAATACACATTACAACAGTTCTTTACATACCAATAATATAAAAAAAGTTGCTGCTCCATAACGTAACTCGTGAATAGAAAATATTTAATGGAAGGTCTTTTACTTGTAGCCTTGTCACATGATGCCAGCTGTGTCCTGAGCAGTGACGCAGGAAGAGAATTCAGTTGGTATGCACTATATGAGAACAGACGGAATAACACAATCAAATATTTGCATTTTTCCGTCAGAAACGAAACTGAAAAATAGACAAACTTCTCACATGGCTAGAGACTACATGTTTTTTCTTTTCAAATTTGTATGCATTGACAATTATTAATATAGATAATGTTTATTTTAAATTTAGAAGTTTAAAGAAAGAGATTTAAATTTAAATTAAAAATTAAAATTAAATTTAAAAAAATTAATTTAAAAAAGAAATTTAAATTTATAGTTTTTCTTAGTTTTTGTTAGTTTCTATGACAATTTTAACTTTAAAATTTCTCTACAGTAGAAGCTGGAAAGGGCTACACGGGATGTATAATTACTGCGTACAAAAGTTTGATGTAGGTATTTCGGGGGAAAGTCTTTGAAATTCTCACCTTAACAATGATAACTCACCTTGCGAATGCAAAGTGTTGGTTTCGCTCATGAAAGTTCTTAAATGACGACAATTATTAGAGAGTAAGGAGGTCCAGATGGTCGTTGAAATATGGTTCTACAGCCAATACCGAAAGTTTTTCACGCAGGATATCCATCATCTCGGAGACAGCTGGGACGTTGGTAACAAATATGTAACTATGTGTAACCAATATGTTCCATACTCCTCACGATTTTCATTAAATTTACTATACTGCTACAATTAAATCTATTAAACCATTGTTGCAAGACGGAAACTCCCATGAACCGTCGCACTTTCATTTGGGCGACTCAAGCATTGCCCCAAGAGATCCAAACGAAACTTCAAAAAATAATTTTAAAAAAGTACATATAATATGAACCTACTATATTCATTGGGGTGACCGATTATTCATTTTGCATGTTGTTTCGGGCTCTCTTTGAGCCATTTTGGTTCCTTCCTTCGTCATGGCAATGCTTTTGCTGAGCAGTCTCAGGCCCCGTTTCCGCCCACCCGCCATCCCCTGTCCACTCCACCCTCCGCGCCCACCCTTGTTGCCCTGGCCGCGCGCGCGCATCGACCGCCTTCGCAGACACCGCAGGTGCAGCGCGTCCAAAGCGACGCGACGCGACGCGACGCGACGCGGCGCGCAGCCGTGGCAGGCGAAAGACACGCGTTGGAGGCATCCGAGAAGGTACGAAGCGAGGCGACTAGGAACGGGCTTGGCAATTGAACGCGCATCGCTCCCCCGTCGCTCCCCCGCCGCTCCCCCGCCGCTCCCCCGCCGCTCCCCCGCCGCTCCCCCGCCGCTCCCCCGCCGCTCCCCCGCCGCTCCCCCGCCGCTCCCCCGCCGCTCCCCCGCCGCTCCCCCGCCGCTCCCCCGCCGCTCCCCCGCCGCTCCCCCGCCGCTCCCCCGCCGCTCTCCCGCCGCTCCCCCGCCGCTCCCCCCGCTCCCGCCGCTCCCCGCCGCTCCCCCGCCGCTCCCCGCCGCTCCCCGCCGCTCCCCCGCCGCTCCCCCGCCGCTCCCCTGCCGCTCCCCCCGCCGCTCCCCGCCGCTCCCCCGCCGCTCCCCGCCGCTCCCCGCCGCTCCCCGCCGCTCCCCGCCGCTCCCCCCGCCGCTCCCCGCGCTCCCCGCCGCTCCCCCGCACCCCCGCCGCCCCCCGCTGCTCCCCGCCGCTCCCGCCGCCCCCCCGCCGCTCCCCGCCGCTCTGCCGCTCCCCCGCCGCTCCGCCGCTCTCCCGCCGCTCTCCCGCCGCTCTCCCGCCGCTCTCCCGCCGCTCTCCCGCCGCTCTCCCGCCGCTCTCCCGCCGCTCTCCCGCCGCTCTCCCGCCGCTCTCCCGCCGCTCTCCCGCCGCTCTCCCGCCGCTCTCCCGCCGCTCTCCCGCCGCTCTCCGCATTTCTTGTCACCATATTGTATTCCTTTCCTCTGTGATGGCATCCTATCAATGTTCTAATCAGGTTGTCGGATTTGTGTTGTTAATTATTGTATTCGCTCTTATTCTCCTGCACTCTAGAACACATCAATTGTTACTCAATATTCATCGTAGTCGCTAATGACAGAAGTGTTCTCGACTGATTGATTAATTGATTAGTGATTCCAGGCGCGGCATCTGCTAAGGTTAATCTCGTAAATGTCTCGTAATTGTAGTGCATGTTAGTCCGTTTGTCCCATAAGTATAGTGCATGTTTCATCGCTGGAGGTGGGGTGATCTTCCCCCGCTGGATGGCGACATCCGGCAGCGACCGCAGTCGGCTTGCGGGGATTTTCCCCAACGAGGCATTTCGCATCACACGGGCTCCACCCCAGCCGGGAAAAGCTCTAAGTTTTCCACTGGTCTCATGACAAGTGTTATTGAGTAGTGCATGTGAGTGTGTGTGTGTGTGTAAGTAAGTAAGTAAGGTGTGAGGATAGGACAAGGAGAGGAAGAAAAGATCGTGCGCAGTCCATGGCCCGTTTGTTACGCTACTGCTCTGACATTTGCCAGATATTGCTCGGAGAAACCACGGAAAACTATGGATCAGAGCAACCGGTCGCTAGAATTGTTCTCCAGAGAGCGGCTGAATTCGACCTCGGAAGAGTTCTTGACATTAAATACTATGTAGACCAGCAACGCTGAAATACAACATTTCGTCCAAGACTGCTCACGGTACCCCGCTGCGGTTGCCCGCATGCCACTGGCCTTATTTTTCTTTTATTACTGTGGACGTGCTCATCAGAACTTAAGTATTTAAAAATGTTTTTCTTCCTAGATTTTTTTTTTTTTTTTGATTTTTTTCAAGTGCAAACTTACCGATGATGGGGTGAACATTGGTCGTTGGGAAACGTCTGAAAACCGTGTATGTTAGGATTCGAGCAAATTCATTTCACGATTAGTTTAATTTGATTTTTCACTTTTTCTGTCGTGGTCATTTCGATATTTCCAAGTTTCTGAAGCAGAGTTGTCGTCATTACTGAAAAATTCTGGTGGATCTTCTTGATACAGAACTGTACTTGTTAGAAGATTCGCTTCTTTTTCCTAGAAGGTTCGGTTAACTTTGCTTACATAACCTCATCAAAGTACTTTACGTATTTTGTGCTAACACTTAAACCATCAAGATCAGGCAGCATATTTCTTTTTCTTTTCTTTCTCTCTTTTTCTTTCTTTCTTTTTTATTTTCTATTTTTTATTTCATCTTTCTTTCTTTCTTTTTTTCTTACATTTTTTCAGATCTCAATATTGATCTTTTCGAATTTTATATTATTTTTTTTTATTTAATAGGTAATTATTACAGACAAATTAGAAAACTTGATGCAATGTGGCTAGGCCGAAGGCCTTTAAGCCATTACAATACCTACATTCTACCGCTTTCTAACCTTTCGAATTCTGGTATTCACCCCAAATGGTCTCTCCTTCGCATCAAAGCCGCGGAAAAGAGACCATAAGGTACGGCTGAGGAAAAAACCCCTGAAGGGGGAAAAACCTGCCGTCAGAAGCCGAGTACATGCTAATCTATCCGGTTTTTAAACCATTTATTTATTTGGCGCGGACGTCAGGCATTCTCCTTCCAGTGTTTGGCCTCCTCCGCACCTGAAAACAAACAGCACCACAGAAAATCGTCCGCACCAGAATTTTATAACAAAGCATTAGGTTACAAAAACTTTTCTGTGTAATCTTTGTGATTTTGGTGTAGGGGTTCCTTGGCGTGGCATCTAGAAAACTTTTCATGAGTTTTTATGAATGTTTAATTATTTTTGAAGTTGTTACGTAAGAATGTAATTAAAATGGTGAAAAAATATGATTACTGCTTCAATAAAAAAATAATTTTCAATGTAAAATGTCATTTGTGTTTAGTGGTGAATCGAGATTACTTTGAACGCTGTGGTAAGAAACCAGCCAAAATGTCTCTATTTATGAAATTGTTCATCTTCAACATTTGTCTATGAATTTAAAATTTAAAATAAGGTAAACCGATAATATAATAAACATTTAAAAGCTATTTACACTCGTTTCCAGACATTTGGTCAGGTCCAAGTTAAAGTTCACGTTAAAGTTCGGAGTATTTATGTTAAAACAATGTTATACTGTAATCATTTGTCGACACTGTTACTCACGGGTCATTCTTTGTTTAATCGACTAAAAACTTTAGAGAATTTTCGATTTGGCTAACATTTTTTTTCTATTTAGTATGTGTAAAAAAGTGTATTCGGTTCATAGGTTCGAGAAAATATTTTGTTGTCTGCCTAAACTTACAACTGCTTTTATTTCCTTAAAATGTTTCTGTTTTTATTCCCTTAAAGCATTTTAAAAATTGGTTGTTATCGTGATAACGGGAAATTAACTTTATATTTCCAGCAGTTTAGATTCCAGTATATTACAGAATGTTTCCCAAAGTAAATCTAAATAATGATTTAAAGACTATTTTGGGACCAATTAGTTAAAAATGCCCTTGTTTAACAAAATTCCTTTCCAAACAATTCTATCTCAATTTATTCTTACTATATCTCTAAGTTTCCGGTAAGCACGAGGCCGAATATAAATTGAATCATTTAAATTAAAACTTGCCCCCCGCACCCCGTTGTCGTTGTCGCTCCCACATCCCGTTTATTTTCTTACTTCCCGGTCGTCCCCCATCAACTGACTGTCCCGCAGGCTCACTGTCGCCCGTCCTCTCGCACAGACATACGCGGACAGTGGGTGCTGTCCGCGGGTGCTTGCCGTTCACCACGTGACGCAGAGCGCCGCAATCGGCCTCGACCCCAGCCCCCCGCCCCCAATGCTGCCCCCCCCCGCGCCCTAGGGTGTCGTTTGCTGATTTGCGCTGATTAAACTTCCTCCCTTCTTGGAAGCGCTTTCCATAGAGCTGTGGCACTACACTGCCCTTGCTGCAGCTTCAAGGTCTCTGCGCAAACCCAAGCATTTCATTTGGGAATTTCCGTTCCATATCTAATCACTAATTTCCAATGCGCCAATGAGTGTAAGAAAACCATGCAGCCTTTGACCATTCTCAAAAAGAAAACAATAAAATAGTTTTGATTTTGGCTGAAAATGCAAATATTGGACGGTGTTATTTCGCTAATCGTCATACTGCGCGCACACCGAATCTATTTTAGACGTCTAAAACGAATTGTACGTACGTATGTATTCCTGCTTTACAGCGTTGCACTTTTCGGTGCATACAGGTGTCCACTTCCCCCTGGTATATTATTCCAGATGCAGCCACTATGGTATCTGTCAGTTTCCTCATGCATTACGCCGATTTGGCTCGTGAGCCAATATTGGTCATTCTACACACTGTTGGTCAAACGTAGCTCATGAGCTGGGCTCGCATTCTGATGACCTAACACATAATTGAAAATTATCTATAAAATTACTTAAAAATGAGAGGAAAATGGCATAAAATGGCTTAAAAATAAGGGGAAAATAACCTATTTTTTTTAAAAAATACTATTTAAAAAAATGTTTATTTATTCAATGAATTTTACAATTTTAATAAATTTAATTTGTTTTATATTTAATATAAAGTCTTTATTTTAGGAGGAAATGTAATCCTTAGCTCCGATCTTCCAACAGTCACTTTTGAAAGGTCGAGGAAGTTACCGCAGATTCGTGTAATTTTGATAATTCGAACAACAGAGTCCACTGCATTGCGAATTTCATCATGAACTGATGATACAATAAAACATTGTTTTAAGACTGTCATTGTAAATTCATGATCATTAACTAACAAAAAACACGAAAAGGAAACAAAATGCGTAAAAATGACAAAAATGACGCAATAGTCCAAATAATGATCAAAAATTGAAAAATGGCTAAAATGACAAAGAAATGACCTAATAGCTATACGTTTCTATCACCTATATGTCGTGACAAGTTAGCTACGTCTTCAATGGAAAGATGACATGTCAGTAGGGGCGGATATTAATGAAATGTCTATTTTCTCACTTTCCAACAATGCCGTTTATATTATGACAGAAGGAAATGATCCATTTGTATATTCAATTTTTACCTTTTGCCGTCATTTTTAATGCATTTTTCGCTGATTTCATTGATTTTCAAACAATTTTAATGGCACTTGCTTCAAATAAGATTTACGAGATATTACAAATGTTTTCCATAGAATTCCTGAGTAGCCTATTCGATTTCTTCGCTCAGAAATTGTAATGTCAGCCGTTATGAGTATAGAAGCTAAGGTTCCTATGACACCTATCAGCGCCATTAACGGTTCAACGGATTTTGCGATAACTAGAGGCAGGGATTTCCTGGTAAAGAACAGCTCAAACCAAAAATTTGCATGCTGACTTCACTTGGGCGAAAGGAAGAAGCCTCGATTACATCAGTAGCATATTCAACAGCTTGAGATGTTCATCTGAACTGGTTTTGACAAATATTCTACATCATTGTTCTTTGCTTTTTGGGCAATTTAAAAACATTTCAAGAGCATTTTATTGATCATTTTTGGAGATGTTTTAGGTCATCAAAATCCGACCCTTACTCATCAGAATCCGAGCCCTGCTCATGAGCCCTTCGCGCTTCGTCTTGTGTGAGAGGAAGGGAACCAGGCTGCTCCTAGACGGCACCGACGCTGCAGCTCCTATACCGTATACCGTATGTCGCACACTCCATCTCAACCTCACTCTCACCACTTACCGTGGAACGAGAAGGAATTAAAGATAGGGTTTTAGGTTCGAGGGTGATACATGGTGTACTAGGAAACCACTCCATGGCATAACTCAAAACAGCCGTGTCTCACGCAGAATTCGAACCTTCAGCCCAGATGTAACACATATTTGGGAGCAAATGCCCCAAGCCCTTAAATAATCCAGACCAGCCAAGAATCTAAGGAAATGAATAGAAGGGTGCTATATATGGTGCCTGCTGAGAGATCAGATCAGGTCATATCCCATCACAGCAAGCGAACGTCCAACTCGCGGTGGGATTCGAATCCGCGATTCTTCCAGCCGAGACTGATGTAGTGCAACTGTCTTAGTAATCTCGGCTACCCAAATCGGCCTAAAATAAAATTTCTTCGAGCGTAAAACTCGGATATCTAGTTATCAGTAACGCTGGTAACTTCAAAAGTTAGTGGTTTAGTTCGAACTTAAGTTGGAGTGTTTCACAAAATGTGTCGTCTCCGTCAATAAATCCAGCCATCCGCCACGTTCTGCTGAGGTCTACTCTCGGCGGGGTACTGTGTTTGAAATCAGCCCTGAACTGCTCGGCGCTTTAATGGGACTGGTAACGCTCACCCCGTCACGGAAAATATAAAGCGTTAGTTTTTCTCAATTTTTTGAAGATTAACGATGCTTGTATAAATATTTAACTGTGTGCGCTTTCAGCTTAAAAGTAAAAAAATGTATAATTTAATAAAACAAGAACTCTCTCCTCGGTGGGTGAGGGGTTAGCTAACTGGCCTCTGAGCCCCCAGTGCGCGGGTTTGATCGCAGCCAAGGAACCCGGATTTTCGAAGGGCGGAAAACCCACAGTAGCCATGTCACTCTTGTGGCATGTAAAAATACCCTGGCAGGATGCCCGGCAAAATTAAATCCCTCCGACAACATCCCGCCCTAACGAGATCCCACTTTCTCCCAACCAGACAGTTCGGATATAGTTAACTGAGCCCGACAACTGGCGGAGAAAGTGAGAGTCAAATCCCAGGCGTAGACGGGACTGCCCACGGGGTGCGCCTGCTTAGATAAAAGTCCCCAGACCCGCGTCGGGGGTAGGCTTCGAAGGAAGCCTGGATCGAAACTCGGGTGCGAAACACTGCCTACGGGCAGTCTCCCCGCAAATTAACCCGTACGATAATAAAACAAGAACTCTATCGTTATGAAATATCAGTGCGTTTGCTGCGCCCCATTCAAAGCTTTCTGAGGGAGCCACCCTCTCTCAGCCTGCGCTCTCTGGGCTCTCTGGGATTTTTTGTCATCTGCCCGCGGAGCTCGCAGCATAAAAGATTGGAATCTGAAGTTTGAAGGTCTTTAGCGTGTGACGGCGTTGATTCCCATCTCAGGTCTCTGAGAGCTATATGAGCTATACGTCCTTCAACTGGAGCTGTACATCCTTCAACACTCCGCTGTCCTCCCTTGGCAGCGTACTGTTTGTCAGAACTAGGAGGCGAATCTTAATGAAATATTTTTTTTCTTTTCACTTTATAACAATGTCTTTTAGTATAGACATTAATTTTAAGTTATAATAAAAGAAAATGACCCATTTTATGACAGTTTTTTTTGCATTTTTTGTCATTTCGACTAATAAGTCATTTTTTACCTTTCCCCGTAATTTTTAATGCATTTTTCGTTGAATTCATGGATTTTAATATCGTTTTAATGGTACTTGCTTCAGATAATATTTCCGAGGAGCAACAAATGTTCTCCACAAAATTCCTGAATATCTTCCGCTCAGAAATTGTAATGTCAGCCGATATATGTAATACGAGGTTCCTGTGTTTCCATTGTCGGTTCGGCCGATTTCGCTAGGCAGATTTCCGAATAAAGAACAGTCCTAACTAGAAGTTTGCAATCTGAGCTCACTTGGATGAAAGGAAGAAGCCTCGATTACATCAGGAGCATATCTAACAGACTGAGATGTTTATCTGAACTGGTTTTGTTAATTTTTTACGTCATTTTTCTTTACTTTTAGGGCATTTAAAAAATATTTTTAAAACATTTTATTCATAGTTTTTGGCGATGTTTTATGCTACAAAATCCGCCCCCATCACCCGTAATATGCCATAAATGAAAAGTATTATACTAGAATTAAAACGTAGGACGCATTGTCTTACGATCAGCTGGCATGTGGTTATCCAATCGGGAGTGTTAATATCGAAAATTAAGTCGTAATGAAGCTCCCGCTTGAATAACTGCGTCACAACTGATCGCTATCAATTCTTCCTATGTTTTAATCAGAGGATAAGTCGGTATGATCTCTAAAAATACAGTCTTTCCTCTATGACTTCACCATTGTGGTGGCTGAGTAGCACGTACTCACCGGGTTCACGGGCGAATCACACTCCTGTATCTGATTTGTACATAATTCAAGAAAATGGTCATGTGAATATGACTCAATAGAGTAATTACACAAATGAAACACATAGTATATTACCACTGCTCGGATTTTTAGGTTTATACTAATTTCGCTCCTTGCTTTCAAAATGTTTTTGTGCCTTTATCCGAATCATGACAGTTGGAGTTTGACATTCCATTTTTACCGTATGTAGAAACAAATCTCAAGGTGACTTGATTGTGTAATAAAACAAATGGCTTGATGTTTTTTAATTATGTTATTTGTTATTATTGATTTCTTCAATTGGCTTTAGCATGAGAAACAGGAATGGTGTTGAACTGTTACCCTCTTGAAATTCAGCCATTATCTTAGCAGGCATGACTTAGAGGACCCGCGATTGATATACTTGCGAGGAGACAAATGAAATTCGAGCTCGCACGTTTTGGAAGCATCAATTAGGGAAGCCGTGATTGTCCTTGTATTACGTCTATCTTCTGATCCAAATTCTGTGTTGTATTTTTTGTATTGTTTCGTTATCTTATATATTGCATATTCTGTTGTATTTTTGTATATTTATTTTTTGCATAGATAGAACAATTCTCTTTAGTAATTGTTTAGTCATGTTTCACACAATAGCAATATATAGACGACAATTTGGATTGAGGTGTGGCCGCCAAAAATATAAAATTACTTGCCCTTATATTATTTTATAATTAAACTTTCCAAAAACTAATTTGCCTTCTATGGTAACCTAAAATGGATTTTTTAAACCTAAACGCTAAATGGCTTGACCCACCATTAATCTGTGTTATCAATATTCAGGTGTCTCAGAATAAATGCAACAAACTTCTAGAGCATGTACGGGAGGTCCATTATCAGTTTTGCCAATGAGCATGTGTTGATAGTCTCTTATATCGAAGTTATACATGTGACAGTTGCTCCTGATTGGTAGGAGACTTATCATGGACTGGTGTTCCGCAGGTACACGAAAAAATTTTGACTACATCAAAACTTGTACCTGCCAAACATGAGAACACGATGAGTTACCTACCAATAAGGGGCAAATATCACACGTGTATCTTCGTATTGAGATTTTTCCACGTATACATTGGCAAAAAAGGATTGTCGACCCGCCTACTTGCCGTAATAGTTTTTAATATTTATTCCCCACCGGATGAGGTGACTTGGAGCATCAACTGTTGTCAATACAGTGCCTCTGTTCAGGAAGTCCTAGGGTTCGAATCCCGACGGTGACAGGATTTTCTAGACAGGTCGAATTCAGCCGCTGTCTGCAGGAGAATACTAGCGCTCGTCTGCTCCAATCGGTAGCCTCCCGTGGTTTCTCCGATCAACATCACGTGAATAAGCATAAGCAGACCGGAGAAGAATTGTAGCGCCCGGCTGCTCTGATCGATAGTTTTCCGTGGTTTCTTCGATGAAAACCAGGCGAATGCCGGGGCACTACTTAACGAACGGGTCACGGACCGCGCGAGATCTTTCCTTTCTTGTCCTGTGCCTTACTTATAAATACACACACACGTACATCCACTACACTACTGCACATATCGGCAGACCAGTTGGAAAGTTAGAACTTGTCCGGCTGGGGTGGTACACCGCTGCTGAGAGATACCTGGATATGGGAAATTGCGCGAGCTGACGTGTAGGTCGTCGCCGACTTTCACCATCCAGTCGGGAAGGAACACCGCCACCTCCCATAATATAAATCTGCACTGCACTTGACGAGTGTCCATAGCAATTGACATGCCTGGGTATACAAAAAAATCAATCAATATTTATTCTGAGACTCATCGCTGCGTGGTAGTTCACCCGCGCGCGATGTCTACCGGAAGTCCGTCGGCCTCATGACTCGCGACCTTTCATAAGGAAACGCCTCTTGTTATTTCCCTTGTTTCCATGAAGTCAGTGGTTCGTTTTTCAATGCGCTTTCCTCGTCTGTGACCACAGGCCCGCTCAATGATCTGCATGACGGAGTGCTCCCGAACTTCCTCTAGTTTGACCCACCGGGAAAGATAGTAAAGTTAACTTCCAAGCTGAAATTTTCCATCAATTCATAAATTTGAAGTAATTAAATAAAATACATATTGAAAGTAGTACATGCCAGTATGCTTGAATTAAATCGATAATATACCGACTGAAGGAAAATGAAGTTAACTTCTAACTGATCACTGTACTCCTTAGTTTTTACTTCGCCCAAAAGTTCCCCACCTTTAAAGATGTGTCTCTGCATCCATCCAGGCTCTGGCGATTGAGAATAAAATCCGGGGAGGTTTGGCGGAAAAGGCGGAAGCACTGGCGGTGAACATCTGGCTATGATAATTTTATACATATAAAAAATATAGTTTGGTATTTGCAATAATATAATTTGTGCATGATTATCTTTTCGATCAGTCAGATGTGGTTCGCTGTTAGTAAAATTTTATTTTAAACAATTAGATAAGTCTTTCTCTGGCCATCTACAGCAGATATTGAACCAGTTTATTTAGTTTTGTCAATCGTTTACATGTCGCATGACACAATAGATATTCTGTTAAAATTATAATATAGTGACACATCCTGAACAAACTCCCAAAACAACCATAAAGAAATATCTCCTCCCCCCCAATTCACCTATAAAAGGGAATAAACATCCAAATTAAATCTCTTAACCTGGCAACACTGGAGAAACGTTGCGAATAGTAAACGGTTTCGTGCCATCTGGACATCGACAGCGGTGATAGACGTCAGTGGCTGTTGCTTTTGAGCAGTTCACAAAAAAATAGTTACTTGAAATTTTATTTAGTCTCTATCATGAGACATTTGTTCGAGGTTTGTGGAAAAATATGTCAATGCGAAGAAAAAAACATCTACATGGACATAAACTACACAAAACATCTATATGGATGTTTTTGGTCGAAAATATCGATGTTCTTTGCCATCCCTACTTGTGGCTATGGTTATCACTGCCAAAACGGTTCTTTCAAAAATCTTTGAGATTTGAGATAAAATCTGAAAGGAATACTTTTTTTAATAGTAGGTACTCAAATTATGGTGAGAATTCGAAAAGGAAACAAAATACATTTGACTTCAACAAATACTAAGAGTTGTGGATCGCGGTTTGTTTCACTTGGTTATTAATTTTTTACAACTTTAATTTATGAGTGGGCATGAAATATGGACAATTTTGCTCTAAGAAATAGGCTAGTTGCAAAGAGCTTAAAATACGTGCCCGCCAATATTTATCGAGCTCCTTGAAAATGCCTTCATGTTCTTCCTTTGCAGCGTCATCCACGCGACCGCCTTTCTGAGGGACTGCACGTCGCGGCTCTTGAAGTGGACCCGGCTCTCCCGGCGCCCGATTTGTACCGCAGCAACTTGTACCTGCTTGTATTTCACGTGACAAAATATATGAGATAATACTAGGCGTTCGTGTCTTTATTATTACCCATCACCTTCTTCGTCACTCTTTCGTAATTTTTTCCACATTTTTTTCGTATAGATGTTCCGTCCCGTTGTTATAAAATGCTTGACTATTGAAAAAGATAATTTATATTTTTCATTCAAGTTTTGACCAAATTATTTTATTTCTTCAGTTTTTCTTGATGTTACATTAGCAAATTATTGATTATATGAAACGAATGATTGCAGGGAATAAATGAATAAAATACTAATGATAGGTCCCTGTATGAAGCCGTACTCTCATTTCGGTAACAGTGATTTCGTATAAAATAGTTTTGTTTTTCAAAAGCCGAACTAATAACTTAGTTATGGGAATGAGCTTCTTTAAGGCAGAACGATTTTACCATAAATAGGCTGCCAAGAGTTTCTTAGTATGGTTTATGTATAGAAATGCGTGATTTCATGGCAGCAAACATACGTTGAATCTCGATGATGAGTACACAGTATCGACTGGTGCGCGCTCTGTGCATGGTATCTGACTGCCGCTAACACGTCAACGCGTCAAACCAAATTTCGATTGATCGACTGTAGAATCGATGGAATTAATGTGAAGTGGTAAGATACATGGAAGGTGTAATTTGATTGTAATTTTCGTGGTCCTCCTGACAATGGCTGGTTACAGAAGAGTAAATTATTATGAACTTTGTCGGCTTTGCACGTCAAGTGAAGGTACAAAGATGCACATTTTCCGAGAAGAAGGACGAAGAAGACAACTTCCTACCAAGATTCAGATTTGTCTACCTGTGCAGGTATGCTTCTGTACACACAATTAATTATGCAAAATTAATGCGTTTGTTACATTGAGTAAAGCTTTTGTTGAAGCTATGAATGATAACAATATTTTCTGTTTTTAATGACTGTGTTTTCCTCTCTTTGAAATTTTTTGGGCCATTTGACAGATTGATGCCCATGTTTTACCTCATGTATTTTGATGTGTAGTTTATAAAATATTTGTAGATAATTTCTACAATTCTTTGTAATGGCATCTTCTCATTTTTTGGAGATATTTCTTTGTAACTTGTAACAAATCTATAGTTAAAGGTAATTACTTTGATTATATACATAGGAGTTTGACAACTAAAGCGTTTATGAAAGAAGTTTGCTGATACTACTCAGTCTTCAATGAACATCTAATAATACATGTGTGAATAGCTATTACAAGCCTGTCATTGTTTGTAGAGTTATTAACTGTGTAATATTAAATATTTCATAAATTCTTTTGTAAATATTATGTGATTATTACTCTAATTACTAATTTTGAATCATAATTGAGTCTAACAAAATCTTGGATATAATAATCAAAAAGAAAATATATTTGAATATTGATAATATTTTGTTTTTGTGTGGACATTAACTTTTTCATATGTTGACAAAACAGACAAACAAACATACAGAATAGAAATGTAATTGATTGAATTCATTTTGTATATTTGAAAGTGGCTTATAACCTCTTATATTTACTTTTGAAAACTTGGAAAATTATGTGCAGCGGCGTATTGATATGTTCGTTTTTATTTCTTTTCTGACATTACAGGTTTGTGAAGATGATTCATTACCAAAGATCATTTGTAGCCATTGTGTGGAAAAACTTGAAAGCTTCTATGACTTCAGGGAATCTTGTGTGAATGCTGAATCAATGCTTGAGAGCTATTTTACATCGTTACGGTATTCTGATGATTTGAGCAGAGAAGGAAAGGTAAAATTAAAAATCTGGAGATTTTTGTGGAGCCAAGAATTGAATGTTATTTCATTATTGACATTATTGGAAATTTCTGTGTATATTAACAAACAATCACTTTCCTGTACTTATTATATTATTAAACTATTTCATAAATTTGTGTGGCGACTGCTTTATTTTCAGGTGTATGTGAAAGAAGGCAGCCCTCCTAAGAAGAAGCCCAATGAAATTGAAATTGCCAAGAACAATCATAAAGCAACAGTCATAGCAGCTCCAGATGGTCTAAGTAGCCTTGTTCAAGCTGCTGGAATCCAAATTGTTAGTGAAGTTGATGCTGCTCGTGTACAGCAGTACAAATGTGCCATGCAGGTTAGTCAGTAAATGTTAGAAGTGTGAAAGAATAAACATTGTGATGGCATTGTCAAAAAGTGCTACTTCTTTTTTTTTCTCTCTCAATGAAGCGACAGAAAACATGCACATGTTTGAAAACTGTTGTGAAATGTGGGATACTGAATGGTAAAAGTAAGAGAATTAAATTTCATGATGCGTTTTTTTGTAAATAACAATTTAGTACGTTTTATTTTTGTCTGTTATTAACTGTGCACTTCACTATTTGTAATTTTTTACTCTCGTAGATAGTCAAGGTATACTTCGATTTAAACATAGTCTGTTGACGTAAATCAGTTGTTGCGGTGTCATCCAATTGGGAGCTTAAACATCACTACGGTAGGTGTCATCCAATAGCAGCTGATTAAATGTCGACTGACTCTGTAAATAAATTGAAATATAACCCCTTATACAGCAATAGAATTTTTTATTCTGTTTTTATTGAGATCTATTTAAATATCAAATTAATTGGTGCCTGGTAAAATATTTCAAAGATCTGACAGCCTTCACATTTTATTATTTTAGGCAAGTAGGCTTATAATTTTCAAAATACTTTTGAATCATCACAATTTAGAATATCTTTAAATGAGGTATTGCAAAAACACTTCATTCACACTTAATTTTTTACTTTCAAATAGATCATTAGTTGTGAAAACTTCAAAAAATGTTCTGAACATTGTAACAGTTTCTTAAAAAAAATAATACATGTAATAATGTTTTGCTGATACCTTCGGGAATATTAATGTAATATTTATGTAGTAGGTGAAAACAATTTAAAGATTTGGCATTCATATCTTCAGAGTTATTGTGAAATATATTTCTGCTCTAAAATGAATTATTCCAAAGAAACATTTTTACTGTTTTACATGTATTAACAATCCAAAGGTAGAGAATAAATTAGGAAATTTGTTTTCATTTTATAATTTTTAATACATGTATTAAACTGTGTGTATTGTACGTAGGTATGTTTTGTCTCAGATACCAGCTGGCACTCCGGGTGCGACTGTGATGGAAACTACCTCCACTGCGACAGACCCCCGTTATGCATATGAGGCATGTGGACCCTCCAGCCCACGATTAAGTGATGCAAGTCCAAGTGCTACCACTGCGACTTCTGTTGAAACACATCAAACTAAACTAGAAGATGGTAGTACACAGTGTAATGAAACAGATTTCAAAAATAATGGCATTACTCGACATCACCAGGTGTGTATAAGGTTTGATTACTTATTGTATAATTCTCATTTAAGAATTGAACTTTTAGAAAATACTGAATTGTTTTATTTTTTATTTTTTTTCCTTTTAACTTAATTTTTCACATTTGGTTTTGAAAATGTATAGTTATAAACAGTGTGATTTTGTATTTTTTACCATATTATTGTTAAAAGATTTCCAAATTGTTGACCTAAATATATTTCATGAAGGTGAAATTAATATTGCACTCACATAGCATTCAAAATACTTATAAACATAAGCTGGCATGCAAGACACAAGGAAACAGACTTAAAAGAGTCCAGTGATCTTGGAATTGTCAAGCAAGTCACTTACATACTAATTAATGCAATTGTTCTAATTGTGTGTTGAAGATACAATAGTTACTTGTGTATTGCTATCAGTCTGCAGTGTTTCTTCGTTTCATACTAGTTTCATGATATTTACAAAAAGTTTTCTGAATTAATATAAATGCAATGAGAGGTAATGCCAGTCAGAAGTATTTCAATCCTTAAGGTAAGACAAAGTAGTTGTCATCTCTCTTAGCAGATTTTGTACTCCAAGAAATATGTTGGAGTAGGCTTGCTGACTCTCTTCATTCTTCAAAATTTAACGTAATAATAAAACGTTTTGAAAAAACAACTAGAATGGAAATAATTTGATGCTGGAAGTTCATTTGTATAGATTTGAAGTTAACTTTATTACACGGGTATACTTAGAAGGCCGAAGATCCTGTAAAATTATGAAGAAGCTGCCTCTTGATACAATTAACATATCTTTGCTTTTCCGGAATACTGTTCTAACCAACAAAAAAGAGAGAGAGCGCAATTTAATTTTTCCACAACATAATTTTTTCTCCATTAAACAACAATAAGTAATATCACCTTGTATGATGCATTAGATAATTGTTTGTTGCTTGATTTTTAATATATTAAATTGAATGTTCTAAAACAGAATTTTTAGACATCATTATTTCTTAAAATGAAATGGTGATCTCAGTCCATGAAATAGCAGTGTCACCTTCAAATCTCAATTTTCACCTTTTTCTTTTTTTTTTTCTTTCTTTCATTCTTTCTTTCTTTCTTTTCTTTTCTTTCTTTTTCTTTTTTTCTTTTTTCCCCCCCCAACAGTATTTTGGAAAAGCAACAATATGTCAATATGTTCATGGTATATTCATCATTAATTAGGTTTTAGTTTTGATTTTATGTGCATTTACATACACAATTGTTTCTCAAAATTTGTTTCATTGTTCAGTATAACTGTCTTTACGTTGGATTAAAACTATGGGTTTTGTTTTTCAAAATTCTATATTGATGCTCACATGCATTATTACTATTACATAGCCTTTGTTAGTTATGGGTAAGTCTGATTTATTGGCGATGTTTGTGCATCTGTGCTTTTGTCTCGCAGACATCAGCTGACAGTAGTGATGAGGGAGAGGTGGGCTCTCACCAGCAGCAGTTGCAATCTGTTGCATTTGCTGCAGCTGTTCCAGGTCAGGAAATGCTATTGCATTTCAGCTTTAAGCAGGAACGCGATGGTGTCTTGCGTACAGAGGAGCAAACTGCCTTACAAAGGTACTGTTGTATATTCAAAACAAACAAAACATGTTTTATTACATAAATGGAGTTACATAATTAAAAGTATTATGTAAAAGGTCTTATGTGTGCTGCCAAGGAATGAGTTCACAGACTTGTTCGTGAACTATTTTTGTAAGAATGATGAAAGTGCCACATTTTTCCTCTGGTAGAGATCAGAGAAATAGATAAAATATCTGTTATTTGGGAAGTAATTTTTGCCCATTGTTTACAGTGCAATGATTTCTGAAGTGATGAAATAAAAAATGGAAAAGTTCATCATATTCAATTTATTTTAATGGTTACTGACTGTATTTTTTACTTTGTATTATGTAAACGGATTTTTCATAATGATGTAAATTTCACATGTTCTTCCTTTACTTGTTTCAGATCCTCCATTGCTCAAATCGGAGAGTTCCTGCGGATGAAAAGTGCTAGCATTGTCGATAACGGAGTACAAGCCTCTGTAGTAGAACTACCAACTTCTCCTCTTCGCCCTTGCATGCGTTGTGGAAAATCATTTACTAATGTGGAAGAACTACAAAACCATTCACCATGCAATCAAGATTCCCTTACAGAAACTTCCCCAGACAAAGGTGGTTTAAGTGGAGGAACTATTTCTTGCGATGTGTGCAACAAATTATTTAAGAGAAAAGAACATCTCTTTCAACACCGTAAACTACATACTGGTGAGCGGCCATATATTTGTTCCTCTTGTGGCAAGGCGTTCTCAAGAAAAGAGCACCTGGTAAGGCACACGGTGTCTCATACAGGACAGAAAGCACATGCGTGTGAAATGTGTGGCAAATCTTTCTCTCGGAAAGACAATCTTCATAAACACCGTAAAACTCATGGTATAGCTGGCCCTTACATATGTGAATCTTGTGGTAAATCTTTTGTTGTGAAACACAACTATGTGATGCATAAGAGCAGTCACACATGTTCAAGTTCAGTAAATGATGATGTAGGTGCAGCCTCTCTTGAAAATCCACTTCCATACAAATGTGACATTTGCAACAAGGGTTTTGCTATGAAACAGTATCTTCTTACACACAAACAGAGGCACAGAAGTAGAGGAGCTCGGGCAAATGCTGCCAGTGCATCAAACACAGTTAACTTAGTTAATGCCATACCTGTTGTCCCCTCTGTAAGTGCACCAAGTGTTGCATCTCCATCTCAACCTGTGGTTGCTGTGTCAGTTACACCCACATCACAAACTGCTACCACCTCAGGCCAAAGTACAGGTCTGACTGTCCCGTGTGACTCAAGCCTTGTGTCTGGCTCTGCAGTAAACACAGCTGGACCTGCAACAGTAGCTGTTGCTACTGTAGCAGTGGCAACCTCAGCTTCCGCAGGTCACAATCCCCAATCACCTCCACAACAGCAGCAGCAACAACAACAGCAACAACAACAGGCTCTTCAACAGGCAGAACAGCAACAGCAGCAGCAGCAGCAATCACACCAACAGCACCAAGATGAATCAGCTCAGCAGCAGGCATCTCAGCCCCCTCCTCAGCCTCCGCAACCAACTACTGTCCAACTGGATCCTTTGGCTTTAACTCATAATACTCCATTGACATTGCCAAGTTCTCCCCTTCTGGCCCCTGGTCTTCTGCAACATGTTGCACCTGGAGTAACTGGCAGTTCTGCCAATCCTACCATGGCAATTCATGTTTCCTCTGCAGCCACTGCCTACCTCTGTAATCCATCAAACGATCTGTTGGAAACATACAGACGTCTACATTCTACATGATGGAACCCAGAATTCTCGAATTTTTTATTAAGTTGGTAGGGGACACAAATATAACAAAATGTATAAATACTAGTTTTTTATAGCCTTTAAGTGCATATATGCACATTTTTAATGTTGTGGAAAAACCCTACCCTTTTAGTACTTTGTGTGTATATACAGGTAATTTATACCTGGTTGTATGTCTAAATGTGTTCTATATACATGCATATTTATCAAATGTTAACTACACACTTGTCATGAAGGCCAAAACATTGTATGCCAGAAACACAATTGTCTCAGCAGTGCCAGTTTCATGAAGAAATGTAACAAAGGCTGTGACAGAGTCATGCATCTGGCTGCTGCTTTGTAGCTGTGTGGCAGAATGCTGGCCTAGCTACGTGTTCTCTCTTCTACTTGCACTATGAATATTTTCTTTAGAGAGCCAGCTTTGACAGTTTTAGCAATTTCCTTTACATTAATACAAATATAAAGTATTCAAATGTATGTGACTTAACGCCATGTCGGTTTGTATTTTTGTGCACCCTTGTTTTTTCTCTTCATATTTTATTTTATTGTTATTTGTTATAATAGTATCTTATTTTTGTTGCTATTTTTTAAACTGTCAGAGCGTAGGCGTACAAAAAGTCTTTAATGATCTATGTAAAAAAAGCACTCGTCGAAGTGCAGGAAATATTCTTACTTCATAGAAGAGTTTAATTACACATCGACTTATTTAAAAATTCTACTTAGTTGCCTTGATAGTTGTAGAATTGGAAAGAGACAATATTTATAAACAATTCCATGTAGTCTTGCAATCTATAAAACGAAAGTGAGAATTATTTTTTCACTGCCATCATAATTCTGTATCATATTTTGAGGACGTAAAAAAATATATTTGAAAAAGTGTGATGGGTTGGAGCCAGGTGCTTGTTGTCTCTTTGAGACAAGAATTGGACTTTTGAGAAACGAAACATTTTGAGATTCTAATTTTAAAAAATTCCATCTAGCAATAAGAATTGTGTTTTTCAAATATTTCATTTCCAGTAAAAATGGGATCATAGAAAATAAAAAATGTATGATGTAAATTGTTTTTGTATGCGCTTACAATTTTATGTGGCCTTATATTTAAGAATGTTTATTGTCATTATTTTGTCATAATGGCATTGCCTTTTGTGTCTCTTAAATAATCTACCTGCAATTCCCAGCTTCTCTGAGAATGGCCTAAATTATAGGTTCTCAGTTTTGGAATTGATTTTATTTTAAGTTGGTTCTTCATTTTTTCCATTTCCAAATGTGTATTATGGGGCACTGAAAGATCATAAATTCCGTGATACATTTGACCTAAAATATTGTCAAGAAAGAACCCTTTTTCATGATTACCAGACTTTTTTTCTTTTCTTTTCTTTTTTCTTTTCTTTTCTTTCTTTCTTTCTTTGGTTTATCTGCTTTTGGTAGTTTAATACATTTGTTTCATATTCCTCTTGGTTATTCCATCTCGCTGTTAATTTTTCATTCAATGTGAATTACCTTCGGTTGCAAACTTAATTGTTAACAAAGTGATCAAACTGGACAATTGTCAGAAATGATCTTTAAATTAATTTTCTATTATACTGCCAAAATTAATGGAGTGTGTTGTTCAAAGAGCTGGTTCTAAGAAAAATTGGTATTTTATTTTTGATAATATTCTGAAAATGGAACTGTGTTCTTTTGTGCAGCTTATCCATTAATTCAGTGCACTTTTCAAGTCTTAGAACATAATCTTTAAAAATTAAGTCTTGAATGTGGTTAAATTGGAAGAAGTCTTTTACTGTTTCACGAGTTATTTTGTTGTTTTTCTAAAAGCATTAATTTTCTTTGTAGTTTAAGAATGATCTTTCTGGAGATGTGCGTTTGTCACTTGTGTGAAAGTAAAAGAATAAATATTAATCTTTCTCTTGTACTATAATTTCACTCCAGGGGAATTCAATGAATTATCTAAGTTGATGTATTTATTGCTTGCTTCTTTTTTCTCTTTTCTGTTTTTCCTTTTCTTTTTTCCTGGTGGTTCTCACAACCAGCTCAGTCTCAACTTCATGCATGAAAATAATATTTTGAATTGCATGCAATCAACATGCATCATTGGAGTTGTAAATCTCATTATATATTTTGTTTGTGATATGTAAATAACATCACCTATTTTATTTACCTATGTTGTGCTGTGTATTGCTTAAGGAAGTTTTGTACAGATTTTGCTTGCAGACATTATTATCAGGGGGCCAAGCTTGTTCATTGCTTCTGGCTGTTTGAGAAATAGCAATATTGTGTTCTGTATATATGTAAAAAATTAATTGTTGAGTTTTCTATTTTTTTATAACTTGACATTTACAATTATACACACATGACTGTTTTTTGTGTCCTGTTGTGTTCAATTTTTTTTATTACAGAGCTGAATTATTTATTGGAGTTGTATTATTTAGATTTTTTATAGTATATTAAGAAAATACCAGGAACGTTTTCTGCTTGTTTGGTTTTTCTGGGCATTTACTGACATATCCACCAATCTATAGGTGGAAAAACAGTATGCTGCTATGACAAATGAAAATTATTAATGTTTATAACTTACTTATAATTTGAGTTTGTCGACTTGTTTCTTTAGTTTTAAGAAATACAAAGAAACAAAAGTTTTAAGAAAACAAAAAGATTCTATGTCAAGTATTGCCCAAATTTGTTGCCAATAAAGTATATATAATTTTATTTGTAAAATGACTGTTAGAATGTGTTATATGTGCGTATGTATGGAAAATGGTCAGTTGTTTTAATAGTTTGTTTCTTCATTATTGAAAGATATGTATATTTACTATTCATGTAGCATACTTCAAATTCATAAACCGTAATATTCTGATTTTCTTAAAAATACTTCGGAATGGAAAGATGTACAATGTAATGCTAGTTCATATTGCCTAAATTTGATTTGTATCCTTTGAAAAAGGTTTATAGAATGTTGTAGAAGGACATCTGACTGTTTTTCATGCATATGTTATGCATATAAAGGGTTAAAATTAAGACTTACTGTCTCAAATCTTAAAATTGGGTTTGGCTTTAATTGCATTTTCTTAATGTTCAACAACCTGATGGTAGTAGCAATATTTGCAAATTTGTTGCAGCAACAAGCTTTGAAAATATATTGGAAGGTCTGAATTTGTTCTTTTTTTTTTTTTATTTCCTGTACTTTCTCTGATAGTTGTATGAAAATTTCTGTAAAATGTCAGTTCTTGTGCATCTAGTAAGAAAACTGAGTGCCATATAGTTGCCATGCACACATGCAGACATTTGCATGTGTATATTATTTCTTTATTGTTACTCAGTGTTAAAAAAGTATTCAGTTTTGTTACCTCTTACATTGCTGTGTAATGTATCAGTATATCAGTAAAATGGTCAGTTAGTTTGTATATGTATGTAAACAGTTATGTTTATGTAAATTTCTGTACAAGTTTTTTTTTTCATTCTTAATGAATGATTATTTATATCATACGTACAATTCTCTGAATGTTCAGTTATATTAAAGATCATCCAATGTTAAACAAGAGAGATGTTAATTCTTGTCCAGTTATTTATGGCTTATTGGTTTCATATTGTGCTCTGGAAAGCTCACGTATCCCTTGATGTTTATTTTTAGAGTTAATTTGTTCCAGCTCTTTCTTGAATTTTAGACTGACATTTATATTTTTTTTAGCATAATTGAAATTTGTGTAACTTAAATGATGTAAGACTTCAACTTTTTTCGGCCAGTTTGTTGACTCCTTAGTCTTCTTGTACTTGCAATTTTGTACAGCTTAAAATTTGCATTAATTATTTTGTTGTAGTACTCAGAAAGTACTCCCAAGTAGATTGAAATTGGAAATGTATATTTCCACTCTACCCAGCAAAATAATTTGTACATCTGTTAAGAAAAACTGTGTGAACTCTCAAATTTAGAGTTGAGCATTAGTCTTCATTGAAAATTTTAAGAGTACTAAACCATAAGGGCTCTTGGAATGGATGTTGGTTACAATGAAGCTCACTGTGGTCTCCATTTAACTTTTGAATGAGAATGTGTTTTTGCAAAAGTAAGATAAATGTTTGTGCAAATTGCTTTTAATCTTGTATTTTATTTCTTTAGAAGTGTTGATTTATTTACCTTAAAATTTCAGGTTCTTGATTTATTTATTATAACTTATAGATACAGGTGGAGAATCTTAAAGCCTCAAGATTTATCTTTAAAAAATGCTATAATTAATTATTTTTTAAATTAACATAGAAAGGAATTGTAATGTTCTATAAAATATTCCAAAATTATTTATATTAATTTAGTTTTCTCAAATAAATATTGAACAAGCATTTGTCCTCTATGTAGAGGTATTTATTTTGTAAGATTTTTTAAAAAAAGATAGAAAAAAACTGAACTAGGCAAGAGAATTTATTTTTATTTTGAATGACTTAGTCATAATTTATTGTGGTAATTTAGTTTAAGTATTGTGAAATATGAATTACCATAAGTACAACCATGTCAAATAAAAACAATAGTGCCATTTGTTTTCTCTGATATAGTTTACTTGTATTAATAAACCACAGTACAAATTTTTCTCATTGATCTACAAAAGTCTTCAGTGTTAACAGTGAGCTTTGTTGTAATTATCTTACTTCATTTAACAACCATTCCAGAATACGCATGCACCTGCACTATTGCATGTGTTTGAAGATGAAATTGTGTGGAAAACTTGTGCAGTATTGTTTAGTTAAATATTTCTAGTCATGTCACATAAATCTTGATATTTGAATCTCTCTAGTTTTACATGAACAATGAGATTCTATTATTTTATGATCCCAGGTTTATTCTGTGTTATAAGTATTTGCAGAATGATGTGGAAGATACTGCCATGGTTTGATGTAATAGTATTTTATTTACAAACTGTTTCAGTACAACTTTAAATCAAACATATTTTTAATGTGACAGTGCATATGCTATCACTTTGCATATGACTGTATTTAGAAAGTGCATTTGATTGAGAATGGCCTGTCTTGCCTAATGGTGTTATGAAATTGTGCTGTGCATTTATCTTTGCACACTTCATAACCGACTAACATTGGTGTACTTTCTTTCCATTTGTACTTTCAGATACTGTTTTCCTGCAATTAATCACTGGACCTGTTAGTAGTATGATAAATGATAAGTGTAGTTTTAGAGAGGATATTTTTTGTGTATTCATTTTGAATTTTTAAAGTAATATTGAAACTTGATACATGACATTGTTCTGTACAACTTCCATGTGCTAGCAGCTTTGTTTTCTTTTCCTGTGGTGTTTCTTGTATATGACTGCTGCTTAAATAAGCGATTTGGTAACTACTCTGTCACCTTCAGAAGTACAGTGGAAGGAATACATGACAGCTAGTTGCTAGACTAGAAGTGTGTTGGTACAGAAGCCAATTATTTTATTAACACAAATAAAATCTATTTGATCATATTTTGTGTCATTGAATATACCAGAGGATCCTTACTTATGCCCAACTGATCACTAGCAAAAACCTGACCCTGAACACACAAGTGAAACTGTTTCACTTCCTAATAGTAAAATTACAAATTTAACTTTTAAGTCTTCAATGAAAATGCAGCAATGGAATATGAGATATTTATATGTAAAGTAATATTAATTTGAATACTTAATTATTATAATTAATTTAAATAATACCTTAAAATTATAAATGCAAAACTTTTTTTTTTAATTTGTAATTAGATGGGTGAAAACAGCCCCATAGCATTAAGTATCCGTTTGTCTTCAGATGTATATGGTTAAATTGGTAGCTGTGGTTGGCTTGACTTCCAATGCCCAATTCTTGTCATTTCTTGAATTGTCTGGACCCAACTCTACTACTACTTTTCACTGGGCATGAAGATGACTACCAATTTTTTTTATTTCAATTTACTTTTAACTTTCATAATAATAAAACCGGGTTACAATTATTTTACCTTTCATGAAAACATTCATGGACACCCTAATGTCCATGCACGTTCAAATTACTTTTAATTTGCTGTAGACTGTTTTAGTGGTTCCAAGGACTCTCAGGGATCTTTAGAACCCACATTGAGAAGCATTGATGTACACCACTTCTTGAAATATTCCTCCTTTGAATACTTGTTTGGAATGTCATAAGAGCATGTGACAGATTCACTTCATTAATAAGGACTGTTGTGTTTGTAAATGAATATGCTGTGCATTGGAATCTGCCAAGGATTTCCAAGTGGTAATTCTCATTCTGTTTGTGTATTCGATTTTATAATTTTCTCAGCAATTTCTTTGCTAGCTATCTTCTCAAGCAATATAATTGCTTTTTATGGTCATTATATGAAAAATGTAATTCAATTTCCTTAGTTTTGTAAGTTTCTTATTTGAAAAATATCTCTGGAAATTCAGAATTGAATTCTAAACATCCAGAATATTGAAAAAATATGTTTTTTAAAAGTACAACATGCTCTTTTTACATTCTAATTCTGTGCTTTCCATTTCATAGCCCTTCTTTAATTATGAGTGTTGCCTGTTCATTTCATGAGTGATCAACAATGTTTTGGGTTTTTTTTTTTTTTTTTTCTAAAATAAAAGAGTCCAAAATACTAATTTTTGTGTTATAAAATATGTTATTTTTTACAAGTATCTAAAATTACAGAGGAACCCTTTTTTTGTATATTCCTCCAAACGATTTTGAGTCTCATCTTATTTTGGTAATACACAGAAAAAATATTTTTAACGTGCATTTAACCCCTATTAATTTATTAGTAATTTAGAAATAACTTATGTGGTGCAGGCCCACCTTATCTGGAGGAATAGGACATTTCTATGGAAAGATCTGTCACATACGATAACTGAATGGTTAGCATTAATTTATTCAATTGCAAACTTGAGTTTTTGTTGGAAAGTATTTCATATTCAATGTACACCAGATTTATAAAGAAATCAAAAGGAAGAAAAACAGTTGGGTTCTAGAGAACTTCATTTTGCCAATTAATAACTAGGCTTATCTCCAGATTTGCAAATCAAAAAAATTATTATTGGAATTAAAAATATTTGAATTTTAATTATGCTTATTACCTCTATAAAATATTTACACTTAATAGTGCCCACAGATTTGTTTACATACATTTTTTTTAAAGATAATTTGTGAATGTATTGTTTTACTAGTTTTGTGGATAATATACTTTAAGAAATTTATAAAAGTGACAGGGATCTCTGTCAAAAGTCACCAGTCCTGTGTTAACAATTTTTCCTGATGTTCTTATTTTTTATTGAAAGGAGAGCTATAAAGCAATGTGGGACGCATTCTGCAGTGTGTTTATAAAAGACATAGGTGACTAACATTTGTTCGTGTTCTACATAAATTTGATTTCGTAAAATTTACTAAATAATTTTTAACTTATGAAGTCCACTTTTTACTATTTAAATTGGAGTAGAGACAGTGTAAATTAAACCCGATAATAACTGTAAGTCGAATGTTACATGGTGGGAACATTTGAATAATAGATGCTTTCGAGAGAAGAAAGAAAATAAACATTTCATGTTTCTTTAACATTCTCGGTAATGGTGAACATTTATTCCTGGGTACACTCATTTTTGTAAACATATAGAAACTTAACTTCGCCATCTTTCAGATTTCGGGAGAAGTAGTTGTATAGTTCGTCATTTGCCTGCTAGAGGGCAGTATGAGCGAATCCCGCTACCCGCTGGGTACCGTAAATGACGTCTAATATGACACATGCGCACTGCTCCCAGAACTCCGTGATCGTTCGAGAATGGCTTGGAGGGCGCGGCAGTAGATTTGGGAGCTGAGGAGTGTGGTTTGTGGTTTTTCTAAATGTTTTCTTCATTTCTTATTCTTTTGATTTAACTTGGCTGTTACAAGTGTTGCGGTGTTTTCTCACAATCACCCAGGAACGGTAATAAGGAATTGTATGAATATCGTTAGTGTGCACTGCAAGAGGACATAATTCGTATATCCGTCGGCGAAGGGAGTGTTCGCTAACTCTGTAATGTTGGTGATCGCTGCAATTGAGATTTCGCTGAGTACGTACAGATAGTAAAACATTCAGGCCAATGATAGGATTATGTTAAAAAAGTTGGAAACCGTTTACAGATGGCCAATGAGTAAATATTAGGTTGTGCATATACATTTTATAAGCTAGCTAGTTAGCTAGCGTTTGTGTATGTCCGTGCGTGTTTTTTGTGCGTACGTGCTTGCGTGCGTGTGTGGTGTGTGCCCGCGTGAAAGGGAGAGGAGGGACAAGCGTGTGTCCATCTATGCCAATGAAGGGAACTTCGGCGGTTCTGTGAAGCCTTCTAGACTGCTTTTCTGCATATAGCAGGAGTTTCGCCGACGAACCTTTTATCCGTAAGCCGGCGTCACGTTCGTCAAGAAGGGTGGACACATAATGGGGTGTGCAATGTCTGCTGAGGAGCGGGCGGCTCTAGCTCGGAGCAAGCAAATAGAGAAAAATTTAAAGGAAGATGGTATACAAGCAGCAAAAGATATAAAACTTCTGCTATTAGGTAAGTTTGTTCACTTGTTAAACACTTCTTAAGTTTTGTTTCTCACTGTTTTACAAACGTTAAAATTGTTCAGTTCATAATTGCCGGTATTCAATATTTTTCTTATCATAAGCTCTGAACCTGGAGAAATAGTTGCCTTGATTATTTTTAAATCTTAATTTCTATTTTGGTTGTGCATTGCTTTATGTATAATATATCACAAAAAACTTGAGTAATATTTGAGAGAGTACCGTTCAATTGTTACTAATGACAGTATTACAAACCTTAAATCTAACAATAAACCAATTGAATTAAATATTTCATTTTGATTTCAAGTGTGAAAAACTTCAAAGAATGTGATTTTCAGTTATTAAAATGTCTGTCACATGCATTAAATCATTGCAGGTCAATGCATGTCAGATTTTTGCCCTTAAAATTCAATAAGATATTCCTTCATAGATGATTTTTGTTAAGCTGTTGATACGCTTTGAAAATCCGGAGGAATTTTTGAAAATATTATGCACATTGAAATATTATGATAATGAAATTATATAAATAAGTTCAGGATGTTACATCAAAATAATACAATATGTTTGAATAACTTGTTGTGCAACAAATTACATTGAGAAAAAATTACAATATTTAAGTACCACAAAATAAAGCAGTCAAGATAACAAATGTTTTATGTTCACTGATTATTTTGTTGTTTCTTGTTTATGAGAGAAAAACAAACAATAAACAACAAATTTGTTTCGCTAGTCCGCATGATCTAGTATAGAGGGCCTTAAGTACTACCATGGGATATGGAAGTGAGATTTTCACATCCCATGAAAATTACTGGAGTATTGTACATAGTACAACTCGCACGTTCGTTTTTTATGTAATGGAAGTAGGAATGCATGAGGCTCTGCGAAACGTGCTTCGTAGATAGGGGTTTTGCGTCATGGGCGGAGAGGGAGGGACTTGTCTGTGAAGGGTATTGACTGGTCCGAACACTGTTGAATTCACCGGCCACGATCGGTGGGTTTCTCGCGATTGCATGGAATTTTACTTGTGTGCGGAGGTGGGGGGAGGCGGACGCGGGGGCGGCGGCGACAGTCGCGTGTTCGACTCCGGTGGACGGCGGTGGCGGAGCCCCGTCAGCGCGGCGCTGCTCCCGGCGCTGACGGCGGCGGCGGTGGCGCGCTGCCGGAGGACGGCGGAGGGGCGGGGGCGCAGGGGAGGGCATGTTCGATGCCGAAGAGGCGCCAGCCAGCTCGGCCGTGCAGGCCCCCGCCGAGAAATCGATAGTAGCGCCGGCGATCCTGCCGCCGGCGGCGGCCCGCCGCGGCAGATCGGGTTCGCAGTGGCGGCGGTGGCGGCGCCGGGCCGCGGGGGCGGTGTGCGTGCGGTGCGGCGCGGCGCGGGGACGGGGACGGGGCACCCCCTCTCCTCCCGCACCCCGTGGGACTGGTGCGCCGCGACCCACAATATTGACTTGACCCCCAGGCTAGTGGGGCACCCCTCAGAGCAGTGTCTTTTTCACTCGGGCCGAAACCGGGGAACACAGCTCGCACGCGCGATAGCGCCCCGCGAACGCGCATTTTTCATTTTTTCGTGAAAACCTCCCGGTTCTATTATCGATACAGAGGTCGCTCGACGTCCGCGGGATCCAGTGGGGTACTGGCTACTTACTCTGCAGATTTGCCGGATCTGGTGCATGCACGGCAGCTACGTGAAGTCCGTGCATCGCGGTGCCATATCCCCCAGGGGCACACAGAAGGTCGTGGGAATAAAAATGGAAATCGCGGGAACGGAAACGCGGTGGCGATCGTGACGCAGGAGTTGAAGTCAGGCGCGTTTGGCGCGCGGTTGCGAAACTAGAACGGGCGGCGAGTCGCTTCTCCAGCCGCGCTATTCTGTTCGGGGAGAAATGCTCGCTCCCTCGGGAAAGTTTCTGGGCGCCGGGGCATAAGCGGAGGCGGGCGGAGGGAGAAGGGGGGGGACTCAGAGAATGCACTGGAGAAACGCTTTTCCCCCAGTCCGAGATCGTATATTTCTTGCAGTGTATTGAACTCTAGGATGTAATTTATTATCAGAGGTCGTAATTCATCTTTGCAGATAAGTTGACATGGAAACTAACTCTTGTACCACGTTATAGCGAATAGGTCCACCATACTTTTTCCTGTAAAATACATTTATAATCAAAATATTCGTACGTATGAATGTTTTTGAACGTTCGGTCAATTACAATATATCACATTTTATACTTTCAAAAATTCATGTCCAAAGCCGTTCACGATATGACACATGTTTAGGAGACACATTGTATTAACTAGAACCAGTATTAATTGTAAATAAGCTGATGGCATTGACATTTTTTTCCCTAGTGATTTGTACTAAAGACTGACAAAATGACGATATTTTCTGGATATTGCCCCTTTTATTTCAGTGTTCGACCGTTTACACTTTTACATTTATTTCTCGGGTGTATAAATACAGAAGGGTCTGATTCAGATTTAAGGTATAGGATTTGGGGGTGGCAGCGTAGGGACTTTTGCTAGAGAGAAAAACGAAAACTCGAACAGAAAGTTGATAAGTTTGATTCAAAGTATCTTTGAAAATCAAAGGATTCCAGATTATTGTTGATATTGTGCCAATGGATAGGTATGAGAAGGGATATGGAAAAGTAAAAAGTAATGTAAAAATGATACGATAAATAATTTAAGTTAAATATGATTTTACCGGGTACTAGTACTGTTCGTTCATCATGGTGACTAATTGTCAGGCGAATTTAGGATATTCTGGAATTGTTAGGAAATATTTGTAGCATTTTCTTTGGAACCACGTGCTCTGTAATATATCATTTTCGAACATCGTTGGACTGAAGAAGCGCCGTGAGAGCGAATGTAAAGTCTCCATTGTCCGTCCATATGTTCATTTAAGGAGCCTCGCGGGCTCGCAAGACCTTCAAACAGTGGGTGTGTTGTTGGAATTACACCAAAGGCGCTGCTACCTGAAAATACACGCCGGGTAAATATTGCTTCAAAATTTCTTAACTAAATCGGATAATTGAAAGGAATGTCGTGCATAATTTGAAATTTTGGTATGAAAGTCCCGGATTTACCTGAAGGAAAAAAAAAATGAAATTGGTCAGGACTTGTCACGGACTCGGCTGCGGCATTTTGTGCGATCACGCCACCTCATATTATCACCTGTCGAGTTCCGTCTTTCTCGTTACGCAAACTTGTCTCGCCTGCATTTCCGTCGGCGAATCAAGTAATGCGTTCAAACATGGAAAATCACGGAACTTCAGTCTGTACATTTCTGGGCAGCTAGCTTTATTCTTCTAAAATATATGTGAAATTGCAGCGTTCGTACTACAGAAAGCAGCAACGTGCCACTGGAGTCCCGAGCTCGCCGCCCTCGCCGCCCATGTTCCACGGGAAACGGTAGAACGGATCTTGGCACCGACCAGCGCGGTTGCCGTGGACCAGCGCTGAGCCCTGTCTCACCGCGACGCTCGTCTGCGATACGCTCGGTGGAGGAGAATGGTTTGCGCGGGGATGAGCCCGGAGCAGGGATCCCGCCACGCCGCTTCGCTCTTCTACTCCCCTCCCCTGTCCACTTTATCCTCTCCACACCCCGCCGCTACTCTCCATCCTCTTCACTCCTCTCCCTCCTCTGCACACATATCCGCTCCTCTCCGTTTCTCTGGACACCTATCCGTTCTTCTCCGTTCCTCTCAGTTCCTCTCCTTCCTCTCCGTTCCTCTCCTTCCTCTCC
>BLKR01001314.1:0-307915 GCA_011170035.1 Teleogryllus occipitalis | reverse complement strand
AATACAGTGAAACTTCGATTTTACGTTCCCCGATCTTACGTTTTCCCGGAATTTACGTCATAAATGAGTGGTCCCGGCAAAACATCCATATAAGTAATGTATAATTTTCCTCGATTATACGTTTTCGCGATTTTACGTTTTCCTCGATTTTGCGCCTGATTTGTGAAGTTCTACTACGTCCTAAAACCCCGATATTAAGATTTTTGCACAGCATGTCTCGGATTTTAGACGGACATTCTGAAAGAAAATGTCGATGTCGGTGAAAGTGGAGGGGATACATATAAATGTTAAGTGTTTTGCTATTCGCTGTTGAGAGAGAAGGGACACTGTCGTCCACTCAGAAGCTTCGTTACGACTTATATTTTTGGCATGGTGGAAATAACATTTTCCACCATGATTTTTGGTATTGGAGCTTCCGGTTGGATAACAATGTCTTCCTCTCCTTCGAGCTCATAATGTTGAAGTGCCGTCTCATTTAGTGTTCAGCTTTAGTTGGTTCTTTGAGCGATGTCCCGGGAATATACGCCACGTGTTGCATTCCAAGTGCGTTCCGTTCTGAGTGTGTTTTATTGTGTTTGTCGCCGATTGCTGTTTTGGACTTGTATGATGGAAAAAATGTTTTTGCACATGGAGAAGAAACGCAAGTCATTTACCATCGAAGACAAAATGCATATTTTAGATCAAGTCGATGCTCACGTTGGGAAGCGAATAGACCTCGCCACCAGAATGGGTCTGAGTGTGTCCACTCTGAATTCAATAGTGAAGCAGCGTGAAAAAATTGAAAAATGCTATTCGAAATGCGGCCCTTTCGTTTTCGAAGTCTCGAAAATCGTTGAAAATGTCGCCAATGGAAGAATTAGAAACGACTCTCGCTAGTTGGTTCAAGCAGGCGAGAACCTCGAATTTGGCAATAGATGGGAGTCTTTTGAAAGAAAAGGCGCTACATATAGCAACACGCCTAGGATTGGAAGATTTCAAGGCGTCCAATGGCTGGCTGGACCGGTTCAAAAAGCGCCAAATCTTGTATACAAAACTGTGTCGGGAGAAAGCGCGAGTGTGGATCCAGCCACCGTTTCTGACTGGAAGCAACAAATTAGTCATTTAACGGAGGGCTATGAATTAAAGGACATATTCAACGCAGATGAAACGGGATTGTTCTTCAATCTCCAGCCCAACAGAACGCTGGCTTTTAAAGGGCACGCATGCCATGGAGGCACAAAATCCAAACAGAGGATCACCGTGCTACTGGCATGTAATGCCGATGGTAGCGAGAAATTGCCTCCGTTAGTTATCGGCAAGTTCCAAAATCCCCGATGCTTCAAAAATATTAAAACGTTACCGACGAAATACAAAGGAAATCAGCAAGCCTGGATGACTGGGATAATTTTTGAAGAGTTTCTTGTACAGTTGGACAGGCAGATGGGGGCCAAGAACAGAAAAAATATTATCTTCATTGACCAGTGTGCTGCTCATCCGAAGGAAACCAGTGGGCTGCGAAATATAAAGATTATATTTTTGCCTCCAAATTGCACCAGCCAATTACAGCCACTGGACTTGGGCATCATCCACTCTTTCAAGTGCTATTATAGGAAGCAATTATTAAGGAAAGCAGTTGCGATGATAGATGGAGGGATGATTGAAGATGTTTCTAAACTTAAATTAAACACCCTTCAAGTATTACATTTTGTGGCTGAAGCTTGGAGAGAAATATCTCCAGAAACAATTAAAAATTGTTTCAAAAACTGTGGATTTCAAGTTGATAGTGAAATGGAAAATATTGTCCTTCCAGTTTTAACTTCCTATGAAACACAAGACTGGCTTTCTTTGAAAATAAGTGACAATGACCGTGATTTTGAAGATTATGTAACTGTGGACAATGGACTATTAACTTGTGAAATTCAGTCTATTGACCAGATTCTGGATGAAGAATCTTCTGCTATAGACAAGGAAATTGCTGAAGAGGAGGATGAGAAAAAGGTTACATTTATACAAGCCATTAGAGGACTTGACACAGCTAGAAAGTATTTTCAACAATTTAGTGTGGATGAAAATGTGTTAATTTCATGCAGTGAAATTGAAAATAAACTTTATGCTCTAAAACACTTAGAAAATAAAAAGCAAATGTCGATTTTGGACTGGGTGAACAAGTGATTGTGTGAAGTTGCATACAGAGTCATGTTTTAAGGGTAAAATCTGTTTAATGTATCCAGTTTCAATGTGTTGTGTTTTTAGAATTTTGTGTGTTATTAGAATTTTGTTTGTTTTTACAATTTTGTGTTTTGGAATAAAATCTGTGCAGAAAAATAATTTCCTCGATTTTACATTTTCCTCGATTTTACACTTTTTTTGACCAGTCCGCGGAGAGGCGTAAAATAGGGGTTTCACTGTAGATAGTCTTGATAATCAATTTCATTTTCTCCCATCACAAGGGAGTCGTATTTTCTTTTCTTGCTGCTTTACTAGAACATTTGTAAAGGTTTAAAAAGGTTTTCATGCAGATACTTTTTTTGCAAATAAGATTTTTTTAAAGAAGCCATAACAAACAAGATCGTACTACTAAAGTAACTGATGTTAATTTACTTAATAAATACACATCTCGTAAATTTTAGTGAAATTTAGTTAATTTTTTTTTAATGAGTTAGCAAATTATAAAAATTTCAAATATAAACATCTAAAGTGGGAGGCCATTTTAACCCTCGAGAGCCGGTGCCTCTGGATGTTATGTGAGCAGCAGCGTTGTGCAAATTTGCTACCAGCTACATTTCCTAGGAAATAATGTTATTCTATGGCTTTTCTCTTGCAAAGAAGGCTAATTGTTTCCTTGTGAAAATAATTTATTCAGATGTACACTTATACAAAATTTATATTTCGATGAAATTCTTGGGAAACTGAAAATTTGTAACATTGGCACAATTGACAAAATTCCATGTACAAAATAATGTGTGAATAACATTACTCTTTTGTTTGTAGTCAAGTCATTCTGAATCATAATGAATGGCTTGAACAAATCTAAAATATTTCTGATATGAGCAAGCTTGTCGTTTTTCGTTCGATCAATTCTGGTTTGTGTATTGTCAAATCTGATTGAATGCAACAACTGTAAAAATCTTCCATAACTCATGAATGCATGTGAAATTTATATACCAGTACCATCTGTTTCCCATAGTTTCTTCACATTAGTATGATTTCCTTTCTTCATTCCTATCAAGTACAATTTGCCTAGCACAGCCTAAACCCAATTCATTACGAGGTATTTCCCAAAAATTTGTCACGTGTGTATTGAACATCATGTTTTTTCTGACGAATGTTCATGTTATCATCTAACGTATTTTCATCAGTAATCTGGAAAAATTCTTCTATTTCTGATTCAGTATTCTTAGTTATCTTTATTATCTTTTGGCCCAGGAAAAATTTTTATTATGTTCTTTTGACTAATCTTTGAAGACTTTTTGAAGGGCATTGTCCTCCATTTTGTTGCATTATCTCTTCCAACAAAGCAATTTTCTTCCCCTTCAAGATCATATTCTATATCAGAAATATTTTCTCCGTCAATCTCAGAAGTTGAATTGTCATCTATATCAGAAATATTTACGTGTTCATTCAGCTCGCCCTCAGAGAAGGATTTATTTAACAGATGATTTGATTTGAAATCCTCATCTAATATTTCTTGTGGTTCCTGAGGTTCTAAGAATTCCCTTCTTTTCCATGATCTAGTTGATAACAAAAAAGACCCATTTTGGAATGTAAATGCAGATATAACTAATGTACGTATCCTACTTGTAGTGATTTGAGAGTGAAATGAGCAGCAAGAAAAGATACATGACCAGCAGTGGGGTGCAAATCTGCTCCAAACTGCTCCAACTATACAATCTTGCAGATTGCTGGTAACTTATGAGGATAGCAGTGCTAAAAATTATTTTATCTTTATCCTGGAATGTCACACAAGGAATACTACAGACCACAACTTCCTGGAAGGGCTGTTGCCGATCATACCTGGAAAAATATTTCAGTGGTAGCAATTCCGCACCAGCGCTGCCGCTTGAAGATTAAAATAATTGCCTAAAAAGCTAACCAACCAAAAAGTACATTATTCGCAAAGCCTTCAAAAAATTAACACCTGTATTCTTCAAAAAGATTTACATCATGTATGTCAGACCACTAATAGAACAAGGGCATTCCATCTGATCCCCACATTTTACTGAAGTCATTGCCACTTGGAAGAATGTCCAAAGTAAAACTATGAAGGTCCTATCTTCACTCTAAATCTTTCTTATGATAATAGACTGAAAATAAGACAACTTGAAACTCATAAACAGAGAAGATGATAAGGTGAACTTATTGAAACCTTGAAGTCCATTTGGGGATTGTACAAATCCTCATATCTCACATGACAGTTTCAACTTATTTTGAACTTACATATATGAGGCCACTACTTTACGTTCACTAGAAAACTAAATGTGGGGGGGAAAAAGAAAAGAAAAGAAGAAGGAACAGCCATACAAACAATTCTTATTCAACCAAGCTGTAGATATTTGGAACATTCTTTCAGTAGATTTGAATACAAAGTGTAATTTTGAATTTAATCTCACAATTCAAAATTCTTGATATTCTTGATAATGCACCATTATAATAACACTAAATTGTTATCCATTTACAACTTGTCATAATTAAAATAAGTCTTTTGACCTTCTGAGAAAATAGTATTACTGTGATTTATTTATTTATTTATTTATTTATTTATTTAATTTATTTATTATTTTTTTTAATTCTATAAATTAGCGGTTTTTCTTCACATGTGAAATGTGTATCCAGAACATGAGCAGTGTAAGTGCCTGTTCAGTGCATTGACAAATAAAGAGCAGATTTTTCCAAGCTTCAACCTTTTAAAATACCAGGGAGTGTAATTGGGTGGAATGTTGACTTTGATTGTTAGAGACAAATTATGCACAAGAAATTATGTCTTACCAAATTATGATCAGTCTAGTAAAGATATGATGCAAATTTTCTTTGCATTATCGTGCTTGTCTTCACATTTTGTGGTGTGCAGTATTGCACTCCAGTGTTGTTGGGTACAGTACCCATACAGATAGATTATTGACACTTAGCTTACAAACTTGATGCAGAAGGTAGCAAGACTTATAAAACTCACCTGCTACATGACATCCATTATTTAATGTTCCTCCCTAGATGAGTAGAATTGACCCCATAGTCATGGAATTTCATTAATGTTGCCTCTTCTCTATATATTCACAAGAACTTAAACAGTTTACCTTCCTTCTTACCAGAGAAAAATTGTATAAACTTGTGGATATGATAAGTATTTATTACATAGAGAAATTGTGTGGTATGGCAAGAAGCATCTTTGCTGGACAAGAACTTCACTGCTGATTCCAGTTCAAAGCCAAAGGATTTCAAACTCCCCTCTCACATGTTCAACACATATGTATTCTGAATCATATGAAGAATACCGAAGAACTAAATATTATGTAATACTTAAATGAGGTTTTGCTTCTGATCCTTTGTGTGAATAAAAGGAAATACAGACAGTGAAATATGTAGTTCAGAAATCAATACATGAGTACAATAACATTATCAGAGATGTTTTTGAAATGTTTGATGAGTTCTATTTGTGGCTGCCTCATTTGCTAACACAGTATTTGTTTTTGGTGTTTATTTGTCTCTTCTTATTTTAAATATATTATTTTTTGAAATGCATTGTTTTATTGCATCTATTGTGTCAGTACCTAGATCGTTCAATTTCATTAAGGAAAATATAAAATCTGTTCCAAAACAAGGCAATAACAACTTATACCAGCTATCTCTTCATCTAACATATTAATCAGTGCAATGAATTATTTAACATAGAAAATTTTGTCTTTTGTTTTCCTAGACAATTTGTGATGCCTTGAAAAGCATTGATGATAAAGCTCAAACTCTGGAAGAAACAATTCAGCAATTACCCACTGATCAAGATGTCCAAAATTTGAATGTTGCAACATCCAATCTGCGACGTCGAGTGACTACCCTGCTATCATATACCAGCGAAGGTTGCTCGACTATTGAGGTATGTAAATGACTATTCCATTAATATATTGTGACTGATTTTGTAAGATGTTTAGTTGATGAGGGCATGATAGAAGCCAATATCACTTACCTTCAAGTTATTAGGCTATTGAATTCAAGTTTTTATCATACTGTTTTGTTAGACTTCACACTACATTACACTTATTTCTATTTCATTTTGAGTTTAGTTCATTTTTGATTTCTTGAGCTCAATATTGAAGAAAGTTAATTAATTAGTATGGTAGTCAGAATGATATACTTCATTGATTTTTCTATTTATTTAAATTTTTTTTAAATAATTGTTTTAGAGGATCCAGGCTCAACAAGAGCAACAACTTCAAAATATTGCTCACTATGAGGAACTGTTGAACGAAATTGCCTCATGGTGTTCAGCAGCAACTGTGACACTTAATATTGACCTTCAGAATCTATCTCATCAACAGCTATTAGAACAGAGAGATGTGTTTGAGGTAAATATTACTGCATAATTAAGGCTCTTGTCTGTGTTTCTCATTAGTTAATGAGAAACTACGATGCATTTTATCAGTGAGACCTATTTTGTCTTGATCAGGCCACATTAATACCATTTTAATTTTGTTTGTTTGTTTATTTATATTTTTATAGTCATATCAACCTTCATGGTTATGTTGCCACATTATACAAAGTTAATTCAATATATACATTACAAAGTAAAATTAGGTCATAGTGGCTTATTTCTTGAACTAGTTCCTTGCTCTAGTATTACCAGTTGAACTTGTGCAAAAACTTGTGCATACTTTGCAAATAATAATTGTTGTAAAACTGAAAATTGCTTAATATTGGATCCTAACTTCAAACAACCTGGGCCTGATTTGTTCACTACAGTATAATATACTCAATAATATTGAGATTTTCTATCAAAGATATATCTATTTTGGGTATTTTGAGGAGTTCAAATGGTTCAGAGAAGGATTTACAATGATATATTGGAGGAATGTCAAAATAAGTTTTTGTCAGTACATTGTGGATTCAGAGGAATAAGAGTCTAGGGTATGGTGGGTTGTCTGTGAATTCAGTTAAGTAATAATGATTAAAATTGATTTTGGCCATTGACTTATTTGGGATTGAGGCTACTTCGAAGGCATGGGAAATTCTCTTTCTCTTCTGTAGTGGTTCTTCCACTTCAATATCACTAATAGGGCTTGGATACAATGCACCAATGGCTAATTTAAGACTGAAGTTGTGGACTGGTTTTAATTAGTCAAGTACGTTTTCTTTTGGAGAGGAATAATTGGACATCATGAGTATCTGAACTGTAATCTATTTTTGATCATATTAATACACAACATGTGTTCATTGTTATTTCTTTGTTAGGACCCCAGCTCAGTAATGATAATATTTTCATGATTTTTAATCTCTTGAAATATTTAGCATTCAGTACTTGATCATTAGTTTTTTAGATGTGTTTTTCATCAAAATGTAGCCCCGAGATTTTCACAGAATTGAAACTTTTGAGTTCAACATTTCCAAATTTGGGATTGAAATTGCTGGTACATTTGTTGATGTATTATTGTATATTGAGGTCATTTGGTTCATCATTGTGTTATTTGTTTTTTGCAGTTTAATATTTATTGTTTTTGATATTAGTCTCACTGGTTTTCTTGGTTCACTAAAATTTTTACCTAACTCATTTACATTGTTCTTATGTTTTGTTTTTTATTTTCCTTTTTGTTTGTTCTATATCATTCGATTCACAAACTGCACATCCAAGTTCATATATTACATTTTCTCATCATCATCAGCTTGGTATTCCCTTAGATAGGTGAGGTGTGTATTCCCTTAGATGCTGGTCCTTCCATCTTTTCCTTGGTGTGCCTGGTTCTTTTTTTCCTCTTGGTCTGCATTTCACAATCTATTTTGAGAACGTCTGGTTTCATTCTTCTTATATGATCTTCCCATTTCCTTTGGTATCTTTCTATTGTGTTTACTATGTTTCTAATTTTCAGACTTTTCCTTATTCTTTCTTTTCTTGACACTCCTATTAGTGAACTCAGGTTTCTCATCTTGGTTGCTTGCAATCTACTTCTGCCTTTTGATTTTAAGAGGTTTTTCATCTTGGTTGCTTGTGCAACCAAGATGAGAAACTATTTCTGCCTTTTGGTTTTAAGATCCACATTTCACATTCAAATAAGAGTTGAATTTGCTGCAATGTTATAGAGTCTAATTTTTGTTTCTTTGGTCATGTTACATAACAATTTACTTTTAAATTGTTCCATTGATTCTATTGTACCTTGCCAATTTTCTATCTTCTTCCCATAAAGCCGTCTAATAATGATAATATTTATTGAGTTACACATACAATTTCAATTGTGTGTGAGGAGTCAAATACGATGTATGTAATGGGAGTACAATTGTGCACATCTTCTTGAGCACAGAGAGTGAAGTTACTTTCACTATCCAGAAGCAAAACAAGGGGCTGGACAAAAAACCTGATTGACATGGGGTCATTGGTCTAGGAATTATATTACAATACTTATTACAGATAGATTGAGATATTATACAGTAAATAATTATTTTCGATAGCAAAATAATTTAACATTTCAGGATTTGTACTGTTTCATTTTTAAAGTAAAATTTTCATTATTATTTCTTTCTTAAAAATATTGAATTATATTGATACATCTGCCACTCAACAGATTGAAAAGACTATTAGCACCAATAAACTATGAGAGTTTAGTTTGGTTGTCATCAGTATTTTTATTCTTCATTAACTGAAAATGGCTATCAGTGTATAATGAATTTCACCTGTATAATTATTCATTACATTTCATACTTCATAGATAATTTCTGAAGAACTGGACCAACATGACAAGAAATTGAAAGAACTGATGATGAGCAATGACATGCAAACTCATCCTGGTTGTTTGCAACTTGGAACATCTCTTCATCAACAACTGTTATCTGTGAGAAACCTGCTCATGGATATGGATGTACAAGTTACAAATCAAATAACTGTTACAAAGGTAATGTACAAAAATCATTTACAGTTTAAGATAATTTAATTATTTTTGTTTTCAGCTTCTTTTGATTTAAGTTTTGAATCCCCAAGTTTTAAAAAGATTACTGTTAAAATTAATCATCATGGTTTTCTCAATGAGGTTAATCAAATTTACAAATAAATAGATTATATAGATGTGTATTGTTTGCAGTAATAATGGAAAAACAATTGATTGCTGCAAGGTAAGCAGAAAAAGTTTCCAACCCTACTATGTTCCAAGGGAGATATAAATAAAACAATTAGGCTATTTGTATGAAGAAGAGAACATGATACAACTTAAGGAAGTTGTTTAAACTGGCACTTTGTGCTGTTTAGGCAAGGGGGAAATCCACAGTCGAGGAGCAAAGGGTAGTAAGGGTGTATTGAGGGGATCTTTAGAAAATGGTTGCTGTGAGGTAGATCGGGGTTGGAGGGGGTAAAGGAGAAGCTCTTCAAAGAGTCCTTCTCAATAGCCTCTGAAATTGTGGCATTATGGACAGGGGAACTGTAATGTGAAAGCAAGTTTGTATTAAGAAACTTCAATATAATTCCATGTCTTCACGGCACTATGTTCACTCCTAAATTCCTTTAATTGAATTCAATCAGCAATATTCCCTTTGAAAATTAAAAAAATTTTGGCTATGACGTTTTTTGTTGATTTAGTAGCCCTTGGTCCAAACAAGGCTGCTCTAGCTCTTCCTTTTCAGTGGAAAATTAGGGCGAAGATTCGCTTAGCATGTGGCCCAAATCTTAAAAATTATTGTGACTAAGACCTTTTGAGAAACTGCTCGATACTGAAGTATGGTGTGGACAATGATATAACCCAGCAAACTCAAATTACTTTTATTCCAACATAATTGAATAGGGAACTTTCGCTGCTTCCTTGGTTGTTGCGATTCTTTTCAGAAAATATGTTTTCCATTATTGTAATTAATAAAATTGTCATCCTTAATAAGGCTGCCCTACAGGTTCCAAAAGCTTTAGACTGATATACAAATAGGCTACCATTAAAGATAATTTTGAACAATCAGAGAAAATGTTCAATCTTAAAAAAAAAAAAATGTTTCAGAATAAAATTAAAAGTAGAAATTAGTTTTATGTTTTCAATTATACACATTTGGGCTATTATGAATTAGCTTATATATTACTACTAATTTATTTGTGCCTGCAACATTATACTTCTTTGAAATTTGAAAGTTCCGTAATCATTTTATGAAATTCATTTTGAAAGCAAAGGTAGAAATCAATGTTACTTACAAAAATTGATAAAATAATAAATTCCTTGAGACATAATTTTCTATAGTTGGTGCGCATTTTATGAACAAAATAATGCTAAGAGTATTAGAGTGATTTTGAGAGCTGGGTGTGATATAAAATGTATTTTACGTGCACATGCAGTATGCGTTACTTGGAAACGGAAAGTAAACAATCTGTCAAAAAGCGTTATTGATGAAATGATCTCAATCAAAGAATTTATAACTGCCAACTCGCTCTTAAGCAGAAATTGGTAGAAGCTGATTCACTAGACCGGTACGTGAAAAACGCAGTATAATTTGTAATTTTTGTTTTTTAGAATGTAATCATTTTCTACGTAATCATTAACCATACGTATTATTGGTTATTTTCCGCGTACGTATTATTACGTTTGCGGTTGGTCTCTGTCAAGTGATGCGCGTGTGTTTTGTTATCAGTTGATTGTGTTTCATTTGTCAGAATTATTGACTTACATTTTCATTTCGTTTAATAAACTGAAATTTATGAATAGATAGAATAACGCGGCCTTTTTGTCATTCTTAGTTTCTGTCAATGCTGTTATGTTGACGTGTGTTTTACCTTTTTTACGAAAAGGAATGTGGGGCGCCTAGTTAGTAATCCACATTTAGTCGAAAAATCAGCATTCTGCAGTTTTGCGTAATAAAGGTATACGAATTAAAAGTAACGAAGTTTCCAAACAAAATTCATTCAATAGCAGAGATGAATTTTATTACCCCTAGGGCTCTAGAAAGGCGCCTTTTTTAGCTATTCTACACTACGCACATGAAATTTGAGAACACAAGCACAAAGTATTTCCACCCTCTCAATGGGTTTATTATTATATTTATTTTGTTATCACTAGAAATTCTAGAAAAAACTAGAATTTGTTTGTAAAAGCAATAATTTATTTTCATTAGTTTACAACGTTTAGCGAAAAATTGATCATTTCAAGGAATAAAGCGGGAGATTAAACTATGAACTTGATGAATTAGAAGTACTAGGAAGCCTAGTAGGCCTATAATACTTTTGCGATACATACATCTTCGCGATCTGACTTTGCTTCTTTGTACTTCCTAGACCTTGCAATTTTTTGTGTGTACTAATATTCCTACGCATCATTTGTCAAAATAATGCTCACCATCAGTCTAAATTATCCTATTCAGAAGTTCATCCTGACAACTTGAAGACAACATGTTCCAAATCGATGACATACACATGATTTGGAAGATTTTTTTTGTTTTTGTCATGAACTCACAAAAACTACGCCAATAATTGCAGCATTGTCATGATCACGCTGACACAAAATCACGTTCTTTGCAATCAACTGTATCCGATCCATCAAGTTCATCGTGCGATTGATGTTCTGAAGGCGTTATCAGAAGGGCCGGCTCGCTTTGTTGAATTTTCCGGCGCTTCGTCGTAAAACTTGAACTAATTATAATCAAATAACCAGTTTCCATATTGAAGTACGTAATTGAATTATAAAATTGAAAGTACAAAATAACAAAGTTAACACACTGCCACATGAACCATCTCGTGCGCCAGCCAGGAATGAAGTCCTTATTACGAGAAGAGGACGACGAATGACAACAAAGCTATCATCCCTCACAACTGAACAATTCTTGCTTCAGAATTTAGGGATACTTTCACACGCCCCTCAAAAAGTTTGGTCTACCCTTTGCGCGAGGCAAACCGTTACGGAATTGTGGCGGAACTGTTGGAGGGGGGGGGCACGGTATCCATTTCCCCCAAAATCTATTTTTGTAAATTTACCCCATTTTCTCAAAACAATTGTCACGTTCATAGTGTCACATTTGTAAGGAGTATTCCATTAAGCCCGGACGATTTTTTCGTCACCACGATATTCAACCCAAGATCAATTTCCTATATAGTGTACCGGTGTAAGAATAGTATGTAGTTTGTTTAGGGTATATGGTTTTTCATATCAAATGAAAGTGGATACAAATCTTTTACACATTTCATTTTTACTTTCTCGCTTCGGAGTAGAGAGAAAGATAATGTAATGCTGCGCGAAAAAAACGGCGAATTTTTGGCAGAAAAACTCTTATTACAGGGCCCTGGTATCAAAAAGGGGATAAACCCAGTTGCTAAATTTAGAAAAAAAATCCTCTAACTCGTGGTGTAGCCAAAATCTATATCATCTTCGTTGAAAATCCTGATTTTTCAAAAATTGCGAAATTTCAGTTTTTTTTTTCGGAGTATTCCTACAACTAAAATATTAAAGTTTAGTATCATAAAATATGAGAGTTTTGTTTCCTTAATGAAATCTGTTCCTAAAAGATTTTGAAGTAAGGTCATGTACAATTTTTCTAAAATTTGAGTACTTTTTGCGTAATTTTGCACGAAAATACAGGTGAGAAAGTACCTGTTGTTTTATCACCACTAGTATTGTAAATTAGCCCAAATAACCATTTTCAAAATGAAAAGATATTAGTGACATGATAGATATATCATAGAATAGTAGTAGTAGTTGTAGTGACACATCGTGGGCTATCCTTGGTGATCTTCTTAAGAGGATATTCAAAGCAGATATTCAATGCAAGCCGTGGTTTTTTGAATTGGGTAGGAATTAGGACAGTGGTAAAGTTTAGGACACTTCACAGGAGATGGACTAGCCCCTATGAAACAGTCAATCCCATTTTGTCAGAACAAGTTTTTCTTGAGATTGTTTGGGAATCTAACCTAGATCTCCTGAAAGGCAAACGACTTTCACTCTGAGCCACGAGTTGGCTCATCTGATAGAATAGTTGCGAATGAGATGGGCAGCCAGTACCATAACTAACCGAAAGGAAGCAAATATCAATACCAGTATCAAATGTGGCAAGAAACACAAACTTTCATAACTGTACAATACAACCAAAAACTTAATTATGCTCTAGGAAACTCTTAAACGGGGAGAGGTCTGTATTTAAATGACTGTTTCATTGGTAACTTCATTAATCAAGTATTTTTTATAAATATTTATTTTTATAAATTAAAAAAATTCAAACTTGTTTATGCATAAAATCATAATGTGTTTCATTCATGTAATGCAAAAGAAGTAAACATTAGTGCATTTTAAATATTAATTTGATAATGAATGTGTTAAGTTCAGTAGTAAATTTTTACACAATTATTACAAACAAACAAACAATGAATGTTATTTACATACGACTGTTTTCTTGCACTTTTCTCATTCATGGAGTGCTTTTGCGTCCAAATTTCTTAACTAACAAGACACAACTAAACTAACAAGAAAACTAACAAAACAGATTTCACATTTTGTCTTGTTAGTTTTCTTTCCTATAACTTCTACTTCTTGAGTTTTGAATGCAAATATTGTGCTATTTTAGATAATCAACTATCATGGGAATTCTATAACTATTCATCTTAAGGGCAAAACGATGCAAACTTCCATTTGAAATTATTGTGTCTGTCAATTCCTGGAAGTATCAACGTTTTATCAACCTGAAAGTTGATAAAGCCTATTCGGATTGTGTCACAAGAAATGCAGAAAATCACAAGAGTATATAATATTCTCATACAAAACTGTACAATAAAAAATAAAATCTGAGGTTCAAATTCTCCTACCCCTGCTGGGTTAAGCGCAAGAGCTGGGGATGCGACATCAATATCGATGTTTTCAAAACCAATGTTTCTTATGCTTACTGATTTTTAAACATTGATATATTAAAGCCTCTGTTTTTTTATCACCATTGTTTTGTGCTTGTTATTTTCACATTTTCAATATTTGGTTTGTGAATAAAAAATTTCCATAATCACAATTTTGTAAAACTTTAAATAAGAAAAAATTAACTGATGGTACCACTATCTGTTTCTTTGGGACAAAACAAACACTGTTTTTACTACCTTCGTCAAGCTATCTCTAGCCCAAGATGACATTGATGCACTCATAGCTTTTCTTACGTCTTTCCTCGTAGTTTGCAAGTGGAGAGACAGTCAACGTGCCATGGGCGTAGGGCCTCCCCACTTCTTCTTTTACCCTTCTGTGGTGATCTCTTTTTAGCACTCTTTTTAGATGACTCCAGGCGATCAGGATTAGTTTTGTTCATTACTCCTTTTTCTAACTTTGTTTTCAGATAAATCTTCATTATATTTTAATAAACACTGTCAAATTAAATTTTGTTGTGCAAGAATTTAACTGCTTCCCTGATTATCCCGAGTATACTCAAATTGGCTGTTTAGTATCATAAAATATTACATCATGATAACTCATGTACATGGTAATATTATACTGAACTATCATGTTCTTTCTTAACTCTGCCTAAGGTAAATCGTTGCCCTGCTAATAGTTAGTTATGTCTTTTAAAAAATACATGTTTGTTACAGTCAAAACAAACACTGTATGTATTATGTTCATTGAGCTATGACTTAAACATTGCCTCAATTGCTGAAAATATTCATATGTGAAAAAGTTGATGGACATGTGTGTTCATGTTCCAGCTTAACTCTTCAATGTGAGAACAATTTCATTTCATAAAAACTTGGTATACATTATTATTGGGGAATTTCAATGAGGAAAAGAATATTGTGGAGGTAAGACACCCCTAGAGGTAGGGTAGGAAGAGAGTGGCATTTACAAGAAAAACATTATATAATCCTTAATTTACATACCGTGTGTAATGCCCACTGAGTGGACACAGTGAACAGAACATGCAGCACTGCTTAACAGATGATTGTGATAAATAAGGGAAAGGGAATGAAATTTAAAGGGAAGGGAATAAAATTTCCTGCTTTTGTATAATTTTTTTTTCTAAACAACACAAATAGAGCTAAAGCTCCAAAAACAGAACAGAACAAAAAAGCTGTAGTTTAAAGATTTATACACAGTGGTGGGGTTTGGCCAGCCACCATGATTCAAAATCCACAATAAAAAAAATTGCTTTTCAACAGTTTCCACAAATATGGGAACAATTTACTGTTTGTAGTGCTTGTCAGAAAAGTCATAATAGTAAATACTGAAATTTGTTTGTAAATGCCGCTCCCTTCTCATCGCCACCTCTCAGGCTGTTCCTTTCCCCATTGTAATTTCCCAGTAATAAAGTATGCTAAATTTTGTTAATATGAAATTGTTCCCACATTGAAGAGTTAAGCTGGAAAAACAAACACTCATGTATACACATCCATATATTTGTTTACATATTCGTATTTTCGGCAATGGGTACATTTGTGACACAATGTGTACACTGATGGCAAGATAATAAATAGTATTACATATAATAATAATTATATTTATTATAAGTTGATTATAATATCATAAACATGTATATTTTTGCTTCATTGTGGAGAAATGAAAAAACAGCTTTTTTGAAAAGCTATCGGTTGTGTATAAATTGGTTTTGAAAGAAAAGTTAAATCAAAAACTTGAAGGAAATTTTATTCTTTTTAAAATTGTTTTGAATCATTTTTCTACAGGACATAAAGTTAAACAGTTATAAAGGAAAAACAGTCAGAAAACCCCTGTTATCTTAGGCCTTCTGGACTTAGTACAGGGTCTGGGAGGTTGAAAATTTAAGGTTTGAACTAGTGTGTGGATACATACAACATACCCAAAGAAAAAGTTTTTATAACCTTTTCCAGGTAAATTATACTTGCGGATTGGATTAGATTGTTCCATGGCACTACTGTTGCATGCTCATTATGGGACCTTTCCTCAGAATACGGGGTGAAGCGAGACAACCTCCAAATGTACCTACCTAGAGATGCAATTCTGTGATGAAAAATACATTCAAAAACTGTTTCACATAAATTTTAGTATGTGGGAAATGTATTAAACCAGTACATATTCATCAGGGTAGACAATGCCTACCTCGCCTATCCCAATGAGCCGCTACTCAACTACCAACTCCCAAAATACCAAAATTAAAATTTCAAAAATGCAGCTGATAGCGGATGGTAAAACTAGCTCCCAAACATACTCAAAACCCAAAAAACGTTATACTTATTAAACAAGCAAATTTTGGACTACTTTGAGATGATTTTCAAAATTTCAAAAATTACTCAAGAATCTTTTTCAATCTTATAAATAATTTTTGAATTTTATCCACTTGAAAACCCTTGAGTACAAAGCAAAAATCGATAGCCATTTAATATTTTATCATTGAATAATATTGAAATGTTTCTTCCTCTTTTTATAACGTTATTATGATAAGGATACTGAGAAAAGGCCATCTCAGGATTGATTCAAATTTTTTGTGAGATCAGGCCTTTGTTGAAACTTTGGAAATATGGGGGGGAAAAAACGTTCAAAACACCCTTTTTTATGTTTTAAATACATTTATTTTGGGCAGATTAGTGGAAGTAAAGGAAAGGAATTAAAAATACCATAAATTTACAGGCTCAAGAACATCACACAAAGTTAATAGATTTTAAAATAAGATTCAATGAGTTCATTAAGTTTGTAGAACTTCAAAGTTATGCCACATGTCAAATAATTTTGTTGTATATTATACGTAATTTGCAATGGACTTTCTGCAGTTGTTCTCATGTAAACTCCAATCAGGGGTGGCTCATGCATGTTTCTTAAGAGGAGGAAAAAAGTATAATGCATGAAGTTCAAATGAAACACACTACTAATTAGATTACATGTCTAGACTTGTTATGGGATGACAGAGTTAGTTCTATTTTCCTGTGGTCATTTATTTTGCTCTGGCTGCCCATGTCTGACCCTGCCGGACTATGATTTGACCAGAGTTGACCCAGTGCCCATGGTTCATTTGGTTCAAAAAGAAGCCAATAGATGGCCGTGCAAGGGAGAAGTTTCTTCTCTACCACCATGTAGCTCCATTAAAAACATTCCTTCTTCTGTGGATGGGTGCTATGAGGAATGGGAGAATAGGAACTTTTTGCATGGCATAGCATACAGCAATCAACTGCAATCTTCAATTTCTGTGCATGTGCAGATGCACAGAAGATCAATAGTGCTGTCGATTACTGTAAAGCTTTTCCTTGCAAAACTCCCTATTAACACACAAGAGTTAATAGAGTGTGTGTTAGGCTGAGAATTCCTTCTCAAAGTGACTTTGATAGATTTTTATTGTTTTCACATAGCTTAGGGCGCACATAGTTTAAAACCCAACCAAAATAAACTTCCTCATAGATATCAATTCAAAATTATATATTTTCCCTCAAACATCATAACAAATATATTATTGGGTAAAAATTGGGTAATTTTCATCCAGAAGAAGAAGAGAATATGTCAGGAGGATGTACCTTCCTTCCCCTGAGAAATTGCCACTGACTCAAACACTTTTCAAAGTCATGATCTATCATGAAATCAAGTGACTGCAGATCCTTTTAATTCACCTTTTCAACTCCCTCTCTCACAAATTGTGCCATGGACATCCAGAATTAACAAAGCCACCAAATGAACTGCAATTGAATCACATTTTAAACAATAGTTGGAAAGTTGTTGTAAGTCGTTAATTATCATCATCAAATGGTGCACTGTTTCACCTTTGAGCAAATAAGTTTCATAATTCATTTTATTCAGATATCTGAAAGCTGTATTCAAAGAATAATTCTTTTGAACTTCAATCCATTTATATTGAAACATCTGGTAACATGGAGAGTTGTTTTGAGCCTCAAAGTTTTCAATGGTTTTTATTTTTCTAACAGGTTTGTTGCTCTTAGATGTTTTGAAAATCCCTCTTTACTATGTAAACAGATAAAAATTATTCAGTTTCAAATATATATATTTATTCAGTTATAAATATTTAGAGCTCTCAAACCATGTGTGCTTTAGTTTTACATGTATCAAATGAGGCATTTGGGTGTAAATAATAGTGTCTGGATGAAATGAATATTTTTTCCTTTTATGAAAGAGAGGGAGTAGCCATGTGTATATTCCAAATGGTTTCAAGTATAGATAACAAATAGCAATGGTAATTCATTTGTATATTATTGCATATACCGCTTGTTTTGTGTAAACAGTAGTATCACATTGAATTTTCCTGTGAAATGGAAAACATCAGACACTGTTTATTATACACAAATGCTTCAAGTAATACCTGAAATTATTATGTAAATTAGTGTAAAACTATGGATTGGTGTAAAACTATGTATCCATTATCTTAAACTATGATCTTATTAATTTTTTGCTGTAATGTCTCAAAAAATATTGCATATACATTAATTTTAATTCAGTCTTAAAAACGATAGACATAATTTGTAATAGTAATGCAATTAAATTAATTAAAACCTTTTTATTTCAGGAACCAGAGAAAATTAAAGAAGTTGAAACTGTGGAAATGAAAGAGGAGAAATCATCTGGTTATCAAAAGCTGCATTCCGTTCATGAACAGGAGAGTCATCCTGCATCAATTCCAGGTGCTCTTCCAGTTCCAGAGAAAAGCCCTGAAGTTATTGAAAAGCAACCTGAGATTGAAGATGTTGAACCACTGGTTTTATCACCACATGGATTAGTTGTTTCAGTACATGATGAAAGAGATAACACAATTGATTCAAATGCTTCACCAATTGCTGATGAGGAAGTATCACTACAAAGTATTGAAGAAGAGCAAGTTGTGAAGAAAATACAGGAAGACAAGATTGCATTTCATGTTGCCTCTCAAACTGGAGATAGCCTTAGGGAACCACCCCCATCTATTCTTCCAGTTTATACTAAGGATGTGGCAGTGGAGTTTCATCAACCAGTGGATTCACAGGTTCAAACAATGGCATTGACTACAACAAGTGCTCAGATGACTGAAAATATTCCATATGAACAACATAGAGAAAAAATAAAAATTCTGAAGAAATTTGATGATCATGAGGAAGTTGTTGAAATAGCTACTGGACACCCTTCTGAACGCTTGGACGCATCTGCTGTTGAAGGTGATAGAAAAGAGATTTTTGATGATAGTGATGATAATTTGATGGTGGAAGTAAAATTTAAGGGGAAAAAGTCCAAAGAGAAACCTATACTTCAACTAGTTAGAGATCCTGATGAAATGAGCACTGAAGTAATAGTAGAAGCTGAGAGAAGGAAGAGGATCGTGTTGAAGACATCTCATTTTGGTGGAACAGAAGTTCATGTGATTGATGATAAACATTTAAGTGAAGATCAGTCCCCTCCTAAAGACAAACCTTCAGAAATTTCACCAGAAGTTAAATTCACCATGCCTGAAAAAGATACTTCAAAGCAAAAAGAATTGTCTGACCCTCAAGATATGGATCTGAAATTAAGTGGTAGAGAAACTGTTGAACTGGACTCATCTCCAGAGAAAGGCACAATTGAAGAATATCAGTTTCAGTCAACCACTGATGAACCTCTCACAGGGTCAATTGATGAAAAGCTGGATGAAAAAGACCTTCCTGAATATGTACCTGAAGAAGAAAAACAAGAAAATATTGTTCATATGGGTATTGGGTTAGCTATGACTGAAATAAGTTCAACGTGCCTAAATATTTCTGATGTACCTGCAGAAAACAGTTCTGTAAAAGAATCTGAAATTACCGTGTATGAGGAATATCAGGGAAGGCCTGATTCCTCTGAAGATGTCATGAAGCTCTCAAGCCTTCAGGTGGCTAATGATCGTGACATAGAACCATGTGAAAAGTTACTTGAAGGAGGTAGTCAGTCATCTTTTTCGGGGTCTCCTCATACTAAAGACACTGACATAGCAGATGAACCAGTTAGTCGTGAAAATGTCAGTGAAGAACATCCTGATGATCAATATCCAGAATTAACACGGGCAAAAGAATCCACTGCATTACCAGACACTGATGATATATCTGTAGAAACTTCTTTAGCTGAATCTACAGAAATAATTGTATCAACAGAGGGTGATAAAAATTCTTCAGATACTACCAAACCCACAGAACTGGAAATAGTATTTTTAGATACATCCTGTGTACAGTCACCGATGGAGTTTGATAGTACACACTCACAAGAAACAGGTTATGATCCTGAAGATATTTCATCTGAAGTACCTATCCCTGAAAAAAAGAAAAAGAGAAGAAAGAAGAGAGCAAAACAGATGAGCGAGGGATCACAGGCTGTAAAAGAACCACAGGTTCAAGATGACATTCATGAACTAACAACCATAACATCACCAAGGCTTGAAAGTATAATCACAACAGATAAAGAGGAAAATGTACAAACAGATTATCAACAAGCTTTACAAACTTCAGCAGACACAGTTGCAGCAAAAGATCCTGGTCAAGAAACAATATTGACTAATGATGAAAGTGAAAATTTGAAAGAACAGGATAATTTGGAGGAAATTATGGGTCAAACAGATACAGCTGAGGAACATAAAGAAATTTTGGATATTTGTCTCCATCCTGAGGTTGTTCCCCAAATTGTGATGACAGACTCTTCAGTACAGGCCACTGTGTCAGTGGCTGTAGAAACTGTGCAGACAATTTCCCCTGAACCTTCTCCTAAAGAAATTCAGAATGATTTTATTTCTGCAGTAGCTCTTTCTGAAATTGATACACAGACATCACCTGCACCAGAAACATTTGATACAGGAATGCAAACATTATCCCCTGAATTTAAAACACAAGATTTTCAAACATGTGCTACTCAGGTCTCTTCTCCTGAATCAGTACCCGAAAAACAAGAGAGTGAAATAACACACAGCGCCACTCAAGTTACTACTGAAACTGAAGAGGGTTATATGCAGACTTCCCCTATAGAACAAATTATCTCTGATGTTGCTGATGTTTCTTTACAGACTGTTATTGATACTAATGAAACCCTTGACAGTTTTGTTCAAACATCACCTGTCCCTGAAGTACCAGTGCCAGCAAACATTCAGCCAGAAGATTCAATTGGTGTACTTGAAGAGAAAATTTCACCTGAATTACAAGATCATTTACCCTACATCGAAAAAACTGAAGAAGCCCCTCTGGCCATTGGTGGTGTAATTGTTAGTTCTGTGACAGAAACTGTTCATAGTTCTATGCAAACCACAGATATGCCAACAATATCATGTGAAAGTCAAACATCACCAGATGGTTTCAAAGATACTGAGAGAATGCCTACAGCAACAGTGAGCATGCAAACCATCTCTGAGACAGTAATATCGGCAGATAGTTATATGCAGACTTCTCCAATGGATTCATTTGAAATGGAAACCATAAATGCATCAATTCAAACTGAAACTAGTAATACAGGAAATATATCAACTCAAGCAGATATAGTATTGCCATCTGAGGGCATTACTGTGGATATTCAAACAAATAAGGATGAACTTACTCCATCAGTAGAAATGTCTATGCAAACTGATGTAGCAAAACTTCCCGTTACAGAAACTATTGACACTATCAGTCAGACAATTCAATCAGGTTCTGGTACAATGCCTGGATCAGACAGTTGTATCCAGACAACAGTTAGTGAACTGATTCCATCTGTTGAAGGTTCTACTCAGACTAATCTTCAGCCTAGTACTTTCATTGATTCCAGCGTTCAAACAAATAAAGAAGCTTTGACATCTGAACAGCCTCTACATCCTGAACCTGTTACTTCACCCAAAGAGCCACAAAGTGAGAGAGAAAAGGATGCTGATAAAGAAGAAAGAAATGAATCATCATCTGAAGAGCAATTAGAAGTAAATATACAAGCATCCATTGTCTTCCCAACTGAAAGGACTACATTAGTAGCTCAAAAAACTGTGAGTAAGCAATCGTCACCTGCTCCGCAAGATGACAGAGAACTATCTCATGCTGATAAATCAATGAAGAAAAGACACAAAAAGAAATCGAAGAGGAGTGACAAGGGTTCTGCTAATAAAAAGCCTGAGACAACTGAAAAGTTGTCAGTTGCTGATGTAGAGCAATTTGTGGACATTATACCTTCTTCGGGTAGTGAAATAATTGATTTTAAACCACAACCTTCTGAACATGTACCAGATAAGAAGGAACTTCTAATTCCAAAGAGAACTGTTGATGATGGTGCTGAAGAGATTGTTGTCAGTAAGTCTTTTGATGGACAGGATTCATACAATCAGGTGCACATTCATGACAATACAAAATCTGAAAACACTAGTGAAGGATTTGAAAGACAAGATATTCAAGAATTAGTTATGTCACTAAATGATAATAAAGAAATCTCCCTTAAACAAGATAATCCTATTGTGATTGAAGCAGATAATGTAGTTTATCAGATTGAAGATTCTGTTGTAGCGACTGTCCCTGATTCAGTTATGAAGGGAGAAGACATTCCTTTAAAAGTTGAACCTCACTCAACAAATATTGATGATGTTGTAGAAAAAGTTGATTTCATCATTGAGACTCAATCAACGAAGAATGGGAATGAAATGAACATACAGGTTCCTGAAATTTTACCAGACAATGTGTCAAGAAATTTTGAAATAATTCCTTCTGAACAAAGTACAGAAAAATCAGATTTGATTACTGCAGAAGAGTGCTACCGAAGAGAAATATGTTACCCAAAAGAAAATGAGTGGAAACAGATGCAGTGTCTTGTTGCTGATCGTGTTCGTAAATTACAAAAAGAACGGCATACTACCCATTTATCTGGAGTTCTGTACTTGGCAACTCTGCAACAAATTGTAGCTGATGAATCCTTTGAACAAAAGAATAGTGCTTTTCAGCATGATATCATTACATTAAGAGATGCAATTGATTCGAAGGACAAAGCAGTTATTCAACGATCAGTTATAACTATTGTGGAAACGGTATCTACTTGGTTGGAAAGTATTGAATATCATGTGTTGCTTAATTGTCAACTTAGAACAGCTCCTACAAAAGACCATATTACAGAGTTGGGAAATTTAAAACAAGAAATCATCAATGTAGGTGAGAATGTTGAAGGTTTGGATTCAGTAATGGAAAATGTCTATACAATGTTTGATGGCGATGATGCAAGTAACATGAAACAGTGTATATCAAGTTTACAAAATCAAGTAGAGGCAATGAAAGAAGTGACAGATGAGAAAGAACAACAAGCTACTAAAGACTTGAATCGCTGGGAAGAATTCCTCAATGGTGTCAATAATGTAAGTGTTTTAATAGAAGAATTGAAAGAGCACTTAGACCAACTTGTGGAGACAGATGTTTATGTTCATAGAAAATTAGAGCTGCTGGATCATATTGAATCAACTAACCATTCACATCAGCAGAAAACAATCCAACTCATGAATAATGCTTGGGCTCTGTTATGTGATTTTCCTGGACATGAAATTCCTCCTGAACTCTATAGTGCTTATGAAACCACCCGATCAATAGAGCATTCTGTAAAGTTAGAACGAGATCGGCAATTGCAATTAATTGCTCTAGCTGATGAATATGAACAGACTCTAAAAGAGTTTGCTCAGATAGTTGATGTTGCTGATGCATTAGTGGAAAGTTCAATTGTTGTTTCTAGTCTTGAACACTTACAGGAGGAAATGCAAAAGCATCGTAAGTTTTTTGTCAATTTGAGTCATTGTCGCTGTATACTGGAATCGTTGGAAGGAAATCTCGATACAGAAACTCGAAACAAGCATTCAGGTCTTCATCAACAATTACACACTCGTGCTTCTGGGATATTGGACAAAGCTGCAGGACGTGCTCAACAAATGGCTCTTGCAGCTTCACGATGGACTGTACTGGAACAGGGCATGAAAGAAGAGAGAAATTGGCTTCAAGTTGCTCATCAAAGAGTACCAGATCTTCAAAGTGTGACTTCTTCAGACTACAACCAATATATTTCTCTCTATCAGGTAGGTTAAAACTATAATATTTTCAAATACATGCAAATGCTATCAGCAAAGTACAAAATAAATTTCTTTTCATGCTTTTGGGTTACCTTGTTGATAACTTCTTGACATTAGTTTGTTAAATTTTATTCATCATATTGATAATTGTGTTTATTTTTTAATACAATTCTGAACTCTTATTGGGCTAAAAAAGTAAAATAATGTGCCTTTTTTATTCCTAGTCTCTCTCTGCTGATGTGGCTGTGCATCATGGTCACTGTGCTCAACTTATTGAAGTGGCAAGACGACTCCAAGAACTAGTACTGTGCCCAGGATTGGAAGCACGTTATGATGAACATCTAGAAGTTATTGCCAAATTGCAGGAAGACATTAATAAGAATCTGCACTGCCTTCTATCATTTAGAGATACATGGAGGAACTATGTGACATTAACAGAAAAATTGTGTCAATGGATGATATATGCTGAAAAAGAATTAGCTAATATATCATCTGAAGATCAACATCCAGGGACCAATATGAAACACTTTTGGGTATGTACAAGTAAAAAACTATTGAATTTGTGATAGGTCATTAGTAATATGTGTTGATAATGACTGATTGCCGAGGAATGACATATTTTAGATACATGTTGATTATCGCATTTTTTATTCTACTCCTATTACTAATAAAATTGTTACATTTGTTATTGAACTTCTAATTAGTGAACATTATATAAATGAAAGTTATGATTGCAAATATTATCCTCTTGAATTTGTTATTTAGGAATTGAAAGCACAGTATGAAGTTCACAATAACATACGAAATGAAGCCAGTAGTAATTTCAATGCAGCAATGAAAATCATTCCGGTTGCTGATGAGAATTTGCAATGTCAGCTTCACGCAAAGTTGGAGGAAAGATGGTGGAATGTGTCCTCTCAAATACAGAATATTCAAACTGCAATCTTAGAAATTTTAAGCAATCAAGAAGTCCCAGTTAAAGATAAGTTAGCAGCACTGCAACAAGAACTTCAAGAGCTTCAGTCAGCATTGAATGATACTCATAGAGTTATCAAAAAGGAGGAAGAATTGGAACTGTATATTCAACGAATGCAGGTAAATGCAGATTAAAATTAACATTAAGAACTTAATGCAATAATGTACATTAAAAATTACTACAATACAGGACATCCTTGATAATTTGTGGTAGAGGATGGGGTAGTGAAGGAACATGCCATTAGAAAAGTTTAACTCAACAAAATAAAAAAATAATATATCTAGTATGGATATATTGGATAGTTAAAATATATCCTCATATAATATGAGCACAAAATATATTGCATTATTAAATATAACAAACATTATATTTAGGATTTTGATAAAAAAAACATGGATATAATGATTTCTAATAACCCAGAGAATGATCCATTTCAAATAGCATTAACATGATGCTGTTGTGAAGTGTATTGCTTATAATTACCTTAAAAAATTTTAACTTCTCACACAATTTGTCAAGTTACTCTAAGCTCAATATATCAAGCACTGACTGTGTTTTGGCCTATTCTTTCTCTTCCTGCCCACTTGACCAAAGGTTTGATTCAAATAAAGGCTATTAGAAGGAATAAATTACCTTTGATTAACTTATTGAACCATTTTGTATTGCACCAATCAAAAATAAAATATTTTTTAACTAGCTTCTTTAAGACTTTTGTCCACTTTGCATTGCCAATTAATTTCAAATTGACCCGAAAGTCAAATTATCATGTTCTGGGTGAAACATTTTTCTTTGAGATAAATTTTCATGGATTTCAATGAAATTTAATGTTATCTACATAGGTATGCTATTTCTCACATGACACAAATTATTCATAAATATCTTGTTTCTGCACGCAGCTAGACACCAGTCAAAAGAAGTGAAGTCAAGTGACAATGAAACATAGCGTCACTTCATTAAAAGTGTTTAGCCATTAAAAGAAATATTGTTATGAGTTTTGTGATGTATTATCTCATTGATACCGTACTGACTCAAGGGTTCAAATATATAAACAAATTACTTATAATTGTACGATTAAAGTTTCAATTTCATAATTGCAATATACAGGATGAATCTTGTGACTGTAGCACCTCCTGTAATTTATGAACAGTTGAAGTTATTGCAATGCAGTTTTCACAGAAGTGCATGAGGGAATGGGGCTAGTTTATACATATATTCATTTCCATTGTATCATTTGTATTTTATGAGATATTGATGTAATTTTGTTTTTCCAAATGGAACTACACATATTTTTTTAGTCTCATGATAAGCATAAAAAGAAGAATCCCATGATATACATATTGTTACATATTGTGATGTACATATTGTTATGTTAGATAAGCATTTTTTGGAATAATTTTAATCTTTTGCAATTCATGTTTATCAGATATTGTAACGCCTCGAGTGCATGTTAGCAGGGAAAGCGCTGCATATCCTTGGGTGGTGGCCTGTTACATTCAAAATATCTGTTAAAATAATAAAAATTACTCAAAAAAATGTTTATCTAACATATGACAATATTTATATCATTGTATTCGTTTTTTTTACACTCATCATGATAGACTAGAGAAGTATGAATAGTTCCATTTGAAAAAACAAAGTTACCGCAATATCTCATAAAATACAAGTGATAAAATGGAAATGAATATGTATATCAATTAGCCCCATTCCCTCATGCACTTCTGTGAAAAACAAATTGCAATATCTTCAACCATTCAAAAATTACAGGAGATGCTAAAGTTACGTGACATTCTGTATAATGCAAAAGTATGAGTGATGTTTTATAAGCAAGATTGCATGAAAGTATTTGATATTGTTAAGAAAGTAAATATGATTAAATTGAGATTGATTTAGGTAGAATTTACAAGGAGAAATATCTATGTTAATACAATCTTATGTCTCCATAGAATGATGAAATTATAAAATTTTTGTTTCTATGTTTGTAGGTAATGCTTGGAGGTGTTGAACACATACAAGAAGAGCTAAGTCGACTGGGTCTTCTGTCAGTTGATGAAACAGAGAAAGTTGGCATTTTATTGTGTGGAGCAGGAAATATTGAGTTACAAATAAAGGAAGAGCTAGAAGGAGCAATTCTGCTGCGTGAAAAAATCAATGCTATTCAAAAAGGCTTGAACCGAATTCGCCGAAGCTATGAACGTGCTTCTAATGTTTTAGATCAATGTGAGAAAGGTGTAAATCAGGGACAAGATGCAGTAGAACAGGCTCTGAGAAATTGTCAAGTGAGTATCCAAGTTAAAACTACAAAAGTAATACAAATGTTTTTATTTTTAATATCTGCAGAATAAATATTAATGTTTTCTTTATATTTAAACTTACTTAGGGAGTTTGTGATGAACTCACTACTCTATGGCAAGATGTAATGGACTTACGACAGCTTCTTCATACACTTCCTATGAGTCTTCATCTTTCCATATCTCCTGTTCATTTGGAAAGAAATATTTCACAAGTTCAAGACCATCATACTGCTTTGGAGTCTCGGAGTGCCCATCTTCTTTCTTTGCTGAAAAATAGATTGACTATGTGGCAACATTTTGAACAACAATTGGAGTTAGTCCAACAATCTGTACAAGAAACAGATTATATGATGGAATTATTAACAGTTCAAGGATCAGTGGATTATGATCGATTAGTGAAGGCAACAGAATGTTTAGAGGTAAGAAATGTATTTTTTTCTTGTAAATAAGGGATTTCGTTGTTAATTCATTAAAAAAAAAATTCTTTGCACAATGGAAAAAACATGTTTTTTGAGACCTGTTGTGTAGTAGATGTAAAATAAATATGTAACACCCAATTGCATCTTCCATAAATGTTAGGACTGTTGATTTGTAAATATGAAAATTAAGAATTGAAATCACAGATGACCACAGGGGAAAAAGTTTTTTGAGTTTTATCCCCTAGTGTTAAGGAAGAGTATAACTTCCATCATATGTACAATTCAAAGCTTACTAGATTCTTTTGTGTTGTGGTCTAATAAAGAGAAATTTAATGTATATTAATTTCTATTATAAGAAGTCAGGAATGTAACTGGAGGAGGGCAGACCTCTAAATAAGTAGTAAATAAGCTCAAAATTGTGCATGTCAGAAACACTGTTTTCCTTTTAATGTTTTTACTTCGCCTGAACATAATAGAGAGGAATTATATTGGAATTTGTCCAAAAATTCAAGGTTGAGATTTCACAGGGAAAATCCTTTTTGAGGATTGTCAAGATGAAAAAAGTTTTTATCATGATGTGTGCATGGATTATTTATTGGTGGATGTGTTTGTACATAACATAAGCAGGTTAGAAGATGAGTTCTAAGGTGGTACACATGTGAAGTGTAAGGTCTGAGAGAGCTTTTCTGGAGATCTTTTAAGAGTTGTGCAGAAGGTAAGGGAATATGTTCAGTTGTATCAAAAAAATGTTTCAAAAATCTTAAATATTGCTCATTTAGTGTAAAGTATGGAAGCTGGGACATTGGGGAACACAGTGATGTTGGTACCCCTTACCCCTACCACATTCTCTAGTCCATAAGTGTTTCTTAGGGACAGTTGGTGGGAAAACATATGTTGGAAATGAAAAGTGCAAAAAACTGTAAAATTCATGTTTTTCTTAACTGGCAGTGGGGACAGTGGGATGGGCTGTCAGACTGCTACTTTTTAAATGAAAGGTGCCAAGAAACATGAAATTTCTCAGTTTTATCGAACAACTGCTCATTAATACTAAGGCTACACCTTGTTATGAATACCCTATTATGTTACTGACATTTGTGAGACTACTTAAATAATTATGACATAAATAATTTGATTTCCTCCAATTCAATGCAGTATTGAAATTCTGCATTTCATGAGACTAAGGCAAGAAATGCTTTTGATATGCAATGCATTCCCTTGTTTTAATCAATCTTGAGTGGTCAAAAGGTGTATTCTACCCTCTCAACTTTGTGCAATGTAGTCAGTTATAGTCCAAAACATCAGTGATCTCTGAATATGATTTGAAAACTTCTGTGGCTACAGCTTGTATCTTTCAATGAGGAGCAAATGAGTGTTCCAAGGTACATTATATTTACATAAATACCGTGTTACCATAAATACCATCTGTTAGTAGAAAAAGAAAATAACGTTTTAAAACGTTAATTTAATAAATTGATAGGCCCCATCCAGTCGAAGCTCTGAACTCTTGCTTAGTTCTGTTTCTGCTAATCCACGCCCTGCTTCCACCATTGCTGTTCGAGACGGTAAGAATTGTCAGGGATACTCAATTGGCAACTTCTACTTGACTAATTTGGAAGCGTAGATTATCCATTGTACTAACGGTTATTCTTGGGACTCTGATTGGCTTTGTAGGTCGATGCCTATTCTGAGATTCCTTCTCCTAACGTTACGATGTTATCCGCGAGTGTATGCGCCTACAGAGCTTTGCGTGTATGCTGACAGGTATTCTTTGCCGCCACATTCGCGCCTTGCTTTGCTTGTTGAAAGGCGACGTGTTGTAAAGACGCAAAATTTTGAATACGTTTCTTTTTTCATTCTTATGTGAAAATGACGTTTTTTGTATTATAAAAGATGGCAATTTAGTGTACACTAGTTATCGTCGAAACACGGTGTTATAGATTTTTTCTTCAATGAGGAGCCAATTTCGTAGTACTACTTCAAAATGTTTGTACAATAGTCAGTGGGGTAGCATGACTATTCCTAAGGGTAGTTGTGTTAAGCAGAATGTATCGAAATGGGATGATCCATGGGTCCGAACATAATTCAGGAAGTATAATTTTTTAGTTGATAGATATGCGGAAATTGACATTCATAAAGTTTTAAACTTCGAGGGCTTTTAAGTGTCTAAAAACGATATGAAATCGCTCTGATGAACTCTTGCTCGAGAGTCTTTTCTTTTATCAGGGACGTTTCTTTCAACTATTGTAGCTCAACGACCACATGGCCAACTTTTCTCTACGCCCACATCTTCACCGCTCATATACTGCTCGGGTCGCGAAAGTCTTGTCATCAGTGCTGGATGTGTTTCCAGCTCACATATAGATACGCAGATTCACTTTGCCCACATTATGTTCAATTACAAAACATCACTTCTGCAATCCTTTTACTCTACACTCTATGTATTCACACACTCTGTTTAACAAAATAAATCACTTAGAAGGTGATCGTAAAAAATAAAATATAGAGAGCAATAGAAGATAATACAGATCCACACTACTTCTTGCACTTGCTTGTAATCACGGCCAACTATTTTGGTCTTTAGTCCCATTAGTACACTGCTAATGTCGCAGATGAGAGGTGACGGTTCTCCTCCCTGCTTATAATGTAAGGACCGACGCCGACCACGGCGACATGCAGGTTTCCCTCTCCGGGTATCTCCCCCAGCGGGGCACTGCCCCTACCGGGTCATGCTCTAAGCCCTCAACTGGTCTCCAAATACGCTTGGTAGTGTAGATCATAATACAAGTGAAAGTGTATGTGTGTAGGAGAGAGGAAATGACAAGGATAAGGACGGGAAGATCGCGCGTGGTCCGTTTTTCATTTGACCGTGTCCTATAGTACTCGGGCATTCGCCTGGTGTTGATCAAAGATTGCGTGGATAACTATCGATCATAGCAACCGGGTGCTAGAGTACTCCAGAGTGGCTGGATTCGACCCAGCTATAAAGCTGGTGTCGAAAATCTGCCACAGTCGGGACTCGAACCCTAGGATTTCTGTCAGACCCTGGAGCGGCAACGGATGTTGTCACTTTCTCACCTCAGCCGGTTATTAAATTTTCGTGAAAAAAAATTTATAAGCGAGATTAACTTTTTCAAATCTTCCGTTTTTGTTTGACGCAGAGAGGTTTTCTAGAAATGGATGAAAGTATCAGTAGGATACACGTAGTAATATTGTAATATCACATAACCGTTACAAATAAAACGAGTATGTGCTGTTGTAGTACTTGTTCAACTTTAATTCTTTTGCTTTCTCGAATCCAATGATGATAGCAAAAGTTATGGAAACTGTTGAATTCTGACGTACAGGTGTCCGAAATGACGTTTCTTGATGACGGGCTCTAACATATTGGAAATTACAGTCGACTCTGGTTATAGTGAATCTCAGGGGACTAATGCTCTTGGTTCACCGTATCCGATAGTCCTAAAATGTAATCGTTTTTCAACTATGACTGGCTTTATTATTTCAGAGGTACATTCAAATATCCAAGTGCCGCAAATTCAAAATTTCTGTATCTTCATGCTGTCTTTATTATACATCTTTGTGCATGCACTAAGTCACATCTTAGTACAATCTTAACAACACTCAATGTCTCTTGCACTGCAGACCTTTCTTCATTTTTGTATCTTATTCGTTAACACTTGTTTTCTTCTGTTCTGAAAGATCCTTTTACTGTGTTAACTATGACCTAGCTAGATCCGATTTCACTAGTTTTCAACTTGTGTTCCGCGTCAATTCAGTCTGGAGAGAACTGGCACTGATGAACTGAAGGTATTTCGTCAGTGGCACGCTTCCTTCAATCCCTTTCATTTACCGTAAATGTTACAAATATATTGTACGAGACCCTCTACCTGCAAACCCTGAGTTATGTGAATTCCCGTCATTCAGATAAGTTGTTTTTTCGTGGAAGTTTATTTACTGTGTTCACTTTAACTGATGTTGAGAGTTGAGTAGAGCCTAATGTTTTAATGTGTATGAATTATGTTTGTGGATTGGGGCCAGTGACTGTAGTTCATTCTAACCGAAAGGTCACTATATCCAGAGTCGATTGTATGTTGGTTGAACCTTTTGGGTAACCATTGCAAAACCTTCATATTTTAAAAGTGCTTGTTGGCTTCTCTTTGTGATCTGCTTTATCTGCATTGTGAACGGTTTTTGAAAATAATTTGTATCCTATTCAAATGACATAAGTAGGTGTAAAGTCAACCTTCCTTTGACGTTATAGATCTCATTCGTGAATGTTTCAGAACCATTTTTCTCTGAAAAGCGATAGAAGTTTGATAGACATTGCTTAACGGGCTTTGAATTGCCATTTTCATTTCTTCTAAATTAGGATTCCATTTGGCCTAATTTTATTTGTGGTTTTGATATGACGCTTTCCGATCTGAGGGTAACTTCGTGATCTTTGGTACACATTAAGGATATTCAACCATTTTTGAAAGACATTTCAAAACAGAACAGTTTCGCTCCCTTTGTCTAATCCATGTACGAGTTCAAAAGTATGAGTGGAATTGCAGCACCTATCTTGTACAAGACAGTCGTTTTTTGTTGTTTTTTTTAATTCGTTGCGCCCTTAATTCAACTTATCGACGCAACGCGTCTCTTCGCCCCTGGTCGAGCGTTGAGCGCGGAGTAATCCTCCATTATCTATACCTGTATTCCAGAGGAGTTTATATGTCTCGTCTCGTTAGTTGTCAAAGAGGACCGCCAGGTAGCATCTCCGCGTACGTGCCTCTGCGTCACTACCCAGCGGCCAGAATTGGGAAGGAATTGGGAGGGGATTAGAAAGGGTTTAGGACACTTCACAGGGGTTGGACTAGCCCTTGTGAAGCGGCCAAACTCGTTTTGTTGGAACAAATTTCACATGAGATTCGACGGGAATCGAACCCGGACCTCAGTGGTGAAAGGCTAGCGACTTCGCTATGTGCCACGAGCGATAGATAACGTGAGACTATTCTTGTGTTCGTTCTCTGGGAGATTAAAGGAAGATATTTCTAAGAAGGTTGCTCTCCTCGAAGAGCTTTACCATATGGGAGTCTGGCTTTTGTCATCCGTTTATCTTTCATAGGAAAAACTGCAGTTGCGTTTCTCGCTATATTTATGGCACCTCAAGTGCTTGCGAGAGGATAAAATTATTTGAGTAAGTGACGGAAGATGGATCCTTTCGTATTACTCAATCCCGTCTTTCTCGTCCTATCCCTCTGTCAGGGGCGGATCCAGCTGATCTTTTGTGTGTGGGGGGGGGCAGAGATTATAGATTTTTTAAAAATAATAAACATATTTGTTATTATATTGTATATTTTTGTGAATACGGTACTATACAATATTAATTTTTAAATAATTACATAATTCTAACAAATGAATATTTAAATCAATTTTGCCAAATAAAGGAAGGTAACAAACGAAAACTTTAGGCTCTTTGGGAGAGGCCATGTATCCCATGCCTCCTCCTGGATCCGCCACTGGCCTCTGTTCATATTTTTTCTTCCTTATCTTCTTCCAATTCAAGGATTTCTCCCTGGCTTTTCCTATTGCAGCCTATTGGAGCAATAAATTCAGTTTTCATAATAAAAAATATGTACTTGTGTCGATATATAATGAGCATTGCAACAATGTTGGGGCGCATAATTACGAAATTTCTAGAAATATGTTAATTGACCAGAACTACTAAATAAAAGTGCAGTGAAAATTAATAACAACAAAACTCATTTTTTACGTACTGAAAATGAAATAAAGTTCTGTGGAACGTAAAATATATCTCAGAAAATTGTGTAAGAATTACTGAAGGGCATTACTTTGGAAAAAGTCTGTACCCTTGCATTCTCTTTAAATGCGTTGACATAGTGAAAGGAACTTTACGAAGGATATTGAAGAAAATCGCGGTATTATATGCAGCTAAATGATTTGAATTGGAGAAACACATTGTACTTCTGTCGAAGATTTTGGAAATCAAGACGTTATCTCTTGCCTCTACCTGGACCGGGTATGAGTCTTTCCCATTGGAGCTTCAGTTTCCTTCCATGAATATCGCCGGAGAGTTTGATTTTAACTCTGCCTGTGCGCATTTTGCCTTAAAACTCGGTTTTATTTGATTTCACAAGCGACCTGGGACTTCGCAAGCGAAAGAGTTTTCCTTGCTGTGTCATCTCGATATCTTTGCTGGCAGCTCAACATTTAATTACAAACCAACCAATTAGCTATACAATTAAAAATATCTGAATAATGACTATTTATTACCTAAAACAAATTCAGATCCTTTTCCAGTACATAAATACATCACCGAAAAATAAAAATAATGGGGTTATAGCACATACTTACTCGAGTTGGTGGTAACTGTGACGTCTTTATCATCATCATCCGACAAGGCAAAAAGTGCCTTGTCGCTGCCGCCATGATGTTCTATTCTCCGCTGTCCTTTTCATCTCTGACGTAAACGATGACACGCTATTATAATATTGCAACTTCTATCCTACTAACATGCCAACCATCACGTAAAATACTCAAATGTCAAAATACAAAAATATGTAAATGCTTAAGTTTTCAAAAAGTGTAAACGAAATTATATAATGATTAAATATGGAGAAATAGATTGAACGAAAAAAAATCCCTGACTTTAGTCAGTACTTTAGTAACGAATTATTAAGGAAACATTTCTCTATTCTGGTTAACACATTTTTTAAAAAATCTGGGTTGGAAAACCTTGTTTACGTTTTATTTTTTTCATGATTTGAAATTCGAAATTACGCGAAAACTACTCATTTGGAGAGCTATCTTGGTTTATCGTGTACTGCGTTACAATAGTGTTTTCGCAAGTATCATATGATACTCCACTTTTCAAATCTAAATTTCGCGGAAACTACTAATTTTCAGAAAGTGTAAATGAAATTATTTGAAGATCTAATATTGAGGAATACTATGTATTATGAAAAGACATCTCTAGCTTCAATATCAAAGGGTGGACAGGTTAGAAAAAAATGAACTTTTGCAATTTTCACATTCCAGAGTGTGTAATGAAGATAAGACCTACGCCATATTATTAACGAAATTTTAGTCGAGTCAAACATTTCAAGAAAAACTAGAGGTGCTACAGAAGGCCTCAGATTTTCTCGTAGCTATTTTTTTTAGTTTCCTTGACGTGACCTGGCGTTAAGGTCTTCCTCCATTCCCTGGCCAGCTGCCATTTATCGTCACCGAAAGTACATTTTCTTGACGTTTTCTTAACTTTTCGGTAACGTAATAGTAGAACCGAAATATTACTTCAAGAATATTAAAGAAGAGTAAAATACCGTTAAAAAAAGAAATTTTCAATGAAAATTTTGAAGCCGTTTTTAAGAAAATCGCGATTAAGCATTACTGTAAATGCGAAATTTGAAGCTTTTTTTCACAGGAATCTGTTGAGTTTTCGAAAAACTTCATTTGAAGTTCTTTGAAGTACTTCCACTCACAAATGTAAAAATGGATACAAATCGATGGAAATGTGCATATTAACGGGGTGAGAGATATTAAAAAAAAATTACATTTGTGTAATTTTTGAAAGCACAAAAGAATACAGCAAAATGAACTGTACGTCATATTAAACAGCACTATCCATTCGAGAAATTTGAAGAAAAAATTGGAGCCATTTTTGAGAAAAAGGCATTTGAGCGTTTCTGAAAATTCGGAATTTTGAGCTCATTTTAACAGAAAATTGTTGAGTTTTCGAGAAACGTTATTTGACATTATTTAAAGCACATGTATTCATCAATCTAATAGTGTGAGGAAATCTCCTCTAAGGTAAATATTACCGACATGAGAGAAAGTCAAAAAAATTACATTTTTGTAAATTACATTTTACAAAAATTTGTAAATTACAAAATTAAATGCTATGGGGATTCTTGTTAGACCCGAAAATATATTTTTTACTTTCTCACCTTACTTCGAAAGAAAAGAAAGTATTGTAATTGTGCGCCGGAAAACGGTAAATTTCCGACAGAAAAACTCGTATTACCGGGCTCTGGTAACGAAAAAAGTGGATTAATCTTATTTCTATATGCAGCAAGGTATTTCATCTAACAAATAGTGTAGTCAGAATCTATGTTTTGTGGGTCCTTGCTACCAAAAAATCGATTGATGGCAAAACGTCTGTCTGCTCATCTGTGGTCAACGCTAAGGCATAAACCGTTTAGCCGAGTTTCTCCAAAATTGATATTCCCAGATCTATTTAAAGAAACTCGAGGTCCTTTGAGTTAGAAACAAATATTTTGATTTTTTGGGGGGGACTTTATATAAAGCCTCAACATTTTCAATTTTTTCTCAAAAATGGCTCCATTCTTTTTGATTGAACTTTTTCTTTGGATAGCGTAAAATGCACTGAAGAGAACGGTAAAGGTCTCACTTTCGTTGAAATCCTTGATTTTTCGAAAATTGCAAACGTTCAAAAAAATTCGGCGTCTTCCTACAGCTGTAATATTAAAAAGTGATTTTTTCAGTAAAGAAATAATTTTCAAAGACATCTTGAAATAATGTCGCGTACAATTTTTCGAAAATATGAATAGTGTAATTTTGCATGTTAGTAGGGTAATTTTTAAACAATTATTTCATCGAAAACGGCTTCAATTTTTTCTTTCAGTTTTATCTTCGTATGTATACGGTAAAAGGACGGTAAAAGATGGCGCTAGATCCTTTTCTGGCGAACTCTCTGATGATGGAAAATTGCGAAAAATTTACAAACATTGCAAAACTACAATATTGAAGATAGAGATATATGTCGGAAATGAAATCTATTAAAAAAAATCCGCTAGTTTAAAAAAGTCATGAGGATTTTTTGAAAAAAAAAAAAGTTTTATTCGCATAATAGTGGCTCGAAGATTATGTAATTAAAAAAATAGTTTTCTCAAAAACCACTTCAAATTAGTTTTTGAATGTTTTCCTCAGATAGAACACGGGACGCTCGAAAGAATTGCGCAGGTCTCATTTTCGTCGAACTCTTAGAATTTTCGAAAATTGCAAAAGTTAGAAATAATACAAGAAAGTATGTGTTTTAGCACCACTACTTTTCTCAGATGTCCTTGCATCTGTTAACTACACTAGCGCCTAAACTTACACGCGATCTTCACCAAAATTGTCATTCCTGAATAAATCTAACTGATGTCGTAGTCCCTTGAATTCGAAAAGGATCTTTTAATTTTTGGGGTTTCTTTACATGAAGCTTCTAAGACATTATCGAAATGTTCTCAAAAAAAGCTCCAAATGTTTTCTTTAATTTCTTTGCACGAATACACCCATTAAAATATCACAGATCCGATTTTTAGTAAAATATTACGAATTTTCAAAACTTGTAAAAGTTTTCATTTTCACCCCCTCCACCAACTACATGATGCAAGATTTTTAATCTTTTTCAGAATGAAGTATATTGTTCAATATTATATCTTTTAATGTCATGTACAATTTTTTGAAAATATAAATTTCGTTTTCGTATAATTCCGCGTTGGACGTAGTGAAAAGTTATAACTTGTGGTGGTACAACAGCTCATCATTCTCATAATTTTCGTAACGGCTACGTAATAGTATTATTATATCGTCTCTTCTATCCTAATAACAATTCTGAGGTCACTCAAAACACTCAAAGGTCATAACACAAAATTACGTGAAAACTGATATTTTGAAAAGCGTACGTAAAATATGCATCCTAGACTATGGTCTAATTCTAAAAGATTTTGTGTACATACAAGGAAGTGTCCCAGTTTGTTAATATTGAACATCTGGGAAGCTTACATGAAATTATTCAAACATATAATACTGAGGAATAGATTGCATGAAAAAAAGAAATATTCTCGTTCAACATATAAGGTTGAGGGCAGGTTCTGAAGAAAATGAAATTTGTCACAATATAAACAAAAATTACGCAAAAATTGCTAATATTTTAAAAGAACTATAGGTGCATAAAATGATTTAATATTAAGTAGATATTTTGAAAGAAATCTCTAGCTCTAGGTGTAGCACAGATTCGAAAGGAATTTGAACTTTTGTTATTTTCGAAATTCCAGAACCTCGTGTTTTTTTAGGTTCGAGTCCCGGCGGTGGCCGATTTTCAACTCTCGCTATTTAGCCAGGATGAATTCAGCTACTGCTGGAGGAGAATTACTGCGGCTGGCTCCTCCGATCGGTAGTTTTCCGTGATTTCTCCGATCAATAACAAGCGAATGCTGGAGCATTGCCTAAACAATCGGGCCACGGATCGCGCGCGATCATTCCGTTCTCATACTAGCCCCTCCTCTCCCCTTACACACACGCACACACTTATTGCTCTACACCACCAATCATGTCTGGAGACCAGTCGGGAGCTTGCAGCGTGGGGGCGGTTCCAGCGGAATGGGAACACCGCCAATCCTGGCTATAACAAGAACACTCGCAAGACTAATGGCCAAAGTAGTTGTTGCTCCTGTAAACGCTAAATACTCACTTGCTCACTTGAAATTCCAGAGGTTTTATCAAAAATCGGATCTATATATTGTTAAGCGAACGTTGCTCTGTGTGAGCAAACAACTTTAAAGAAATACATTGGAGCCGTATTTGACAAAATCTGTTATTTTTTAAAAATTGTAACGATTTTACTCAAAATTACTCAAACGTCCGAAATTTCGGAATTTACAAAAGTTTAATATTCTTTTGTATAAGTCGAGGGCGTAGGTATAAGCTTGGTGATGTAATATATCCCAGAGTCGTATTATACATAGCATATATAGCACTTTAATGGAGGATTACTCCCCAATGCTAAAGCGCTCAACGCCCCTTAAGGGGGCTTGGAGACGCGTTGCGTCAAGGTGGGGACGCAAATACATTTTTTGCGGGTTCAAATAGTATTATAATATTACGTGACTGTTGCAAATAATTCGAGGAAATAACTACTGTTGCAACACCGCCAGTTGTAATGGAAACAGTAAAGTACTTAGAATTGCCTTCATCTCAGTAGGAGTTGCATTAAATTGCAACTTACGTTGACAGTATTATATTACTCCTCTAGTCAGAGTTGCCGTTTCCATTTTGCCGGTTGGGCTGTAACGTCGCCAAAGAATAACTGTTGGGCTGAACTGACATTTCGGGAAATATAAATAATACACTTTGGTGAGCACTCTCATTTCAACATATTTTCTAATTATGTTTACCAATCTTCTTTGTAAAGAAGTTCGGGAAAGTTGACATTTCATTTGCAAAAAGTTCTCCGAAACTTTTTAATCAAAAAGTTGCTTTTTTCGTTTTCTCAAAAAATTGGAGTGGGGCGTCCTTCCGGTGCTGCAGCTAGTCGTATCGATCTGCGAGTGGGCGTGTTTTGCACCAACCCAGCGCCACGAAACCGTAGCCGTCGCGTTCGTTTGATTGCCAGCAGCGGGTCGAGGGGGCGGGACGGCTATTGTCAGGGAGTTACATTAGGCGGGGCTCCGTATTGGCGGTGACCGCACCTTTTGTAAAGAAAAGTTTATGCGTGATATATGCTTTTTTCATCCTTTAAAATGCTAGTTCTCTGTCTTATGTTTTCTCGTCTGGTGTTTGACCTCTCTTACATCATTAACTGCTCCCAAGGTAGCTCTCTAAAAATTGTCGAAAGAAAAAGGCGAGGATTGAGCAACTTTGGTTTATGTAAGGTAAAATAGCAAAAAGAGAGTGCTTAATTCGTGTAAGGATGTTATTAATGTAACAAGCAAGGTAAGAAATTAATCAGTTTTTCTTATAATTGATTATCGGAATTCTGTGGCTGCATCTTGCAAAACTCGCGATTCGTAGAGTTCGTAGTGTTCGTAGTTACCAATTCGTAGGTCTCCCAAATAGGACATTTTTCAACACCCTCATAACCACTTGACGAAATATTCCCTCATACCATATGACGGAAAACAGTAAAACAAATTTCCACAGGTAATCGGAAATACTCACTCGCACTCGTATGGCACGACATGTGATATCGAAGCAAGAACAGTCGCGTTTCTTTCGTAAGAGGCCAAAGAAACTTTTCGACTTGTACAACGCAATGACTTATTGCACCCGTGCGTTTGGTTATCATCAGTCCCACCGGTTTTACGGAAAGATATTGTTAAATGCCTGTTCACGCCTTCTGCGCGAATGTTTTGAAATGCAAACTTCGGCTTGGGCTCTTTTGGGGGGTATCAGGTTGTACGTACTTGGCAGCATAAACTTGCATTTAATCTCGGTAATTTCATCTTCTCTTGTATTTCTAAAAACGGCAACGGCGTTAAAGTGAGGCGATTTTGAAAATACCTGTATATAATTTTATTGCAAAATGCCGATTTCGGGATTGGCAGGAGAGTTAACGGATGAGTTGATGACAAATCCAGACATAATAAACATTTCATCGAAATGGTTTACCTGGTGTGTTCCGTAGTTCTTGCGTTTCGATCAGAGAGCCGGCCTAAAACAACGAATAGGAAATGCCCCTTCATTCGGTCGCCGTTCTTGGGTTTGGTTGTGAACGTTTTACGCGAAGAATCGCTGAGTGCAGAGCGAGGCTGTAGTCTCTAGAGATATTCTCTTTGGTCTCTAGATACGAAGAGAAGCGCTTCATTTTGCACTCCCGATTCCGCCATTTTATATATCCAGTTGTCAAAAGAGTTCGAACTGTGCGGTATTTGTGTGGAGAACCACCAATATGTCAAAACACAATATTTATGTTCTGGAAAATCCCCATTACGGTGTCAGTTGTTACTATTTCTCTTCTACTTCTAAATGCTGCCTGACGGGGTTATCCGGTGGGAGGATATTAATGGTGGCGGTGCGCTGTATCTGAGGTATAAGCAGGGCAATCGGGAGATAAGGAGCCCCACGGCGAGGCGCCGGATCCGCGCGGAGGTAGGCCGCACCCACGCAGTGGCAGATCCAGGAGGGGGTATAGTGGCCATAGCTTATTTGGGTAATTTTATTTCAATTATTCAAAATAATTATCATTTGTAGATAACATCAAATTCAAATTAAGATTCCCGTTACGAATATACTCGTATTTTTATTTCAAACTAATATTTAATTCAATTCATTTAGCCTTATTTTTACGTGGCGAGACTCAGGCCATCAGATCTGCTCTTCCATCTGACCGCGCAAATTTTGCTCCTTTCACCATCTAGCTGAGAAAGAAGGTATCACTCGGGCGACGAAACAGGCGATTTAAATTTTGCTCAGAAGCTTCTTTTAGGCTTGAGGATCTTTTACTTGCAGTAAATCTACAACATAGGGCAGAAGGCTTTACTACCCCTCAGATGGCAGACGTACGAAGGATTTTTTGGCCCTTGAAAATCCACGGTTTCGATCGGGTTTGAACCCGCAAGCCTGGGCAGAACTAACGAGACTGTTCATTACAAACAACTGATATGCTAACCATTATACCACCGAAACCGGTATTAAAAAAATGTAAAATATTTTTTAAAAAAGTTAAAACTACTAATGGGATATGAACTGAATTCGCCCCTTCTCCCCACATCTCTGGATTCACATCTGCATCCACAGTGCTGAATCTATTGCGCCCCACAACGGCGCTCTAAGAAAGTAGACTGGAAGAAGGTATCGCCAGTTGCAGAGTGGGAGGGGCAGTTGAAAGGGTGCGCTGATTGGTCGCTGTCAAGGTGCTCGAGGGAGAGGTAGCGACCGCGGATGGGCTTGATCAGGTTCGCCGGGCGACTTGGGGGTTGAGACATAGAGAAAAGAATTAGAGAACCTCCTTAGTCCATGGTTGAGATATGTTCGAAAGACCAGGAGAGGGTACGATTTGTCCACATTCTTGCAGTGCTACAAGTGTGTTAGTCCCAGTTCATTTTTTGTCATTCTCTAATATTTGACGTTTTACACAACCTTTGCATTCTTGAAATGCTGTATGTTTCACATTCGTTGATTTTAAGGGTAGACAATTCTTCCTCGTCATCCATGGCCTCATGTACATGTTTAAGTAGAACAACTGTGTTGAGAATTCGAGAGGAAATTTTGAGACAGACGTTTGAAGATACCTTTACTAGAAATTGGAAAAATTCTACCGATACCTTCCACTCTTGAGTTGTTGACTATCAATATTCATTACAAAGACGCCATCCACTGCCAATTCTTGGTATTTGCAGCAATACTAAATTCTGAATCATAATTTTGTTTTTGCAGAGTATTATGTTATCTTTTCGTTTGAGGTTAAAAACATACATTTTTCTTGCAATTCATTAATAACAATTTCTCCCGACGTGTTAAATATTTTCTAACGCGTATTTTTGCTTTGTTCCTTAAATTGCCTTCTTTGCTTATTTGACTAATTGCTGACAATCGATATTTTACGTGTTGTATTGGTAATTGAATCACAAACGTCATATCCAATGAGACTGCCCTGATCGACTCTTGACATTTTTCAGACATTTCGCCCAATCTTTCAAACTTTATTGGTTTCCCACGTGTTCATTGCATGTACAGAGTCGATTCATCCCATTATCTCTTTACCGAGGGTTTCGTTACCAGGTGGCAAACAAAATATTTCTTAAACGGTTGCTTCCAGAAAAATGTTTGAATGATTTTCTGACTTTCCCGCCGAAGACCGCTGCATGTCCCGTATCTTCTGTGGTCGTATCTATCATTCGGAAGTTTGTTGAGTGCAAACAGAAACACTGAGTCATGATTGCAAAGAAACTTGCCGCTAGTATTCAACGACAAATTCTTTTCCAAGCGTAGTAGGGCCATAGCATTTTGAAGGACACACAAGGGTGAACGAAGCGTATCAGCCTGTGTGTTCTCATGTACTATATCCGAACTTGATTTAGACAGGGACCCCAAGCTGACTAATGGCATAATTCAAAACCCCTCTTCGCGCCTGGGATGGAACCAAGAGCAGATCACACAACAATTTCTCGGGTGTCATTAGTCCCTAATTCCAATTCGTCTTGGAGAGCTCGAAGCACGCCAGTCTTCATTAATATACGTGGCACTGAAAAGAATAACTGTGGAGAACCCTAAATCTGCATTTTTCTTTGAATGTTTGCGTGCATATTTTTGCCTGGAAGGAAATTCCAAGCGCAGTTCACATTGCAAAATGCTATTCGTACGGCGCAGTCGCATGTCGCAAGCGACACTGTCGCTCTCCGCGTAGGTTAATGCATGTTCTCTGTGAATGTTATAATGTCATCGATTGAACGTTGCATTTAATGCCTCGCTTCCTTAATTGATTCCTCGTGGCTCGGGATTTGACTATTTTGTCCCAAAATGAATCTTCAGTCACGCGTGAAAAACATTTTGAAATAAAACATTCAGCCACGAAGTGAAATATGTAGCATAGATGTTTAATAAGTGCAATATACCAAGAGCTAATCTCTGTTGAGTTTGCCAATGGTAATATAAAATCAAAGGGATTCCGCCCGTCTGTCTGTCCGTCAACACTAGCGCCTAATCCCTTCTGAGGATTTTCTCCACAAATTGATATTCCCCAATCGATCTGACAGAAATCGAAGCCCGACGTATCTGAAACTGACATTTTGATATTTGGAGGTACTGTACATGAAGCCTAGACAATTTAAAAACGTTTTCAAGAATTGCTCCACGTTCTTGGATTATTTTTTTCCCCTGGGATAGAGTAAAGTAGGTACGCTTCAAAATGGCACATATATATTTTCGTTGAAATATCTGCATTTTGGAAAATTTCAAAATGTTTTCGGCGTCTTCGTACAATTACAATATTGAAAATAAGAGATTTTTCCTTAATAAAATCTATTCTTCAAAGATTCAACTTTAGACTTCAACTTTAACTTTAGATAACTTAACTTCAACTTTAGATAAAATCAGGTATAATTTATCGATAATATGAATAGTTTTAGTGTATTTTTTGCTTGAAAAATAGCCAAAAAGTAAATATTTTCTCAAAAACGGCTCAAAGCTTTTTCTTTAAATTCTTCTCTTGATTAGAAAATTTTCTCCCAATTATAAAAATGGCGCCGGTCTCATTTTCGTTGAACTTTTTGAAATTTCAAAAAATGCGCAAAAGTCATTAATAATGCAAAAAGTATGTGCTGTTGTAGCAGTACTAGTTTTTATTTGGTAGAATATGTTGAAACGTGAATTTTAATTTTGAATCGTGGAAGTGAAAAATGTTTGGATGAATTTTCTTTTGTCCCGAATAATTCTTAGGTGACTATGTAAATTAAATAGTTAAACTATAATTATATCGAAGTGTATTACTGATTCTCTTTATACTTTATAATAAGAAAATTCAGATGAGCCATATAATGGGAAAATGATTGGCAATCGTCAGTGGCACATTGACTAGCAAAAGATAGACTTCGCCAGAATGGGAGGAGGCAGGGGGAAGGGTCTGTGGAATGTAGATCTTCGAGATATCCTTTTCAGTCTCCAACTCACTGGCTTCTAATGATCCCATCGTAAGCAATCTTGATTTGTGGAGCGTTGTCAATTCAGAAACAATGGATGAAACAAACATAAATTCTTCTAAACTCGTTTTTTCCTTCTGAATTTTTAATTTAAACGAATACGGTATTACTTTGACTTTCCTTTTCTTTCTCGCCATACTACGTACTTACGTAATAAAAAGAAAGTATTGTAATACTGCGGCAAAAATGGGCGAATTTTCGACCAACTCTTATTATGGAAGCCCTGATATCGAAAAGTGGATAAATCATGTTCCTGCCTATAGTAAATTATTTCATCTAACGCGTAGTAAAATTCGCGATGTGTGAGCCCTTGATACGGAAAATTTGGTGGCAGGAAAAGTCCGCCTGTTCGTATAATGTCTGTACATCTGTCTCTGGTTAACTCTGGCGCCTAAACCGTTCAGACAATTTTCTACAAAATTGATATTTCTCGATCAATTTAAAGGAATTCGAGGCCTGGTAACTTTGAAACATATTTTATTTTTTGGGGATACTGTACAATATTTTAACCTTAACAATATTTTAGCCTTAACAATATTTTCAAGATTTTCACAAATATGATTCCAAATTTTTCGATTAAACTTCTTCCTCGGATAGAACAAAAAACGCTTAAAAATGGCACAGGTCTCATTTTCTTTGAACTCTCTGAATTTTCGAAAATGCAGAAGTTCAAACCTTTTTCGGCGTGTTCCTACAGTATTCAAGATTGATCTTATCCTTAATGAAATCTGGTCTTCATAGACTGTTCATGTAAAATATTTAGAATGTGTAGTTTCGCGTAATTTTGCGTGAAATACAGGCAATTTTTAAACAATTACTTTCTCAAAAGCAGCTCCATATCGTTTCTTTATATTTTTCCACTGATATAGCAAAGACTAAAAAAAATGTCACTAAACCTATTTTCTGCGAACTGAGGTATTTTTTAAAATTGCAGAGAATTAACAATACAAAAGTTCAATATTCATGGTATAGATATTTTTCCTAAATGCAGTGTTCTAAAAAATTAGGTATTTTAATAAGATCATGTACATTTTTTGAAAAATTCAGTAGTTTTCGCGTAATTTTTAATTGAAATTAATGCAATACATAAAAAATCTCAAAATCGGCTCCAAATTTTTTATTTTATTTTATTTTTTTCTTTCTTCCTTCAGAGCATGGGACGCTTAATATGATGGCGCATGTCTCATTTTCTTTAACTCTTGAAGGTTTAATTCTTCATTTTTGGACTGTTCATGTTTTAGAAAATTAATAATTTTTCGCAGGATATTGGAACGAACGTTTTCACCATTTTTGTGTTTGGACGCTGTAGGGTGGAACGCACAGCCCAAATGGCTGTCGCCAAGATCAAAATATTAGGGAAGGGACGATTGAGTAGATAAGGTACCCATTTCCGGGGAGTCCCCTGCAATATACCTCACATATCCTAAAATATTTTGGAGGACGCGTCCTTTCCGCGCCGATGAAGCCTCGGATCCCAAACATTCGCTCGGGACATTTGGCGCACGCAGGGATCAGTTGGGCGAGAGCGCGTGCGGGAACAGGCGTGGTGGTCGCGGCGTGGCGCGGCGCGGCGCGGCGCGGCGCGGCCGCCGCGGCGGCGGGGCGATCCACTGCGCTGACGCAAGGTGCACGTGACGTCAGGCCAGGCGCTCGCCTGCTGAGAATGGGTACAGTGGGAGGAGGGCGCTCGAGCTCGCTCAATCGGGGAGCGTGAGGTCCGCAGTTGGCGCGCGACTGCCCCTTGCGAATCGCTCCCGCTCCGCCCGCGCCCGCGCTCGCGCTCCCGCGGACGCGCTCGAGCTCTCGCGCGCCCGCCCACCCCGCCCCGCCTCGCCGACCAAGGAAGGTAGGTGCGACATTCCCCTTCCGCTGCTGGGAGCCGTGCCTTCACACCCCGCGCGGCGGGCGTCGCCTTGCCGCGTCGGCCTTCCATTCACTGGCGGCTTTTAGGCAAACGCTACCCATCGATTTCTTCCCACCCAACTTCGGCCCGAGCTGTAATCGTATTTCCTTGCGGAGCTCTGCGCACGAGCCGCGTACTCTTGGGTTCATTCGCAGCTGGCCCCGTGCATGCATAATGTAGTGCTGCTGGTGTTTACTTACTGGTGATAGCCATGTGGCCTATATCTACACGTAAAGCTTGTAGAGTTTACTGCCTGATACTCACCACAGGCATTGAAAAATAGATCAATCTGAGTATATACGTGAACCCACACCGTTTGTAAAAAAAATTAAGAACCCTGTTCTTTCCTTTAAGGGAATGCAGAATATTTCTTTGTTATGATACCGATAGTATGCCGATATAATACTTTAGTTTTACTAATAAACAACACGCAAAGTACACATATTGCAATTTTATTTTTTATTACTTTGTTTTGTTACATTTCTCTTGACAATTGTTTCAGATATTTCAATTGTTTCAAATTGCGTCCACTTAGACGCAACAAATTAAAAAAATAAACAAATGATGGGATGATAATTGTAATTCAAACGAATTTTACGAGAACTTATTGGTAGACTTGCACCCTTTATATTACTATCTCAATTTAAAATTATCGTAATGGATTGCAAGCGTTAGTTCACATTACGGGTGTTAGTATCCTTTACTCTTACAGTCTCTTTTAATGTAAGAGTGGAGAAATAGGATGATTCATCTCAGCGAGATGGTAACACGTTTTCCCTCGTGTATACCCTTTTCCTCTATGCGACGTGTTTGAGGAAGCCAAAAACTTCTTTTCGTCCTCACACAATAACAGCTTCATATAACTGGAATTATTGATTAGTCTTATTTTCACAATTTATTTAGGAGATTTATTAATTGACAATGACGCATATTACTTGCTAGTCAATCTCATTCAATCACAAGCATTTATCGTCTCTTCTCGTAGGTACTTCAGACTTCGATCTTGAGTCATCGGCTTGGCAGTAAAAAAGATTCATTGAACATGTGTGTATTAATAAGAGGAGAGCCGTCTTGTACTGTCTCTTTGCTTTTGACTTATTTTGATGCGGAGAATTCGTTGGCCTGTTTGCTCAAGGCGCGTTCCTTTCGACCTGTGTCCCGAAGTGCGAAAATTGGGCGGCGCGGGTACGGGCGGCTGAGGGCCGCTGCCTTGATCGATGGGCGCGCGGCCTCCCTTCCGCGTTGCGACCTTGACACTGCCTTCAAGCCGTGCGCGACACCCATCTCTTGGCTCTGCAGTCATCGTCCGTTTGCCGATGCTAATTGACGTGCGATCATTTGAAATCACTTCCTTCGATTGGCCGACGTCCGGGAACGAAATAGACCAGAGAAAAAACAACAAAAAACAGTACATTTTTCGTGTGGTCCATAAATCGGTTGGCAAATCCCTTACAATATGTTTTATCGCCGCTCTATTGACTGCGTTAGGAAAATTAGGCACTTATTTCATAATTTCTGTCGTGAAATTAAATTCGCTTTCTCGATAGTGAGTGGTCAGAACTGGTGATTGCTCTCTTGAATCTAAGCAAAATAATGAAAGATTTATGAAATATGTGGGGTTATTCAAAAACTACGTACCGAAAAATGTATATTTGTTACACCCTCCATTTTTTTAATTATATCGTGTCAAAAATCATCCTTGTGCATGTACAAACTGAACCTCCTTACATCTCTTTACGATTGCCAGAGTTACAAAAATGTAACTTCTGTAACTTCTGAAATGTAACTTCTGAAATGATCGATGTTTAGATAGTTATCTAATGTAGTTGAAGCCAATAAAGAGATTTGTAAAATTTTAGAATAAATAATGTTTTATCTTCTATTTACATAAATAAAATTGGATGTCTGACTGTGATTTCGAAATAACTGTCTTTTAATAATAAAACATGCTTATTTAGATATGTAAAAACCAGTTTAATGGTGTTTACGATATTTGTCAGTTTGTCCGGGGTAATCTCTGGAACAGCTGAACCGATTTCCATGCGATTTTCACTGAAAGGTAGAAGGTTTTGTCGAGCATAACTTTGAATATGTTTTATTCATATTATTATTCCATCTTATATAAAGGAGAACAATTTTTTGTGTTTTCCATATAAATTACAGTTTTATTACGATCTTAATGAAATTATGTACACGTGACCTTCAAAACAAGAAAAATGTTACTGTATATAAAAGTAAACAGTGTTAAAAGTTACAGCGATTTCGTAAAAATCATTAAAATCATTAATAAAATAATTAATCTCTTTTCTAACTTCTAAAACAAAGTTTAAGTGTGCACTCTTTCAGTGTTTCACGAATGTTTTGAAAATGGTGAGTGAATTGACCAAGGTGAATTAAAACTTTATTAAAGTTCATAAAATTTCCTATAAAATTAATTTTGATTTATGTCGATTGATAATAATGTTTTGAGTAATTGAAGGTCAAATTATTACTGGACGTTTGTCAGGAATATGCAACAATGCAACTGTTTCCGGCTGCCCATAGAAACGATGGTGGTAGCAATGCTAATCGTGGCAGGGTGAGCAGAACGAGGGGGGTGGGACAGGGTGGGGCTGCATGAGCGCGGCGGTGGGTGGGGTGGGGCGAGGCGGGGCGGGGCGCCGCGGGGCGGGGCGGGGCGGGGCGGGGTGGGATGGGGCGTGGTGGGGCGGGGCATGGCTTAGTGAGATAGGGCGGGATCGAGAAGGTTCGGAGGAGGGCAGGTCAGGATGGATGAGCGCGGGCTGGCTGGATAGGGCAAGGATACGCTATATATGAATTAATTTCTTTTTCTCTAATAGATTTTTGTGATTAAAAAACACACAAGTAACGCAGGATACTTAGCTAGTATGTAAGAAAACATAACAAGAGGGATTTTAAGTATACTGTATGGTTTTGAAATCTTATAAGAAAATTGAACTCAACTAAAATTATAAATAATATAAATTATTTACATGTGAAATGTACACTAGAAAATGAAGTTTTACCTGAGTTTATCTTGAGGTAATTAACCCGGGAGTATACGCATGTGACTGTGAGAACGAGGCGTTAGATATTTTCAAACAATGAAATGCGCGATCTCCCAATGATATAATCTACTATCCTCCCAGTGTTCATTTTTTGTTTGACCCACATCAATTATATTGTGATTCAATACATATTTAAAAAAGAATGTAGTTAAATAAAGCTTAAATATCTCGTGAATTTTAAGTGCAAAACAATTTTTCATTCACTCAGGAAACATCGACAAAATGCAAAAATTGACAAATCTTGTTAGTATATGACAAATTCATTGCTTGCACTGACGGTACATTTCGGATTGCAGGTACTCCCGACATTATACATCTATGGTGTTTACTCCGTAAACGTTTTTGAGACACTTTTCGTGTCTATTCTTCCTTAATGTCTTCATATGAATCCCTTGTTTTTGTTGAGTAAGTACTATTCAGTTATTCCCCTCCCCCATTGTACAATTTCGTAACAATGTCCCCTCCCCACCATGGCGTGCACGTGTTTTGGATAACCCTATCAAAACGTCTCATTTCAAATAGCGTCAATAGGACCTAAAAGTTTCCTTTTCGAAACTGAATAAGGAATGCATATAACCTTACCATATAGCGTATCGTTCGCGGCCGTAGAAAGTGTCAAATGATTCGCAGCTGCGGGTGGGTGGGTGAAGGAATTGGCAGGAGAATACTTCTTAACTCATTTCGCTCAGCCTCCTCATTCGAGGACACATTACGCACATTTCTGGTCATCTCAAAGTTATCTCTATTACTCTATTTTCCGAATTTTATTTTCTTAATAGACGTATACTACAATTACGTTTTATTACGTAGGGCAATGGAGAAATGTTTTAACACATATGGCTGCGGAACCCTTTTCAAAATTTGAGAAGGCCCACGTCCCCTTGTTCGCATGCTTTTGCTCTTTTCTCATTCTTGTTTTGTTTATATTATGAATCCAGAATCTGGGCTTTCTTCGACTCCTTGCCTCATTTTCTTCTTCCGCTATTAAATACGATCACAAAACGATTGCTTCTCTGCGTATCGTTTGAAGCTTCGCGCCCAATAATAGGCGTGAAGCCGTTCCGTCCGCCTCTCCCATACCGGCCAAGTGTGCGCAATCCGCATAAAAAATGCCGCCTGGGCCGCGCCGTCCTTCCGGGCCCTACCGGCGCAGGGCGCGCTGGGCTCTGCACTTCGTAGCGACGAACGATTCCGGAGTTTTAGCGAACGCGCTAACGCGCAGTGTGGCTTCTGCAACCCCAAGGCGCATGCGCGCGATCGCTGAATCTCCGGAATCTTTCGAGAAAAGGAAAGCGTAAATGGCGTCGAAGATAACTCTTTTGAAGTCCGTTCTGCTCTCGCGGCCGAGGGGCGCTGCGTGCCTGCGTAGAAACCGAGAGGAGAGGCCCGCAGATTTCATTCGCCAACATTTCCTTTCCGCCGAGCGGCTTGTGAAACAAAACAATTCGGTCTCGTGGGAATATTTTCATTGCGAGACATGCTAGACGGAAAGAGCTTGAAGCATGGAAAATTGAATTCTTGTATTTTGAGTGTAAGTTTCGCAAAGCAAATGTTTATGGTCATAGGGGCATGAAGGGTTTTTTATTATCGTTGTTTATAAGAGTTTGCATTGCATTATTTAATATGAATTAAATGGATTTAAAAGATTAAGATTCCCTTTGCAAATAGCAGGAACGGTAACGCATTTGGCATTTGACAGGCGATGTATAGATCCACTCGATTGATTTCTATCACTTTCCAGGTTTTCTGGTTTGTTTTTATATGTAAAGAACTGTGTTTCTTGAAATGGGAACATTGAATTTGCCGGACTGCCCCACGCTGTGAGATGAAGTGGAATGTATAGCTTAAGAGCGCCTTACGTACTTTCTGTAAAAAAGCAACACATGTACCATTGAATTCATTGTGAGAATTTCCAAATGATTCGTATAAAGTAAAATATCAATGGTTCCATTTGAAAAAATTAAGTTCCCTTAAAATTTTGCGTACAGCGAAAGCTGCGGAAACGCTTCGAGTACATACTTTATTGTATGCGTCCTTATGACATCTATGAAATGTCAGAAACTCATTTCCATTCCTGAATGTTGCAAAAATAACATTTGGGATGCTAGTAATTATTGAAAGGCACATTAATGGGAGCATACCTGTTAGGGATGATCCATTTATAAGATATTAACGTAGGATATCTAAAATGTTTGTTTCTTTACGCACTGCACTGTGACATCGCGTATCCCCACAGTCACATGTCATTCTGTCGTAAGTCTGTTCGTAAAATTATTTTTTCATATCGTCGGTTCCAAAGGAAAGTAGCACACCCCAAAAATTATAATTTTTCAGTTTACGGAAGAAATATTTATAGAAAATAGTATGTTTTTACATCTTAAAATAACAACTAAACATCATAAAATGTCACAAAGACATCCGGTATATGGAGTAAAACACTTGGGTTTTGGCAAATAAACTGCTCCGTTCTGGATAAAACTGTTCTCCCGGATATTTAGAGAGATTTGAGGTGTATTACTTTCCTTGTGCACCAACGATATAACACATTGAATGATACGTATAAGAATAAAGCTTGTATTATTTCGTATATATCACCTTACACGAGTCTAAATATCTTTCTCCTATTGTTTGTGTGAGAAAGCAGGCGGAAAATCGAAAGTGCCATTTTTATAGATTACGTACGTGTATCCTGTTGCTTATACAATGTATTATTTCGAGGAGTGAGTCACTGTTCAGCCTTGTGGAGCCGTGTTTATATGATATTTCGCGGCGGCGAAGGCGCGCGCGTTTGTGTGTGTGTTTGTGTGTGTGGGTGCGCGCGCGCGCGCGCGTACGTTGGCACGTGCGTGTGGCTGCGGCGCGGCGCGGCGGGGCGGGGTGGCGCGCTCAAGGCGGTGCTTGTCCGCAGGGCCTGTACGGCTCCCTGGACCAGCGCGAGGACCTGCTGGACGAGCTGCGCGTGGCGGCGGCGCCCCTCGCCGAATCGTGCGCTCCGGAAGTGAGCGCCAAGATCAAGGTCGCCGTGGAGGACGTGGAGCGCTCGTGGAACAACACGCGGCAGACGCTGCGCGAGCTGTGCGAGCGGTATCAGGATGCGGCGCGCCTCTGGCGCCAGTACCGCGAGGCGAGCGACTGCGTCAAGACGTGGGCGGAGCAGCAGCTGGACTCCACGGCGCACCTGACGCCGGCCGAGGCCCTTCGCCACGTCAAGGTAGGTCCGCGCACGCCGAGCGCCTTGAAGCCCGCTACCGCACCCCCTGTGCCCCCCCCCTCCTCCAAAAACATCCTTGGGCACTATCCTGACACAGACACGTTTGGCAACGTTTCTACACTGTTGTAAGAATATTAGTCCTCCCAATACAGCCTCTTCCCGTCTGCCCCTCTCATTCTCCTCTCATAACGTCTTCTCTCCCCCCTTTTTACTTTATTGTATACTAGTGTAAAGAAACATACCCATATAATACTGCGATGTACGCGTTTTAGGGTTCCTGACGGCGAAAAAAACATTGTTTTTCTTTTAAATTTCTCCTTCCGTATGTGAGCAACACTACCGTCTAAACTAAACCATGCACAAGAGTTTTACTGAAATAGATATTCTTCAATTGATCTGTCTCGACTACAGATCCTAAAAATATGAGACTGATATTTTAATTTGGAGGTACATGGAAAAGAGGATCACACTACAATTTTTTTGTCAATAATAGCTCCAATTTTGATTTTTTTCGTACACTACACTACTCGCACGTTAGTACTAGTAAAGAGAAAGATTGTGGTGCTGCAGTGGAAAATGGTGATTTTTCCACAGAAATCGTATTGTGGGTCCCTGATTTCGAAAAAGTCCTAAATCTTGTTCCTGTACGTAGTAAATTAATTCCTATAACACGTTGTGTAGGTTGTCAAAATCCATGTTTTGTGGGTCCTTGAATCGGAAAATTGGTTTACGGCAAAACTCTAGTCGGTCCGTCCGTGGTAAACACCCATGTCTAAACCGTTCAGACGATTTTCTCCGAAATTGACAATCTCCAATCGAGAACCTGCAAATTTGAAACGGATATTTTGATTTTGAGAAGTATTTTACATAAAACCTCAATCTTTTCAAAATTTTCTCAAATATGATTTCGAAGTTTTTGACTATTGTTTTTTATTTCGGAAAGATCAAAGTACGCTTAAAAATGAGAATGGACTCATCTTTGTTGAACACTGAATTTTCGTAAATTGCAAAAATTCAAAATGTTTTCGGCGTCTCGTTACAATTTTATTAGTCGAAAGAGATTTTTTACGTAATAAAATTTGTTGTTCAAAGACAGATCTTGAAATTAGGTCATGTACAATTTTTTTCGAATTAATGACAGTTTTCGCGTAATTTGACGCGAAATATAGGCAATTTTAAAACAATTAGTTTCTCATAATCGGCTCCAAATTCTTTTTTTACATTTTTTCTTCGGAAGTAGCAAAAGGCGCTAGAAATGGCGCAGATCCCCTTTCCGGCTAACTGGAAATAATATCAATGAAAATCTCTGGATTTCCGAAAATTTCACATGCAAAAACTTCAACTTTGTTTTTAAAGCGCCGGGAAGGTTGAATTTAGTTTTCGGTTTGTTAGAATAAAGATAGCATGAATGGCGCTGAGGAAAACAAAATTGTTGATTGGAAATACTTTTGCAGATTCAAGAAGTATTCTAGCAGGTATTAGGTAACCGTTAAAAATAATGCGAGGGATTATGTGCTGTTGTAGCGCCACCAGTTTTCCTTAAATTTTTGGTTGGAATATAACAAAGTATATTTATGAATATGGTAAAAAATCGATTTCCCTTAAAATCTCCGAATTTTTTGAAAACTACAAAAGAAACGTTTTCTGGAACCCCTCCTGTATCATTATTGAAGCTAGATGTTTCTTCCATGATGCAGCCTATTCTTCAAAATTACGTTTTTAAAACATTTCATATTTCTCAAATTTAATTTTTTTAAAAAGAATATTAGTCATTTTCGCGTAAATAATATTAGGCGTTTTCGTAGAATTGGGTGCAAACGTGACAATTTTCCAAAACTACAATAAGAAGATTTTCTCAAAAACGGTAATGGAGGATTACTCCACAAGCGCGCAATGTACGAGCAATGGTAATGGAGGATTATTCCCCCGCGCAAAGCGCTCAACGCCCCTTAAGGGGCTTGGAGACGCGTTGGGTCAAAAATGGTTCCAATTTTTTTCAACGGTTTGTGGATATGTACTCCGTACAGAAATATATGACGCAAATATAATTTTGATTAATTTTTTTCATTTTCAAAAAATTCACTTGTTTTTTTTTTCGTATATACAGTGCGTCCTTATTATATACTCGTATATTACAGGTCATAGTTTAATAAATATATGAACAGATTTGCTTTGAATAACTTCTGATGAAGTTCCTTGAAATCTCAAAAGTTTTGAAGTATACATGATATGAAAATGGGACATTCTAGAAACGTTCATACAACTTTCAAAAAGGCTCGAAATATTTTTCTTCAAAATTCTTAAACCAAAAGATGTTTTGCTATTTGATGATATCCCGAAAACCTTGTTTTCATTAAATCAGGTCTTCCCAACGCAGTGGTCACACTAATTACCGAATCGCCTCGTAATAAAAGATACTTTTAAAATGGCAGCATCGAATTTGAATTCGATTATAGGTATGTATCTAAAACACGAGATTGTAGCCGTAAACATAAATGTATTACAAGTTGTTGGAAGCTGTTGGAAGTAAAGGTAGGAACTGTGGAAATAAAGGTATTTGTTCTTTCAGCGAGGATTAATTTTTGTGGTCGACTAAGTCTTTCCTTTTTTTTCTGGCCGATCGTTTGGAAGATTTTCATATCTTTTAGCTTGTTCTTGGATACACTACAATCGTAAATGTAATGGCCGCAAACGAATTTGCCTTCGAATCATAACAGAACTGATGGCGATGCGATAACAGTGCGGGGCGTCCGACCAAGCACAGAAGGGAAAGGGAAGATGGGATGGGGAGAAGAAAGTGGCCCTTGCGATGCCCAGGGCTTTTGTAGGCCACGGTGCCCTGAATCCAGCTCGTTGGGCAGGGTTGGATTAAAATAGTAAGGGACAAACAATTTTTAAAAAATATAAAAACTTTCTTTTTGCTCAAACACAGTACCTATACAAAATTAACATTTCCAGTTGCGGAAAGTAAAACATCGTGTTAGTTGAAATGTCTAAATTGTGTAATTATAACATTCTGCGTATAGTTCGTGAATTTTCAGTAAAATATTTATTAATGAGCACGAGAGCGGAATAGACGTAGATAGCATATAGATTCAGGTTTACAAGTAGCTTATTGGTCATAACTGCAGAAAATTTGGTCAAATTTTTAAAAGTACGTAATAGAAGGTGTTAGGAAATTGACGTAATTGGATGCTCTGATCAAGTCGTTTGATGAAAAGATTAAATTTTCCCAAAATTGCGAGAAATGACTGTTTCTGTGACATGTTTAGGTCGGGCAGCTTAAATGTGCCCCCATCCCCAGAAACCACCCCTTCTCCTCTCTTTCATTACGCCACGGTTATGCTCTGTAAAGTTACAAAGAAAATTAAAAATTAATGGATTCGTACACGATTTCACTTTCATGTGCAGAGTCAGAGTCAGTTACATTCGCAGAGTCCCAAATGCGCCGTTATCTGAACTTGATGGGAGCCACACGCTCTGATGAATATTTCAGACCGATCATTTCAGTAGTTTATGGCGTCAACAAACAGTGTTTCGGGTGTCGGGAGTGCGCTTTATTGATGGCGAACTGTAAGGTCATAAACATGTTTATTGGTGTTCGGAATATTATTCGTTTTATATTACCTTTCTTAGGCAAACTTTTTTCATCAGCTTTTTCTCTTTTCTCCTCATTAAATCTCGAGAAGCCGCTTCTTACTTTGGCTTATCATGATAGTATATTCTACTCTACATGTCCATGTCGGTCACGGTATTTACTTGCAATCCCGTCAATAATTTCCTCCAAATGTGTGACATTTCGAAAATAAAGAGAAAACTGAACGTTTGGTCTCACGTTTCGTCATAATCAGTCCCCCAAAAAAGTTGAATGAACCTGTACTTTCAGTTGTATTTTCTTCATAAACACGTCGATTAGACTGCATATTATTCATATTTTATTCAACGCTTTGTATTCAGTGAGTGTAGCTTAACTGAGGGTGTAAATCCGCCAAACCTCGATAGGAAACGGAGGATATTGTATCGTGCTTCAAATGGTGTTCCAAAGTCTCAAATGAACAACAGCTAGTAAATAGCAGAATATAGCGAAAATTTCATATGGAAGAGAACTCTAGAGGCCAGCTGCACTCGGGTCTTTTTCGAGATTTCCCTGACTAGAATGTCAACTCCAGGTAGTCGCAAAACAATAAGCAGGTCACGTACTTACACTACTGTACAGTAACTTACATCATCGTCAGTAATTTGATGTTTCTTGCATCATGCCCTCTCCCAGCCCGTTACTACTGCCACTGTCAAGGGCCGGCCTTAACCTGATCATAGAGGAAAGACTGAAAAATATATTTCCTCTTGTCTGTTCACTCACCCCCACGTGGCCCTTCCTCGTCAATTCCAAGACGAGTCCACAGTAGCACTGCAAATTACGCGGATGACGCATAGGAGGCATAGAAGGAGGAAGTCGTATTATTAGATATTTTGCTGATCCGAGTGAGTCTCGCAACAGTTGAAGTTTTCGATGTTGTATTTGAAGTGGCTCATCTGTGTAGACGTGTAATACTTGTAGACGGGGGATTAACGTGTGTAGTGAACTATACATACTTTATTACCTTAGGGTCCAAAGTCTATGTTACTGATTTGTGAAATATGGATTATACTTGCGTGCTCGTGCGAGAACTCTCACATGTTAAACCCCACCATCTTCCCTATTTTTCCATTTTCATATTAAGCCTGTAATATATTTTTTTCTTCAAGACCCTCTTATCCTCCGTCACTTGTTCTATATGTCTCCTTTGTAATTGATATTTACACAATACACACTTGTCAATACAAAATATTCTTATTTAACGTCATTACCGAGCTCAGAGATACACCCGTGTAATTCAATCGCGTAGAATATCAAGTAATTAGTTTAATCCACATACAGTTACAGATTCTGCAGGCTCTGAACAGGTGGAGTAGAATCGACAAGCGTCGATCCAGCAAAAATTTAATAAAATGTTTAAGAAGTTCTCATCCTATAGATTAAGGTGTGAGGAACTTTCTTTGAGTCCTTTAGCCTCAAAATTTTATTTTTTAAGGCCATAAAACGCTTAGTTTATGAGTTATTTAACGATATAGATTCAATAATACAACAGAGTGTTGCGGGTTGCATTTAACATGAATATTTAGATGCCTTTTTTAAAACAAATCCTTCATATTTTTAAATTCAAAATGGAATTCGTCACGTCTCCGCGAAATTATCATTCTTTAGAGACCTCGTTTGTAAAGATTGCTTGTGTGTGAGAGCCGCAAAAGGTATGTATACTACTGCAATAATATAGGAGACAATTCTTCTGATAATTTTTAACTGACTTCATACTGATTTAAATTATCTTTTATTAAAGAAAAACAAATTTTGGTGAGTGATAATTTTAAAACTCGTTTTCGATTATTAGAATCCACGTAAACATGACTCTGTAAGTCCTAAATTTTCGGCATTGGATGTCGATTCTTCATAACAATGTTAATATAATGTTCCTGATGCACAAATTACGACCCTTAATTCTAGATAGTGAATATTATATTTAAATACTCCAAAAATATATAATTATCTCCACGATCTCCATATATTAATAAAATCGAGCACTTACGAATTTACCTAATAATAAACTTATCTTAAAAAAATGTATGAATGATGATATTTTGGAGGAATGGTGAAAGGTCTAGCCGTTCACCCCAAACTAGTTCATTCTATGCCTAGAATAGAATACGAATACTTTTTAACCATTTTAATTTCACAATTATTTTTTTTTATAATTCACGATTTAATACATTAGCTTAATCGCTATTTGTTGCGTATTTCTTTGTTTAGCACTCGAAATCACGCCATTTTATTTTATGTTGTGCAAATAAAAGCAATAAAATTTAAGTTTTCGTATCAAGTTCGAAATGTAAATGTTTTCGGATGATGTTGGTAAACGACCCGGTCTTAAACATTCTGGTAGAGATGCTTAAATTTTTGTACACTTGCATCATAAAGAAGCCATTTCTGTTATGTAAAAAGCTAACTTTCTTTCTGCCGGCCTACATACAACCCATTTCTATACGAAATGGAAACATTGGTAATCCTATATTCATTGACATCTTTATTGGTCACTAGGAATCGTGTTGTCAGTGTAGTCAGTCATCGTGTTCTGCTTACTACTGCGCATTTTATCATTTTACCGATCTTGTCCAATAAAATGTTTTAACCGGTCGAGTGCAAGGAACTTCAACTTTTTACTGGCGATTAGCTGTAGAGAAATATTTGCTTGAAGAGGTAAGAGTACGAAAACTGTTTTTTCGTTTAATTATTCACTCAAGGACATTTTCCCTTTAACTGTATGTTCGTGGCAAATTACCTCGTCCTTTTCTGAATTCCTGCTGATGAATGAAAGCTGTGAAGTTTCGTACTCATCTGTCTATGAAGATTAATTGCCTACGTCGTCACGTGACACAAAAAATTATCAAGCCAATTTATTATCTACAAGGGCTAAGGAAATTTTAATGTGAAATATTTTCCCTAATTTATTTTTCACTATCTGCATTAGAATATTTCAAAAAATTCAATTAATTTGTATGATAATATTGTGTTAAATATGATTTTCTTCATGCTTATCACCGGAAGGTATTTAGATTCTAATAACACTGAGGTATTTAGATTCTAATAACAATGAATGAACGTTTTGAACGAAAAGAGAAGAAATCGTTACAGGGCCGAAAGAAAGTCTGATTCATTTTCTTTGCAATAACAGTTTATTCTAGTGGCAGCGAAAGATGCTGTTCCACTCCTGTGCTCTTGTTAGACTTTGGTCTCAAAATTTGGAAAGGCGCACATTCTTTAGTTAAGTCTTTAGTTAGTGTTGTCAACTGCAGTGTGACTAATCACCGGTGAGAAATCCTCCCGGAGTTGAAAAGGCTTCATCCTGGTGGAAGTGACGATTGTAGTGTCCTAAATTAGAGTTGACAACAGCAACTGTCGCAACTCTTTAAATATGTAAACAGTTATCGTAAAACTGTTTTACACAAGCTAAGACAAAAGGGGAAGAATTTCGTAATAAGTATTCATGAGCCGACGGTTCTTAGCAGTACTTACTGCATAGCTGCCTTAGGGTCATGGCCGAGATAAGAACTGATGGTATGTCTGCTTTTGTATACTACGTCATAGCGCGAATAGACAGCATGTAGTCTTAAAGAGCCAAGCGTACATACATTCTAGTTTTGTTCTGCTTATGTTACTAGTATTGTATTCCCGTAAATTGTAATTTTAATAAACAGAGCGATTTATTTCAGTTGTAAATAGAAACAGTCCTTTTAATATATTACCTACAAATAGTGCCTTAATAATTTCTGCAGGGACACACATAGAAAGCGTTTTGAGGACAATTTAAAAAAAGTCGCCTGTTCTATCGCACCGCCTAGTATCTCTGTGCTGGAAGACGAGGCCACACGCGAACACGCGGGCTATCGGTATTTGCACTCCATTTCCGTCAATCGCATTTTTCGTTTGTTTTCGAACAAAGTGGATTTGCCCTGGTGATACTAAGATGTTTTCTAAGCGATTCTATTCACCATTCACGCAAGCTTCTGGATGTTGTGGGACAAGAAAATTCGTCAAGAAACTGATGTGGAGTAACTGATGTTTTCAGCAAAATGACGTAATGCAACAAATGTTCATTTAAATGTTCAGAACATTTAAATGAACATTTGTGTTTTTAAGCCACTATGACTCGCCCAATATAAGTAGTGGACACTGCTGAATAAATCACATATTTGTGAAGAATCAAGGTATCAGCATTTTATTATAAAATAATTAATGGAAAACTTGTATGGTATAACACATTTAGTTTGGGTTGTAATCCATGTGCCCAATAAATGGTGTCTTGTACTATTGTCTAAAGCCTGGACATCACCCGAACCCGCGTATCGCACGCCACCTATAAAAGTGACCCAATTGAAAACTTGGTGATTTTGAGTTAATACAACCATTGAATAGAACAAATTTCAATTTACGATGTAGAATTCGTAAAATTAATCGAACAAGTTAATTACATAGAAATAATCGAGAAAAAAAGGTGGCGGTAACAACGATTATCGTTATAGTTTTTGAACCGTACTGAAAAGTATAGCTTTTTAGTTCGGTCACTTTTCTATGTGAATTGGTGTATTGCTAGGAAGCTCTTAATTGGCACCAGAGGGGCTCCCAGCGCTTTCCCCTAATTTTGACTCCCATACTCGTCGTTAGGGAACATCCAACACTGGTCTTCCATCTTTATTCATTGCTTTCTGAGAGAGCCCCCTGATTTAGCGAATATTTGTCTCGTAAGGGCGGGAATTAGCGGAGGATTTCATTTTGCCGAGCGTCTGTCAGGGTTATTTTACACCACCTCTCGAAACTTAAAAATTCATCGTTCTCAGTCCTGTTTCAAACTGTGAACTTCAGCTAGTGTGTAACTCGCATAGTACTGAGGCTGGATGAAAGGTACTTTAAATATTACTGATATTTTAGTACAAGTCGTGAAAACCGTTCCGCATATCAATGGGCGAAATTGAATGACATATTTTTGTGAAATATCACGCAAATGAAACCATATGTTTTGAATATGTGTAACTAGAAATATCCAAGTGCGTTTTACCTCATATCTCAAAACTACAGTGGACATAAATACATGAAAATGGAAGTTCTGGACTTACATATAGAGGTGTTCCCATACAATGTACAATGCCTGAATAAATGTGTTAATTAGAACCTATTGGTTCGTTTAACTGTGAGAAAGTTAGTTTTTGTGTTCAAGTATTCGACTTATTGGTCTCGGCAATAAAAGCAATCTCGATCGTACAGAAATCCAATCATAATATATAATTAATACAAAAATAACTATTACTGGCTTACATTTCATTTTTACATGGCATTACAATTTTTCAAGATAAATCATACATAGCTGCACTGATTTATTGCCTACCAACTTGACTCGCGTACGCAATCTAAACCATATTTTCCGAACTCTTAACTTCGGCTAAAGTTGATATGAACAATTTGAAATAAACATAAACGTAATATACGTACGCTGGTAGTCACGCGTTTTACAACAGCCTTCATGTAACGTTCTTCAAATCTTTTGAAAGCCCAGCCATCGCATAGTAAGAAAAGGAGCTTCGGAGAAACAACGAATTTCGCTTCAAGCGTTGTCCTTGCAAAACAGAACGCCCGCAGCAGGAACTAAAGGTTTCATCCACATGCTACCACATCCAAACTTACGACTTGCCTTGTAGAGCGAAATTGTGCACTGGGAGCTACATTAAAACCTCCAAATGAAAGGCTATCAGCCTTAGCCACCATTTTCATTCATATGCAACGATTAACCAAACCCAGTGTTGTTCGAAAACAATAACACTATTTTCCATTCTATGAGATTCCATTATGTGAAAATTTTGTCGCAGAAATTGGCCTATTGAACTACGCCTTATTTAAAAACTGATAAGCATAGTCGCGCCACTTATCTCTCGTGGAGGGGGGCATGCTGGTTTTGTTTCTTTCGCGTTCTCTTGGATATACTATGAGTCAATTCTCCCTTTCAAACCATCCGTTTTCTCGGAGATGCCAGTTGGCCGAGGAGAACGTGACGGACACGTCGAGGAATTTGCGAACGGCTTTCAAGTCAGAACCACGGTGTGTAGTACAGTAACCAGTGCAAATGCAAAAAGCGTGTGCCTTGCGTGTGATTATCTTCATGAAACAAAAACCTTTTATCCACGTCCGAGGAAATTTTAATACATTTACTTGAATGAACTGTGTTTGCGTATGGGAAAATGTTTCCTAGTTCTGTTTAATGATTGTATTCGAATATGTGCGTCTAAGATACACTTTAGCACGTCCCTCGAGAACATCAATGCCTGGCCTCGAAGGACTTGTTTGCTGGACAACCTGCAATTTTTACCAGCGCAATTTAATGACCGATAAGGAGTCGTAGTTGTATTTATCAAAGAGCGTCAGAGCGTGTCGCCGTTTCGAGCAGCACCGTCCGTGCCTATTAGTGACGGAAGACATCGGCCTAGGTGTTGCCGGGAGTCGCGCGCGCGCTGTGTGCACGTTCGAGTCACCACTGCGCATGCCTCGATAACGCACGGATGCGTTTGCACGCGTGGCGCACGTCGGCGCAGCCCGGCCCCCCGGCGCAATAAGCACGGCCGTGCCGGCACGACGTCTTGGCGCTCGCTCCGCGCCGCCAGCCGCGCCAGCCGCGCCAGCCGCGCCAGCTCGGGGCGGGACGGGACGGGACGGGACGGGAAGGGAAGGCGGATGTGAAGTTGGGTGCGATATGTGCGGTTGCGTGTGATGCAAGGCGGCGCCGAGCGGCGCGGGCGCGGGCGAAGGCACGGCCAGGGCAGAGGCTGCGGTCCAGCGCCACTCCGATCGATGTCGTTGGCGCTTCGGAAGCCAACTGGCGCTCCTCCCTCGCCCGAATATGTGCAGCGTCACCACCATGGCCAGCGCTGAGAACATCCAGGTAACGCTTTATTTCTCCGAGGAGGCGAGGGCCATCCGGGGTGCGAGTGCGGCTTTTGAATGCAGATAGCGGCGTGACGCAGTGCTCTTCCGGGCGCGAGCGGATTTCAGGGCGTGATGGATTTTGTTGGCGACGCAGTCGTGAAGCGTTCTGAACCGAAACGCATGTGAGTGACGGACGCATTTGGATGCAATTAGAATTAGCATATCTTATTTAATTTCGTGTATACCTTAGTGAACCGTGGTTACACACCCCTATTGCGAGTATTGAGTTGAGGTTTTAAAGGGGACGGGTGAGACGCAACAATTATACGGATTAATTTTTTGGGGCTTTTGAATGTCTATAAAGTATTTGTATTTGTTCATTTACTCAGTTTCAACTGGCACATGCTCTGTACTCACGGAAACTCGTCACTGCTTATGTCAATATTCTCGTAGCATCGGATTTGTTAAGAACAATATTGTGTCAAAATTGGTGTTGTAAGGATTTGATCGGGTAATTTTATGTTTTAAGAGTGGGTTACTAATTGAGCTTCAACCATTCGGAAAGAAGACCTTGTTATATTCAGCTTTGTTCATTGAACATTTTATGACAAATATTGCATTGTGTATACATTAACTTTGAAAAGCTTGTCAGGAGCATTTATTAATGTTTTCCATCTATGTCCATCTATTTTTCTTTTTTCCTTCTCTATTGGTGGCAATGAGTATTTACGACCTCTTGGATCTGAATGTTTACGTAATATGTATATTTGTACTAATTTATATGCAAGTTAATTTCCAGTACATGGAACATGTCCAAAGCAGAATGATCACGACAATAGTAAAAGACTGTACAGTACTCTGTATGTATGTATGGATGTATGTAGGGTCGTGATCGAGGCTTATTTGAATACAATGTTATGTCAACGAAACGCGACTTATGGTTTTACTGACTTCATAGCAACACTTTGTTTCACTGACGAAATAGCAACAGAATTCGAAATTCTGACACTTGTCTTATGAAATTCCGTAATTCACTGTAGTAATTTTAGTTATAAAAAATGACACGAAATGACATGTCAGTATGAAATGTTGGAGGTTCACATTGGCAAGGAGATCCGGGAGAGCTGTCTTGAATATCAATACATTGATAAAACGCCGTAAAAAGTAAGCCAGATTGTGTAAAATACCTGTAAATTTGTCACATTTTTATAGCATTGTATAAATAGTTTGCATCTTTTTCCAATGATAGTTAAAACATAAAATAGTAATGCGATAAATTGTATTGCATTAAAATAGTTATGTACTAAAAGTCCCGAAACTGGAATTTAACTTTACCCCCAAACTGCATAACTTGCTATTCTTTCAACAATCACAAATACTGAAAAATTCGTAGTTTTCTATAATTTTCTTGTGATGATAATTGTAACCTAATATGAATGTGGATTGACATACTCTACTTAACAAATATACATACTGGCGGAGTTGATTACTATGTTTCGTCGTCATAAAGAGTCAAGGACTTCTGTGTTTTCTTCTGAAAAAAACAACAACAACAAAACAAAAAAACAACAACTGGTATTCCTTTTCAATTCGAATGTGTGTTTATTAGTGCAACTAAAAATTCTGGAATTGATCAATAAATGGTTTTTTTTAAGAAACTTATTAGTCTTTCTTTAACAATGTGTGACCTGTTTTACTGTTATCGGTGATAAAAAAGGCGAAACAGAAATGGGAGAAATAATTGCTGCTGCTACTTGCGTAGAAATATGTAGCACAATAAGACAGCTTTGGAAATAATCTGTTAATTTTGCATTATATTGTAACGTCTGTTTTAATAATATCAATAAATATTAATAACCACGTTTTTCAAACACACCTGTGTGGTTGCACGGTAAAAGTCCTTGTGTCAAAGTTTTGGCCTAATTGAGTGAAGTACTTCTATTAAATAGAACTGAAGAAAAAAATCGCCTCCTTAAGGAAAAGCATGGGGGATAATAATTCAAGTCAAATTTCATTACTTCGTAAACGGGTCTGAAGTCTGAATACTGAAGTCACATAAGTATTGCTTTTTAATTTAAAGTACTTGGTAAATATTCTGAAGATAAATTAGCAACCTTTACTCAGCTACAGATAAACTGCTTTTGCGGATCGCACTGTACATTGATGCTACATGGTGTCAATATTTCGGTGGAGTTTTGTGAAGCGTTTAAGCAGCCTGCGGAACAAAAATATTAATTTACGAAGAAAAAGAAGAGGAAGAAAAATGATGATGATGATGATGATGGAGGAGGAGGAGATGAAGAGGGGAGGTCCAAATGTTTTCTTTACATTTTTTGCTGGCACGGAGGCTTATAAAAATGGCACATGTCTGATTTACAGTGAATGCTCTGAATTTTCAAATATTGCAATATTTCAGAAAAGTGTTGCTCAAATAGAGCAAAGAACGCTCAATAGCTAAAAACGCTTAATATACATTAATAAGTTATTTTACGCTTTGTATATTATATCCAGAATAGACATTTCAGGTGGTAAATAAATATGCCACCGTATTCTTTTTACTTTGATAAACAAATGTTTCCTGTGGCATTTTGCAGAGAAACCTTTATTTTCTGCACGGCAGTTTCTTGACGATTTCTAATCTAGTATAATTCCTGAAGGTGGTGCTTATAGTGTGTTCTAGCTCCCACGATATTTCTAGGTATTGCAGAAGAAAACATCCACTTTCTTCGGATACAAAGAAAAATGAAACAGTGTGTTAATTGATGGAATTGGGGTGCAAATGACGACGGTCCTGTATCGTGCGCTGCCCTGGGATCGAGCTCTATTTTAGGTCGTCGGAACCTTAGATCGTCTGCCAGAATTCCAAAGCACTCGCTGTTCACAAATGGCTTCCCGATTCTACAACAGCGCATAGGCCAGCATGTCAAACCGCGCCCGCGCGAGCTGGTATTTGCCCCCTGGAAGCGCGGGGCTCCTCCGATCACCGGCAACTTCCCCTCACTCCACTCTCATTTCCCTCCAAATCCAGAAAGGGGTATTTATTATTATTTCATATTAATTTTCTTTTTAAATTCTGCTTTGTATGAACATTATTGCTAAGGGACAGGAATGTGTTTGAATGGCGAATTTTTCCTTGTTTTTGTTTTCTTTTATATTTTATTGAAGTATTCAGTTATTTGTTGTATACAGCTATAATGTGAAATAACAAAGCTCTACGTTAACAATTCTTGCTTATGGACGGAGAGCTCTTTTTTCTGTTCTTGACTGTTCTTTGAAAAGAATCTTTGTCTTTTAAACCTCCTAACCTGAACGTAGGAAGTTATACAATTATTGACCTCTTAAATAATCGCGATTACAAAATTATGCGGTCGATTCCAAATGCTTATTTTACTCCCCATTGACAATTTCATATCTGATTGATGTATTATTACATTTTAATGGATATTTCCTTGCTTTAGTAGAGGAAATGTCAATTAATTTAGCTAAATTTGGGGAAAAACTGTCAACTGGCTTCTCCAAAGCTTCTCTAAAAGACTGTCACCGTCCAGGTACCCAGTGATGTACCACATCTCCGGAGCAATTTGTATTTTAAATCTAGCGCCACTTCCCCTGGACGCACTGCCCGGGAACTCTAGTAAGCTTGATACTGTGCTCGCGACCTTGACATGCCTAGTTTAGTGTCTTAGAAATGTGCATCAAATTGCTGTAATATACACCAAGCAACGAGTTTCAAACAATTTCTACCAGAATCCATGTTTCTCAGGCCAAAATGGGTAAGGAATTATGTACTGTTAAAGTTGTGAATAACAAACTGGTAATTTTTTACCACCTGAATATCTCGCTCTGTGTAATATACGCTTTCACTGAATGTCCCACCAAGTTTGGACCAAGCAGTCATGTCAAGGTCACGTACAAGGTAACAAACTTACTAGAGCTCGCGGACACTTAGTCCCGAGCAACTGGTGCAAGGGTTGTACAAATTGCTACGGAGTGGCGGTACGTCACTGGATACCTGGGCTATGGCAAGTCTTTGGGAGAAGTTACTTGACAGTTATTGTCACAAGTTTAGGTTTATTAATTCCCATTTTCTCGTTAAAGCAAAGGAATGATCGAATTCGAATGAAATACTACATCAATTTCAAATTCCCAACTGAGAGTAAAATTTTGTAAAATTGAATAAAACACATCTTGATTTTGTAATCAAATTTGCTTAAGAGTGATATAAAAACATTAACTTTTTACATTCAGGTTAGAAGGTTTAACAGACAAATATTCTTGTATGTTAAATGCGCTGTCCGTCCGTAAGCAAGAATTGTTAACTTATAGAGACTTGTTAATTTGTTTCACATTATTGCAATAATATTATTGCAACAATAAATAATTGAATGGTTTAATAACACGAGACAAACCGAAAACATGGAAAGAATTCACCATTAATACATATGCCTGACACGTACCAAAAATGTTTATATAAGGGAGAATTTAGTAAGGAAATGAACATGAAATAGTAAAGAGTAGAAACATAATACAATTCTCGGTTATTTGTTAGAAAAATTCTGGAAAACATGTTTTCGTAAGAAGCCACTATTCGCCGATGCGCGGTGCTTCAGCGTGCGCATGTAGGTACATCCCTTTCTGGATTTTAAGGGGAAATGAGCGCTGAGTCCGGGGAAGTTGCAGGTGCCCGTACGAGCGCCGGGCTCCACAGACGGGCAAGTAGCTAGTGCGGGCGCAATTTGACGTGCCTGTTTTAAAGGTTGGCAATATCGAAATGCAGGTTTCTCCCAACAGTGCGGAATCATGGAGACAGTGTTATGTCGTAGAGATATTGTTTTTAATATTTTTAGTTTTTGAGAAATTCAGTCATCTTTGATTCTTTAAATAGTACTACACTCTATTATTTTCTCTAGCAGTGGATAGATCTAGAAAAGAAGAATACAATGAAGAACATTTGTTAATGTTTGGTAGTAATTTGAGTTGAAAATCGTACTTCCTGACATGTGATTTGAAATCAGACAGGCAATATTTTCTTTAGAAGCTCTTCCAAGCTCTTCGTCGCCTTTGGGAAGGTAGCCTTCTCGACGTCGAGACGGTTACGAGGAGACGGATGGCAGTGAGGAACTCAGGCGTAACTACAGTAATACTGTACGTGGTCTTGACACAAAGGATGCAGTAACAATTATCAATATTAATCATAATGAGAGATTTTTCCGTTGATTAATCAGAACTGAACTTTTCTTCCACTGACTGAAATTCCAAAGCGTAGATCTTTGAAAAGAGCAATATAAAAAATTCGCATTATGAAGTAGATAATAAATGTCACGCTGGAGTTAACGGATAAGCAATTGATCGTGAAGCTTTGCGTTCAAGTTCAAATCTCAGAACGGACGAATATTTTTAGGGGTTGAAACGCTCGCAAAGGCATCTGTTATATCAGTGAGGCAATCCCCGATCTATGAAATTAAGCTACCACCGGCCACGATAACATGCGTAATGGAGTACAAATATTTTCGCATGGATTTAACTAGTTTTATGATACATACTTACGTAACCATCACAAATCTGATAAAATATCAGTAGTACCAATCAGTAGTACATCCCAGGAATTCTCTTACTATTCTGCAGCTGTCCAGTATTACTTTTTTTTATTTATTTGCTTTCAGGCGTACAGCCTCTTTTACAATGGGTATCCAGTATTACTGCTTTCTGCATTTGATCTATGCATGAAAATGGTAATTCCAAAACTTGAATTGTATGCACTGTGTGTTTTGGGATTAATCCTGTGGTGGACATGATTATCAGTTGTACGTCGATATTCTGAAGTCTCCATTGATGACGAAGCTCTTGAGCCAGCGGTACATATTTCTGAATTTTCAAGTGAAATACAGATTCCAGATTGTTATTGTTGACGACTGCAAAATCGATTATCATGGCTGTTTTCTTGAGCTTGTTTGGAACTATTATATCTGGCATATTGTTCGAAATTGTAGTGTCTGTAATTATGCTTCTATCTTCATTCTTCATTTTGCTAGACTAGCTTCCATTCTTCACTTTCCAAGACTGTAGAAGGATAGTATTTATAATATGGGACGTTACAGGACTTAAGTCCGTATTTTCTTACTAAGCGTCCATGAATTATTTTACCCATATTATTGTGCCTAACTTTATAGGCGGTTGATGCCAACACACTACAACCGGCAAGGATGTGCTGGATGTTTTCATGCTGTGCACCGCATCTTGTACATACATCACTTACTATTGAGGGGTCTCTTATTATATAGTGTAAGTAATTTCTTGTTGCGATAACCTGGTCTTAAATGGCTATCATAAAGCCTTCTGTTTCTGGGTACAGTAAACCACGGGTCAGCCACGTGTTAGAAACTTTAAAATGTATGTTCTGGCCTGATAGTTCATTGGGATGTCTACCTTGTAACTCTTTTCGATACCACTGTTGCAGGCTTTTATTGCTTGTGTACTCTGGTTGAAACTGAGCATTTGCAAGATTTAATGGGGTGAGACTGAAATTAACCCCTACTACAGCCTTGTGCAGTGTCGATGTTTCTGCCCTCCCGAGGAAGTACTTCCTCATTAGAGATATTTGGTTGGTATTACTGTTGGTTATAATTGTAATGCCTCGACCTTCTTTTTCACGTGGTAGATTGATCATCTCAATAGCAGATTTAGAATGATGATATCGATATTGGGTCATTTGGGTTCTTAAATGTCTGTCCATTGCTTCAGGTTCTGACTCCATTTTATTAAGCCCATTGAGTAGATGATCACAGGAACAGCGTATGTATTTATTGCAGTGGAAATATTTCGCGAATTCAAAGATGTTTTAAGAACATTTGTGAGTCGGTGAATTCTGCGGTTATACATTTCTTCACTTTCGAGTGGGCTACTGTTCGAGACTGCTCTATCCCAAGATACTTGTACAGTTCATCATGTTCTAATGATTTAATAAGATCGTTACTTTGCGTCTCATATTTCAGTCCCCTCATCAATTTGCCACGTACCACGTTAACCGTTCTACACTTATCTATACCAAAACTCATTCCGATGTCTTCAGAGAAAGTTTCGGTGATATTAAGAAGCTACTTCAACGAACTGGCTGTTAATGCATACAGCTTTATTATCATTCATATATGCCAGATGGGAAAGTCTGTATGAGGAGTGCTGACTCTTTATTTCATAGCCGTATTTACTGCTGTTGAGGATGATAGACAGCGGGTCCAGAGCCGAGCGAAACCAAACTGGGCTCAAAGAATCTCCTTGGAAGATACCATGGCTGCTGTTAATTTTATTTGTGATACTGTTGACTTCCTTGGTTTTTAATACAATTTCTGTCTTCGACATTGTTGTTAGGGTTGCACAAAAGTCTATCAACTTGGGATGGATGTTGTATATTTTTAGCACGTCTATAAGCCAGTTATGTGGGACTGAATCATAAGCTTTCTGATAATCTATGTACGCTGCAAATAGATTTCTTTGCGTATTACTTGCTTGTTTCAAGCCTACTGAGTCAATAATTAGTTGTTCTTTACAGCCTAGCGATCCTTTCTTACATCCTTTTAGTTGTTCTGCTAGGATATTGTTACCACTACAGTGATCTTCCAGAATCTTGGACACGCATGATGTTAATAGTTTGTAAAAAGTGTTCAAACCCGTTATAAGCCTATATCTTGCTGGATTACGACTCCTGGAGCCCTTCGGTACGAGATACGTCACACCTGTGGCCAGATGATGCGGAATGCTTTGTGGTTCTTCAATAAAAGCATTTATACATTCAACGAACTTACTGTGCAAAGCTTCAGCCAGAAATTATGAATTTTATCGCTTGCAGAGCTCTTTCAATTCTTTAGTTCGGCAAGAATAGGCTTTATTGTTTCAATATGGAAGCTCGCCATGGGTACGTCTCCGCTGATTTGACAATTGTTTCCAACCAGCTTGCTTCAGTATTATATTTAATTTCAGCAGACCATATGTCACCCTAGTATTTCTTCTTTAGTTGGCATCAAGATTCTCTCAGTATCTTGAACGTGTAAAGATGTATAGAATACTTCCTGATCTCTTTTGAAGTTGGCATTATGCTCCTTTCTCTTCTGACTTTTTTTATAACGTCTTAACCGTTTTGCATACGCGCTCAATTTTTGCTTGACTGTGTCTAGATATTCAGATGGTATGCTATTTGGTTTATCAAATTGAGGGTGTTTGCTGTACATTTTGCTAATAGCGTGCATCTTCTTCTCAAGTCTCTTATTTCTGTTGTTGATATAGGCTGTTTATTATTCCGGTGTCAGCTCTCAGCTCACTTATTTTTTGTTCTAATCTCCTTTCCCATGGTGATTTCTTTCTCTTCAATTTTGGCTGCTGAAAATTTGCGTGTTTCTTTCAGGTTACCCACGTTTAATTTAACGATAGCTGCTGCCGAACTGTACAAATACAAATTTAGATCTGAGTAGGTGACAATTATCAATCATTATTATTATTATTATTATCAATTATTATTATTATCAATTATTATTATTATCAATTATTATTATTATCAATTATTATTATTATTATTATTATTATTATTATTATTATTATTTTATTTTTTTAAACTTTTATTCATCTTTCAACTGTTTATAGTTAAAATGTTAGGAAGGGATTCTGGAGCTCAAGAGAATGCGCGCAGATGGTGTCTCTCCCCCTTACGTCACACACAGTTTTTATTGTTCTTTGACTAAATAAATCAATGTTTCGCATTCGGAATTCTTTCAAATTCTTTTAGCCATCATGCAGCTCGTTGCGTGTATTTTGTAAGTGTACATTCCCGCGTGAGATATGGCATAATATTGTGGGGATGCTCTTCCTGTAGAACCAGACCTTTAGATTGAAGAAAAAGATAGTACGAATAATAAGCAAGCCCATTCATGTGTTTCTGCAAGCCTCCCATAATTGAGCGTGGTGCCTTGCCTATTTATTTTTAATCTGTAGTTTGTATCAAACTGACTGACTTACGGGTGGGAACACATTTTCATGCAATACATATATGTATATTTACAACAAAGGTAGGATTTATATTTATCAGGTATCCGTATCAACAGCTCACTACAAGAAATCCACATAAATAGTTGTATGTTACTTTACAACTTATTGCCAGATGACATTAAATAATTAAAATCGGTAGTCCTACTCAAAATTAAAGGCCAAGTAAAATATTTTCTGTTGCATAACGTTTTCTATACAATTATAAACTATACAGAGCATCAAAAAGAAAATAATATTTACTTTAATAATGCGTGAGTTAATATTTTGCTTTATAAAAATAATAAATATGTCTGCAACGAATATTGTACTTCTGGGTGAATGACGTCCATCTCGATCAGATTTTTCGTCCTAGTTTTCTAATCTATTGAGCAAATCCTGATAGGATCCCTTGTTTTGCTCCTGGGCATAAATGTATCTCCACTTAGGCGCTCGTTTCCGTGAGGTCTCCTTTTACTTTTTCGCCCTACTACGTAGTAAAGAGTATTGTTATTCTGTGGCAAAACTCTGTAATTTTTCGACAGGAAAACGTATTATGGGGCACTGGTCTCGGAGAAGTGGATAAATATTGTTCCTCTATACAGTGTCACTTCCTCTGACACGTTCTGTAGTCAGAATACACGTTTTGAGGATCCTTGGTGCAGAAAAAAATGTTGACAGGAATACGCCTGTCTATTCGAACGTCTGTTTTTGAGCTAATTAATAAACCGTTCAGAAGATTTTCTGCAAAATTTATATTCCCCGATCCCCTGCAGGCTATTTATTATCTCAAAAATGACTCCTAATGTTTACTTTCTCGCCTTCAAAAGTAGACAGAGTATTGTAATCGTGAGCCAGAATACGGTGATTTTTCGACAGAAAAACTCACCGGATCCTGGTAACGGAGGAGTGGATAAATCTTATTTATGCATACAGTACATCACTTTCTCCAACATGTGTAGTCAGAATCCACGTTTTGCGGGACCTTCATGTCGAAAAATCGATTGACAGCAAAATGTCTCTGTCCACGGTAGACGCAAGCGCCTAAACCGTTCAGATGATTCCGTCCATCATTTTCTCCGATTGATCTAAACGAACGCTCGCGTGTTTGAAACGGATATTTTGCTTTCTGGGGGTACTTCGCATAAAGCCTCAACATTTTCAAATGGATCCCAATTTTTCGGTTAAACATTTTCCCTCAGATAGTATAGAGAAAGCATAAAAGAACGGCGCAGGTACCATTTTCGTTTAAATCCCTAATATTTCGAAAATTGGGGAAGTTCATTTTTTTCGGCGCCTTTCTACAACTACAATATTGAAGAGATATATTTTTTCCTTAATGAAATCTGTTCTTCAAAGATACATCTTGAAATAAGGTCATTTACAATCTTTGAAAAAAAGGACTCGTTTTCGCGTAATTTTGCGTGAGAGGATTATTTGTAAACAATTATTTTCTCAAAAAGGCTCGTATGTTGTTTTTAAATTTTCTTCTCGTATGTATCAAAAGATTGTAAGAAAATCTGGTGGTAGGCCCCCTTTTCGGTGAGTTCTCTGAATTTTCAAGAATATCAGAAGTTCAATATTTGAAGAAACTTTTGTCATAATTTAAATCCATTCTTAAAAAATCAGATTTTAAAAAAGTCATGTGCAATTTTTTGAAAAAACAGTAGGTTTCATGTAATTTTTCACCCTTTTCACCTTAGTGCATTTTATAAAAAAAACATTTTCTCAAAAATGGCTCCTCATTTTTTCTTTAATTTTTCTATAGATTCCATGGATTTTTTCAATGGAAACTTAAAAGTATGCCAGAGGTCTCGTTTTCGTTAAACTCTCCGAATTTTCGAAAATTTCCAAAAATTAACATTATAAAAGTACAATATTAGAAAGAAATTTTTGTCATAAATAAAATCTGTTCTAAAAAATTAAATCTTAAAAGAGGTTGTGTATTTTTTTTAGATGAGTAGCTTTTGTGTAATTTCTGCTAGGATTTATATTGAATCATAAGAAAACATTTTTTCAGAAGCGGCCTTCATTTTTTTTTTAATTTTCTCCTCTTATGTATCAAAAGCTAGTAAAAAGCTTGTGCTGGTCCCAGTTTTTGACAAACTCTTTGTATTTTCAAAAATTGCAAAAAATTTACTTTGCAAAATTATGATATTGAATTTAGAGATTTTTGTTTTATATGAAAATCTATTCTAAAAGAAATAGATCTTTAAAAAAGGTCATGTCATTTTTTTTTTAAGAACGAGTTTCTCGTGAAAATTATACTTGAAATAAATGCAAGTTAGAAAAAATCTCATAAACGGCTTTTTAAATTCATGGATAGAGGAAATGATTGTTAAAAAATGTGCAGATCTAATTTGTGTTGAACTCCTTTAGTTTTTGAAAATTGTATGTTGAAAAGAATGGGTGAGAAAATTAGTTTTTTAACCAGCAACAAAAAGAGTGAGTACGGCCATGCAACTGCATGGTGTAGCTGTAAGCCCATGAAGAGTAAACTTGATAGATCTGAGTTCAAGTCTCAGCACAGAGAAAAAAAGTTGCTGCTTGGAAACACCTTTGCACATTCATTTAGTTGCATTATGTTGCGGTGTCCTCACACTACTGAAGATGGTGATTTTTGTCTTTAAAAAATGTTGTATACAATTTCTTGAAGGAAAAGAACTTGATGTTTTTGCATAATTTCTGTTTGAAGAAAATACAATTTATTAAATAAGCATTTCCTCAAAAATAGCTCCAAATTTTTTCTTTAATTTTTTCAGGCATAAGGCAAATGACACTTAAAAATGGCACAGGTCTCAATTTTGTTGAACTCTTAGAATTTTTGAAAATTGCCAAAGTTAGAGATGCGAGAATGTGTGTGCTGTTGTAGCCTTACAAGTTTCTTATGAAGTAAGGCGAAGAAGTAATATAGTAGATCGGGAGTATACATAGCTATCTCCCCAATTCAAGTCCCTTATACATATAATTGTTCGTGATTACGTACAGTAATATGTCACCACATCAATTGATACCGACTGGAATATTAATAATTTCCTATCAAATGCAATTTTAGAGTTCAACGCAATTTTTTGACCCATACATTTTCACACCAGATGATCCACAACCAACTCAACATTTGACAGATATTAATACTAATTATAGAATTATATAGATTAATAGAATACTAATTATACGTGTTTTTTACCTATTCCACCAATTTATCAATGGTAATTTTGCAATTGTCTGCATCTGAGCACTGTGTCTCTAGCAGTGCTTTCTGCAATGATTTTTGAGTCGGATTTTAGTCAAGACACATGTTACTTTTCCTGTTTCGCTGCTATACAATATATCAGCAAGTTCATTACACCTTTTGTATGGTTAGTGTATTTTATGTATGGTTAGTGTTAATGTATGTATTATGACTGTGTAAAATGTACATAGTCAACCAACAAACACGCAAGGAAATACTGTATTTGTCATTGCTTAAAAAAATGTTCATGACTGGGTACCGTGTTAAATGCAGTAAACCAATATATGGTGAACGACAGAAGAAAATGTGTGTTATGTGCCAGTAAACTCGTGTCTTAATATAAAAGACAACTTATAATACATTTCATCAATTATTCAAATAAAGAACAATTAAATATTAAAATTGGTCCAATATGTGAACAACAAATTCTTGTAATGTTCCTTATTTGCAAAAACATGTTTAATGTAAATATTGCTGTTTAGGAACCTTTTTGTTTGTTGGTTTTTAACTTTTTTCGACAAAAATAGGGGTTTATTCTTGCTTAAAACATGAAAGGCAAAGTGAAATATATTTCAAATGATGAAAACAAATGTAAGTTGAAAACAAATGTATCATACAAATATTGTGTGCCACACTGCTTAATAGCATAAAAAAATTAATATATATGATTTACATCAAATTAGGAAATAAAGGTACTTTCATGGAACAGACTGGAATAGTTAATTTTATTATAAGACACTATCTAATAGAACTATTTGATACAAAAAATTTATAAATACAGTAATTGAACAAAATATTCGATTTAGATACACTTAATCATGGCTTTGGACTCGGAAATAACTGAGTTTACGTGGATTTGCCATGTGTTTATACTCCAGTAAAGTTTTATGAAGAAGTCCTCACACATATTTTTTGAATGTTTGCCTTTGTATCTGGATTATCATCTCATGTTCTTATCACATGGCACTTCTCACATCATTAGGGTGGATTTATAATGCAGGATTTTGTAAGCACAGATACGCGTCCTGTCCAATGAAAAACATTTTTCCCTAGTTAAAAACATTTCAACATCTTAAAATATGTTAAGATGTTATAAAATAAAACCTATTTTTATTGAAAAACGTTTAAAATAATACAAAAAAGTTTTAAAAAAAGGGGGGGTCCATGCTGTGACATTTCTACTAAACAATTTTTAGAGATATCTGTTGAATGTATGTAGGCTGCACAAAACACTTAATTACCATTTGGCACAAAATTAAGTCAAAAAATCGAGAAAAAGGACTAAAATCGAACAAAATCAAAATACTGGCCATAAAAGCAAATCAGGGACATTATGCCATTGATTTTCCTTCAGTTTAGAACAAAATTAACGAACTAATCATAAAAATAACAGTCACAAAATAGTGTTGAACTGTGTAATGCCTTTGTAGGACCTGTGTGTGCCTTGGGCTTCTTAAGTTGGAGAGAATTTATTTTAGTCCTCTGAAGCAAACTCTCATATAAATAATCAGCTAAAAAACATTTAATACCAATGTCCTCATTGCAAAAACAAATTAGAATCGTTATACTATTGAATATCCTTCATTTCAGAACAAATAGAACCAGTCACCCGTAAGGACGACTAATTCATAAAAACCATTCCACCCAAAAAATAAGTCCTCCTCCTAGCCTCCCTCCTCCTTCCCCTTCTCCTCCATCCTAAATCTAAGTTTCTGAGAAAAACAGTCTTATTTGAAAATTTGTTCCAGGTATGTGAGGAGACGTTAGAAGCTCACCAAGCTCGGCTTGGTGATTTACGAGGACTTGTGGCTCGAATAGCAGCGGATGTTGGTCTGGATGCTGGTGGTCCTCTTGATGATGATGTAGCAGCATTAGGACGTCGTCTTGAAGATGTTAGGGAATCTTTAGCAGCTTTAGCTGAGGTGGCTGAAGCTCAGCAGATTGGCCAGAATGAACTTCAAAGTACCTGTAATTTCCTAGCATCTGTCAAGCAAGTAAGTAAATCAAATGTAAATATTACCCAGTAAAATATTGATTCTTCTTCATTGAAACTTCATTACAAAGTTTTTGTAGAATGACAGATGAACCAAATGAAATTACATTGTTATATGCAGTACTGATTATAGCTCCATAGTATTTTCATTAATATGTTACATTTGCAGAGTCTTAGTATGGTAGAAGAGGCTAATGAGAAAGATATCGAAAATCAATTAAGTGCTCTTCGTAACCACTTGCTAGCTCTTGGCAAAACAGAAGGACAACTCCAAACATTCAAGGAAAGACCCATTGATCTTTCCCCTTCTAAGTCTGAAACATCTGTTGTGGAGATTCTTCAGGTAAGCAAAATTTTCTGGAATGTTTCTGCAAATTAGGATGAAATTGCGTGTGTTTCAATCTTTCATTGTCAATTTGTCCTTTCCAGTTGTGGCAACAAGTTTTTAGGGAAACATTTCAACATTATCATAGATTATCAGCAAGATTAGTGAAGAGCCAAGATAGTGCTGCTGCTTTAAGACTTTGGCATGAATATTTACTTCATGTACAGTCTTTCCTGTCAAGTTCCATTCCTGAAGATTATCGAGGCCTTACAGAGCACCAACATTTGTGTGAAGTGCATCAGAATCTTCTAATGAGCCAACAGTCAGTATTATTGTCACAAAATGAAGGAAGGACTCACCAAGATGGTGTTGAATTATCTGTAATAGAACAGTTTAATTCATTGACAAACTTACACAATGAAACGCTTGCACGTATTATGGAACGTCACAGCGAAGTTGGTGAACGGCTTGTTTCATGGGAAAAATATTCGCAAGAACAAGCTCGTTTGCTCACCTGGCTCCGTGACTTAGAACGAGAGCGTAGTCGGCTACAGCTACATAATATTCACATTAGACGCATTCCTAAGGTTCTTTCGCATATACAGGTAAAAATATAAATTGTAATTCTAATAAAATTAATAATATTCCATTGTACCAATGAAATCAATATTTTAATTTTTTGTTGACAGACAATGCTTGAAAAGGAAGTTCCATTGGGTGAATCTCAAGCACTAGAACTATTGGAACTTCAGAATAATTTGTTTCATAATACTGATGACACAGTAGCTTCTTCTGTGCGTTTAGCATATGCAACAATTACACAAAGAATCTCAAATTTAAAAGCAGCATTAGAAACATGGAAAGACCATTTAGATAGAATAAACAGTTTGGTTTCTACTTATGAAAAGAATGCAACTAATGTTCAAACTGTGTTCCAAGAAATCCACAGTGCTATTTGTGAATCTCAAGCTTTAATATCTCATGCTGATGTGAGGAACAGGCTGGATAGTTTAAGGGTGAGTTCTTTAAATTTGTATTTTGTTTTTTACAGCACTCAAAATCTGTCTGTATCATTCTTTATATTTTACCATTCTTTTCATATCATTGTTTCACTTCAACTCCTTTACACTAGTATGAGCATGCCAAAGATTGTTATATGGACATTTAGGTGTCTTGTTTGCCTTACACAATAATAATTTTATTTACTTTCATAAATATTTGATTATTATAATATTGTGGTTTTATTAAGATATTCATTCTTTTTTTATTTATGTCTCTATATTTATCATTCTATAACTAGTAGCATGCTTGTAAAAATAATGCAATATAATGAGGGGGAGGAGGGAATGATAAAGAATTAATACATTTAAATATGTTGATGTAGTAGAAATTAATAGTTAATTCTAACACAAAGTAGAGATTTCTCACACTTGGTATTATCATATGTTGTTCACAGTAGAAAGAATTAGATTTATCTCCTTTGTTTGTATTGAAAGTTTGCTGTGTGAAGCATTTTGTATGCCAGGCAGGACACTGTTTCATAAAGTATGGAGTCTCAGTTGTATGTTCCCATCAATGGATGCAACTCGTAATAATATATACAATTTTTCTCAAGGCATAAATGAACTGAAATGACCCACCAGACCAAAAGTAATGAATTTAACTGATGAAAAATGTTTAAAATTGTTGCTGCATTCCTTTGTACTCCAGTGCCTTTAAGAAGTTTAAAGGATTTTTTAATAGGATGTCTAAAGAGGAGTGAAGGCGCAGGAGTATTATATGTAGTTTTAATTTTGCAGCATCTTTCCTTCCTTTCTTTTCTTTTTCTTTTTTTTTTTTCTTTTCTTTTCTTTTCTATTTCTTTCTTTTTCTTTTCTATTTCTTTCTTTTTCTTTTCTGTTTCTTTTTCTTTTCTATTTCTTTCTTTTTCTTTTCCGTTTCTTTCTTTTTCTTTTCAGTTTCTTTCTTTTTCTTTTCTGTTTCTTTCTTTTTCTTTTCTATTTCTTTCTTTTTCTTTTCTGTTTCTTTCTTTTTTCTTTCTGTTTCTTTCTTTTTCTTTTCTGTTTCTTTTTTTTCTTTTCTGTTTCTCTCTTTTTCTTTTGTTTCTTTCTTTTTCTTTTCTGTTTCTGTCTTTTTCTTTCTTTCTTTTTCTTTTCTGTTTCTGTCTTTTTCTTTCTTTCTTTTTCTTTTCTGTTTCTCTCTTTTTCTTTTCTGTTTCTCTCTTTTTCTTTTCTGTTTCTTTTTCTTTTCTGTTTCTCTCTTTTTCTTTTCTGTTTCTCTCTTTTTCTTTTCTGTTTCTTTCTTTTTCTTTTCTGTTTCTTTCTTTTTCTTTTCTGTTTCTTTCTTTTTCTTTTCTGTTTCTTTCTTTTTCTTTTCTGTTTCTTTCTTTTTCTTTTCTGTTTTTCTGTTTTTTTTTTCATGTTTCTTCTTTTCTGTTTTTTTCTGTTTTTCTTCTGTTTTTCTTTTCTGTTTTTCTTTTCTGTTTTTCTGCTTGTTTTTCTTTTCTGTTTTTCTTTTCTGTTTTTCTGTTTTTCTTTTCTGTTTTTTTTCTGTTTCTTTTGTTTTTTTGTTTTCTTTTCTGTTTTCCTTTTTTCTGTTTTTCTGTTTTTCTTTTTCTTCTTCTTTTTTCTTCTTTTCTTTTCTTCTTGTTTCTTTTCCTTTTCTTCTTCTGTTTCTATCTTTTCTTCTTCTGTTTCTTCTTCTGTTTCCTTCTTTTCTTCTTCTGTTTCTTTTCTTTCCTTCGTTTCTTTCTCTGTTTCTTCTTTCCTTCCTTCTCTGGGTACTGGCTTTTGAAATTCGATGGTCTATGACAAGCAATGAGAGGTCATCTTCATCATGACGGCGGACTCGATCCACGGCGGACGCGGGCCACGGCGGACGCGGCTATGAGTTAGGTATGAGGCATGAGGGACACGGTTTGAGAAGGCAAGGAATATGAGAGGGGATACGACGTAGAGGGGAAGATAACCTCTTTTATTTCTCCTCATGAGAACGTCAACACCAAATCAGAATTCCCATAATCGATGGTCTATGTCTTTTGCCCTCCACATTGCGGCTACCGTGCAAAACGCGTTGTTTTCAGGAGCACGGGTAGGGTGCCGAAAGTATATAGGGCTACCTCTACAGGTTTTTGAGAGATCTCAAGAAAAGATTCCCAGAGGAACCTGGGAGGAATGCCTCAAGCGTGTGTCTCGCGCGGTGGGATTGCGAAGCCGGGGAAGGGAAGAATATTTGAGTAGAGGAATTTTGGAATGTATGCATATCGTAGAGGTGTTTCAAGGAATTAAATTACCTACGCTAGGAGGTGTCTCGGAGGGGAGGATGTCTCAGGTCAATTTAAGGTAGTGGATTCCGATCCTTTCGCTTCTTGTTCGTTTCTATTTCGAGCATTTCACCATTCTCCTCAACATCAACTTCCAGCATTTCTCCTCTCGAATTCTGCTTCCTCACCCACCATCACCACCAGTTTCATTTATATTGATGTCGTCTCCTCTCCATTTGTGGCTACATGCTCTGCCCACACCGCTTCCAAATGCCCCCCTCCCGCGTTTCTTGCCCCTGGTTTGCCAAGGATGAGCGGAGGCAAGTGGAGGCTGTGGCCTCAATACATTGGACGCCGTTTTATAATTCGGGAGTGGGCGACGGCGGTAAACAATTTCAAACGATCTGTGAAAGTGACTATTCGGGAATAATAATAGATTTGTTACTTTAATTAATGAACTTGATTATGAATTGAATTGTTATTTAAGAGTGTTGATATCCAAACTAGTTCGTATAATACGTGCGATTATATTATGCGAATGTATCAGTATGTGCGTGCCTTTCAAAAGTGAAGCAAAATGTTGAAATTAACACCCTAAATGTATTCATTATTATGTTCTGAAAATGAATGCAAATTGTCTGTATGAGCTAAGCAACTTCTAGGTATACCTTAAGAGAATGTTGTAAATGGATGACTTGTCGAACTCGCAGCAGCTACTCCAACTTACTAAGCAAACTAATTTTTTGCATCTATGAGATATAAGAACGTGAGTAGTCGCAGAAAATCACAAGAATAAGCAGCTAGTTTTCTTCTTAAATGAGCATGTGATTTATACTTTTCATGGCAATGTATTTAAAATTACTTTCAGGAATCTGTTTTCGTCCACACAAGTCGTCCGTGTATTATGTCCTTTAATTTTTGAGTTGATTTTAGGTTTTATTTCAAAAATATCTAATCATACTGTCGAGGTCTCTGACACGCCAGATGCTGTTTATTGTTTACGTAACGTTTGACAACAGAATCGAGGACGAATATTAGAGATGAACACGGTTTCTCTTTTCTGAGAAATTGGTCATCTCTCTCACGAGGAAAATACGCATGTTTTTCGACGGAAAATTACCTGAGAGCGACCTTTTAGAAACATTTGGTGTGAGGTTAAAATGGGGGTTATTTAGAAAAATATTTTCTTGATCAAGATGACCACCTAAGTTCAGATTCTAAGAAATTCTCAGTTCATCTTCAAAACACTGGTTGTAATAAAATACGTTTTCAGATCAAATTTGTCCTTTCATTGTCGTCTTTTCAGTTTGAATCGACGGATATTTTGAGGATTCCTTATTTCTACTGTAAAATTAAGGGATGTTTACTTTCATTTGGTGGTACTTGTATAGTCGGAGCATAGTTTTGTATTCTTTTTTAATTTCCAAAAACATTCTAATGAGTTCTCTTTCACGAGTATTTCCAAACCCAATAGACTCATATGAAATGTCGACATTTATTTTGGATAGTCATTTTCAGATCAAATCGGTTCTTACATTAAATAATAGAATTTTTTGTATTCAGACGAGCTTAAATTTTGAAATATAGACTTTCGTAACAATCACCGCTGAGTATGAAGCAATAATATTTCAATTTTCCATTAACTGCTCTTCCGACTTTCTAGATTCGGCTGGATAAAGCAATTTTTATGCCAGTATATCATGAAATTCGATAAAGCATGTACTCAAATTTCTTAATAATTATGGAAATATCTCTTCAGTTTCTGTTTCTCACAACACAACTTCAAGGCTCATCACATCTTTCCCACTCTGAACGCATGATTTCTTTCCACGAATTCCCCGTTCCCGCCGCAGTGAAATAACGCTTTAATTGTTGTACTCAGCCTCTCTCCGAATCGGGAAGATGAGAAACCTGTGTGGAGCCTACTTAGTAATTGAAAGTCAGAGTTGTCAGACGGCTTGAGAACCTTTTCTCCACATGCATATATCAATTTCTAACATGTGCTTATTTAATTTTTTAAAAAAATTCAAAAATCAAATGTTTGTAATTTTAAACACCGGCATTTAAATGCATTGAAAATCAGTTTTGACGTCCATTTCATGACCATATGTGTGTGTGTGTGTATCCTTTGTGCGTTCCCACAGTGGTCGTTATACACCCAAGGAGTTAAAATGCGACCTTAAAAAAGATCTTGATTTTATGATCAATGGTATATCATCAAGAATTGTAGGAGCTAGTGTAAAAAAATATCTTACTATCTATTCTCGTATAGTTCGAATTTAACCCAAGAGATAACGCACTTTATTTTTTGAGGTCGCTTTTCAACATCTTCGGTCATATAGCGACCACTGTGAGCTTTACACTGGGGGAACTGTAGAGAGAAAACGTAAGCACCCATACACACACACACACACACACACACACACACACACACACACACACACACACACACACACACACACACACAAAAACACATGCCCGAGGCAGGATTCGAACCCGTGACCCAAGCCGAGGCTGCTACGCCCTACAGCCTTACCGACCTCGGCTATCCAGGCCGGCAGAAATCGCAATTATTGCAAATACCGTAAAGTAATAAAAAATCACAAAATTTAAAAGTGTCATATTAATAGTACATATTTAATTAAAGGCAAAACCGTTTCCAAAATTTACTGATTAAAAAAACTTAATTTTCATCATGTTTTCCCAAGCGGTTTTACGCCCCCCCCTTTTGGGGGGGGTAGCGAAAACCGCTAATCCTTGTTGAACACAGTCCATTCTGCTGTAAAACGAGATGTCTGACGCCGACCGCAGGCGCGGGAGGCGGCGACGCCCGACCTTGCGTCGTCGGCGTCAACTGACCTACTGCGGCCGACGCGGTGTGGCGTGGCGTAGCGTGGCGCGGCGAGTCGAGGCGCTCCGCGGCGCCGTTTCGCCACCACAATGGGGATGCGACCTTCCTTTCGTGTTTCCGGCGTTTACCTGTTTATCTCACGGGGCATCGGCACCGACGTGGCGCGCCTCCCGCGGCGGCGGCGGGAGACGCAGCGGAGCGCAGGCGGAGGAGGCGGCGACGGCGACGACGCGGCGCAGATGGAGGAGGGAATGACGAGGGAACTTGTCGAATGTTGTTTATGTGACACGACGCCCTGCAGCAACATATGGAAAGTTCTTTGATATAACCTGGCGGTTCGGTTCAGAGATTTTTTTTATTTTTATTTTCTAGGGTTTTTGTCCTGCCAGTTACCCTTGATGTCTCGATGGTACGCATATTTGATCATACACTAGACACCAACACACTTCAGGTCAGCAGAAGGCGACGACCTTTGCGACAACACATACATGAGAGACAAGGAACAAACAACCATGCCGAACTCGCGACCCCTCGGACCGAAGCACAGATTCGGTACACGCTATTAACTGCCTCCGCCAACCATACCAGCCGATTGAGAGTTTTGACGTGTAAAATACTGTTTTTCAGAACCAGTGGAATAAAATATAGATAAGTGAAATGCTTAATTAATTGAGACAAATGGCACAACTAGCCTCTATTGCTGAAAACTCTTCGAATATTATGTTAATTAACTGAGTGGCAAAACAAAGTATTGCTGTGAATATTTCATGTGAAGTTCACCCCAAGAAGAAACAAAATGTTCGAAAATAATATATTATTAGAAGTTAATGAAGTTCACGGTGAGAGTCAACAAGAATACAGAAAACATATTTGTGTCACTAGCAGAATGAAGAAGAACTTGAGAAATATGGTGTTAGGAGAAGAGAAGCAGGCAACCACAAGACGTCATCGCGACGGATTTGGTGGAGATAAACTATGCAGTACTGGTTTAAAAAAGTGATTTGAAGAAAGGCGATGTATGAATATAGTGGTTTAGGAGTATAAGGAAATGTTTTTACAAAATAACGAAAGAGTGGTTAAGGACGAGACGGTGAAGAGAACTAACATTCTGAAGGAAAATGATGTAAGGAAGAGAGTAAGAAAATTGGGAAGATAAGGAAAGGGAGGAGGGGAAGTGCTCTTTCATCTTCTTCTTGAATTAAAAAGAAACGAAATACGAGGGAGCGGGAAACTTCAAAGGATCTTCCTCTGCTTTCAAGACGAAGGAGTGGTGATGGTAGTTGCTGTGATGGCGAAGGCAATAATGCCAGTTGTGGTGCTGGAAGGAGGCGGTGGGAAGATGCCGATTTCATTCGTGGCAAGGCCGCGGAGAGTCCCACATTTCCCTGCTTCATCATGGATCTACAGAATATCTTGCGTTACAATCTCCTTCATACAATCTTACGGTATCTTATTGTGCCATTATTACAATCAGAAAGTTCTGAACGTATGTAAATTATACACGAGATGACTTGGTAGGTTAATATAAATTAACATAATGCTAAAAAAGTGCATTAGCCGTGGCAGAACACACTTCCGTGATACATGATGCGAGATCCGCAATCTTCGATACATCCGAATACCTACTTAAATGTTCGGTCAGTACATTTAATAGAAAGATGATAATTTCTAATAAATACCGATATTCTTAAAAATCGTCTCTGAAAGATAGGTACTAATACGATTCTCCATGGCAATGGATATGTAATGCGAACGCCACTGTTTAATCTCATTATCAGCGATGACACGAATTCATGTGGGCAAATATCTTAATCTGGTTCCCTAGAGAGAACTGTGTAGGCAACGTCAAATATTCTACCTTAGAAAAATGTACAAGCAAAGAATATTATTAAAATTTCTGAAATACATAATCCACTTGGTTATTGGGTTTCTTCGTATGGGATGGGCTCAAGTGGCGAAGGGGTCGTGTGCAGGTATTCTATTGCACGAATGTGATGTCTAAGTCAATGCCAGATCACTAGATATTATTGAAGACTTCAATTTCCTTATTAGCTGCTTAGGGAAATGGGGAAGAAAATTCTGATCAAGCTGATGCTCCTAAATATATTAAGATGCTGTTATTCTAAAATTATTTATCTTGCATACCTAATTACCGGCGTATTTTTTTGCGATCCACAGCTGAGAGAAATTTAAATACATTCTGGGAGAATTACAAGTACAGAATTAATTCTGCATCAATAAACCGAAGCTTATGTGTTTTTATAAGTTTCTCAAAATATATGTAAAAGTTTAGGTCATCCTATGAACTTCAGATATCCTGTAACATGTCCACCCATCTATAGCATCATGAAGCAAAAAAGAATGGACTTCTGACTAAAATCTTTTAGACATCAATGATGGTGAAATAATTGAAGTCATTTCATTACGTCAATTCTACCTCTTTTAGAAATTTTACAATTAATGATAGTGATGACTAGAAGACGAAGTTGTACTGAATTGAACACCTGAAGCACATTTACTGTACTGGACAGACCCAAATCATTGAATAAATCCTACGAGCTTTTTCGTTTCCAAAATTTTTAAGACGATCTTAGAGATGATACTATTCTATTTAATGTTGTGGAAGTGTGTAGAAAACAGAGCAATTTAGTGTTGAAGCAAATGCGCAACATTTCTAAAATTTATATAGTTTCAGAAGTGAATACTATGGCCTCAAATAATCTACGATATCGAAATGATCGGTGAATAGAAATAAAATAAATCCCTTACCTGTTCAGACTGTATTTAGAGAGAAAGACGTTGTATGCTATCCTATTTTTTTTATAAACAAGTCAGTAAAATTTTTAATGCAGTGAATGCTAACCTTACTTTTTTTTTGTTAACAAGTAGCCGTGCACAGTGCGCGCAGATGTATTCTATGCACAGTGCGCGCGAGCACTTGTTGCTCTGTTTTATTCTTAAAATCAAAATTATCATCTCCCGACTTGAAATTCGAGAACCATCCTATCAAGTGATCAAGGGGAACAATTTAATTTTGCTCTATTATACAGCAAACGGATTCTCAATAGAATTTCGTATGTGAGTGGAAAGGTAATCTAAAATTTTAGCTCCTGGGACGTAGCTCACGGTGCCCATTTACGAACCCGGGTTTGTTTTTTAGCCATCCACGACGGCGATGTTGCTTGGAATGCCGAGGGCGCGCCTGGGCAGGCGACGTGACCATACTTCCCCGTTGCGGGAAAGCGGGTTATGAAAGACGGGGCGGGCGGGTCAGTGTCTCTCCGCCCCGGCGCTGACATAACGAGCCCCGAGAGAGATGGAAGCGCGGCTGCGGCCGCCTCCATCACTTTCTCCGGCGCAAGTGTAGCGTTTTCACGGACACGGGCGGCGCCCCACGAGCCTTCGCTATTCAGACGCGACGCTTTCCACCACCTTCCGAGGCTGTGGGAGGAGTGGTTTTTAGCGACTGTTACGACGGACGTGGGCGGTCGCAGTATTTTTGGCTCGGATGCGGAAGTCGGTTTGCCAGAGTGTTTAATCTCCTGGGTGAACAGATGATCGGCTCCGTGGAGAAATGTTGATTTAAATAAAACGATGATTCATTAAAATATCTTGTCTCGTAAAGGAATTATAGTTGTTAGTTCTTCTTCTAAATATACCTGAAGAAGTCTCGCATGAAACGCGTGTTATTGTTCATCAGGTATTGAAACGTTACCACTGTCAATCAAGGAGCCAATGATTACACTGCCCACTGAGCCACTGACTGACACTGACTGACAATTAAGAGAGTCACAGAAAATAATATAAAGTAATAATTTAAAACCAAACCTTTACAAGGCTCAGAAGTTGGGATTCGATGCATATTCATCAGTAACACAACGAAATGTGTATTTTTGTGTTAATGCGTTGTAGACGACTAAACAATTTGGAGCAACAATAAAATTGGTATCTGTGGTTTTTCAAAAAGATTTTTCTTACTCCTTGTCCGATATGCAATTAAAAATACTTATAATTCTTTTAAAAATTGCACCAAAGTGTTTATCACGATATATTTTTGATGATAAATAACTGTATCGTCAATACACAGAATACACAAGACATTATTTTATTTTTTAGGATAATATGAACTATGTTGATTATTAACGTCAATTGAGTGCTTATTGCGCATCCCGTTCCGTGCTCCTATTCGCATTAGGATGCAAATAAGAAAACTTTATCTCTGGGTGACGCTAACAAGGTCTTCAAATACCTAACCTGCGCTATGCAGTATTTACTCTGTAATCTAACTTTCCTGCCAGAGCTTAGTCATCTCTTTCCTCGTTTCTCTAAATTACTCTTTCCTAGACCCTGTGCTTTCGTATTGACCGCCTCTCTTGTAATCAGAACTGACACCGTCTGCGGAATGCGCATGCGTTGTCGCGGCTAGCCCGCAGGCGTCGGTGCTACTGCTTTCTCTGGTTTAATTGGCTGGTCACGTCCCATCCATTAAGCTTATTAGGGCTTGTAGCTTTGTCTTTGACACTCTCATAACATGCAGAAGGTAAGTTGAATTCTTACAGGAGTTTCGAATTGATATATCAACATTCCAGTTATATTTAATTTGTTATTAAAATTATATATTTAAAATAGGGTTATTTGTCTTTGCGGTTCTATTACATTCCTTCGGGATATTCTGTAAATATGTTTGCTTCATTTGTTCCTTTTATATTTATTTCATTACTATGTACATTTATATATTTGTGGCAACCGTTGTAATATCCAAAAAAACAGTAACGTCGTCCTACATTCCTATTTACGAGTCTCATTGAGGTTGTAGCCAAAGATAGAGAACACTTATTAGGATGTATTGATTATAATTATGTACAATACAAATAATAGTAAAACTGGTAATACGCAAAATATAAGCTCACTTAACAAAACAAGGTAACATTTACATTTTTAATAGATATGCCAAAGTCGAATAGGGTGGCAGCATTTAAGTGCTATGCTTCTTTGTAGAAAGTTCGTTGTTTACCGCTCATTCATGTCTCCCGTTTTCCAGGTGTGCCGCAAGGCGTTCTTGCACGTTCAGGTACACCAAATAATATTTACGATGGCGCTTTTGTATTACATCACCTCCAATATCTAGAGAGAAAGTAGTCTTTAAAAATTTAGTCTTCAGAGACGTGAAATCGAGGAACGTTTTAATAAATTTATTAGTTTTCTTAATTGACAAAATTATTTAATTTAATGCTTTTCTAATCAAAACGAATTTGTGTTCACTATTTATGACATTCACTATTTACAACACTTGTCCGACATGATATGGAATAAATTTAAATTGTAGTATTATATTTGTAACATAAAGGGCAAATTAATGTTAGACATTTTTCTCATAATAAAGTGTAAATACGCCGCCAAAAAAATAGAAATAAAATTCAAAATTCTTTCATTTTTAAATGGGCACAAGAAGAGTACTGCAACATTTGAACTTTCCATTATTTACCCATCTTTAATTATTTTAGAATTTATCAACATTAAGAACATGAATACACGGAAGTAGAGATTTCACTTTAAACCATTTACTCTCAATTAGCTGGCGTAAGATTTAGAAGAAAGTATCGATCGCTCGGTGTTCAAATGCTCTCCGTTTATTGACCTTCCAAGAAAACCGCGTACTTTGTCGGTGCGCCAGCTCGTTTCAGGAGAAACGCGAAACGTGACGGGCGCGCGGCGTCGCCCGCAGCGAAATGGCTGAAAGCGAGCGCCACCTTGGCGAGTGAGAAGAATCGGTGAATCGCATTACACAGGCATTCTTCTCGCTTTAAAGCAATCTCGGGAGATAATATCTCTGTTTTCTATTTGACAAACGCGCCCTTACCATGTGAGACATTATTCTATTTATATTTTTCTTAACTTCGTCCATTGCAGACTAATATTTATCCCCCTGTTTTTTTTATGATAACTAATACCATCAAGTGTGTACATGAATAAATGAATTTGTTTTGGTGAGAGTAGACTAATAGATGCAGCTGTATTAATGGGAACTGGAGGACGATGAAAACACTTAGGGGATATCTGGTCTGCTTAGAAGGACATTATTAATAGCAACGACTTGAAGGAATCTTGTGGGTTAAAACTGAAGTTGAATATAAGATATATTTTAGACGTATTTTAGAGTTGAGAAGTACTAGAACACGGAGAGAAAACAGGAAAGAGTGATTACGAGCGAAGAGAAACGATGAACTCGGAGGCGAGTAAGAAAGTCTGGGATATTGAACTTGTGGCACTGGATGGTTGACATTGACCAGGATAAAGGGAAGGCGGGATTTTGAAATTTGAGAGGCGGTAATAACAGCATTAAAAGGAAGAGAGTGACGAGACAGCGCGACGCCAGCGGCAGCGAATCTCGCGGCCACAAACGAGCACCTGGAGACGTCCGAGTGGCCAGCGGCGGCGGCCGCTGCATCGTGCGGGGGCGGGGCCAGCTCGAAGCGGAAAGTGGAAGCGGAGGCGCTGGCGCTGGCGGTCACGGCCACGCGTGACGGAGCGGCGACGATCAGCGCGTCCGGAGCCGGAGCGCAGCGGCGGTGTGGGGGCGGGCGGGCGTCCGCCGAGGGCGGAGCGGGAACTCGGCTCTTTCCTGCAGGGAAAGTGAACACGTTGCCCTCGAATACGGATTCCTCTACAGGTTTAAGGAGCGGATGGTCACGAGGCAAACAGGCGCTCTGTGTTGTTCAAAGAATGTTTAAACGTTATTCCTGATAAACAAGGAATGTTAAACCTTTTAAAGAATATTTTTTAATTTTAAATTTTAAAACTAAGAATAATTTTAAAGAATCGAGTAGTAATATTTAAAACATATTATATCAATTGATTTATTGATTCCTAGCGCGTCAACTAAGGTCATTAGTCCCGTAAGTGTAGTGTATGATTTTCCTGGAGATGTGGCGACGATCATCCCCCCCCAGATAATGAGATACGGCCCGACTTACCGTCGGCTAGCAGGGTTTACCCCAACCTGGTATCTGCTGCCAGCGGGGTACCGACCCACCCGGGGCAAGTTCTAAGCTCCAGGCCGGTGGTATTTTAGTGAGTGTGAGTGTAAGTATATGTTAGTAAGGGGTGAGGATAGGACAAGGAAGAGGAAGGAAAGACCGCGCACGGTCCCTGGACCGTTTGTTAGGGAACTGCTCCAGCATTCGCCTGGGGTTAATAAAAAAACCACAGAAAACTACCGACCAGAGCAGGCGGTCGCTAGAATTCTCCTCCAGACAGCGACTGAATTCGACTTATCTATCCAGGTTAGTGACGAAAATTCAGCCACCGTCGGGACTCGAATCTAGGACCTCCCGGTCAGAAGCACTGCATTCAATTTAGTTAATACTCTGTGCCACCTCTCTCTGTAAAATAAATATCAAACTTACGTTTCGATGTAAGTTCATTTGTGTCCGTTGCAGAAAATTGGAAAGAATACGAATTCTTATTTCTTAATACGAATTCTTATTTCGTTTTTATGTAATCCTGCGGATGACGCGAGAGAATTGAACGTTAGTATGATGTATCACCTCAAATGTTCATGTATTGTCAAATTAGATGTATATAAGAGAATTGAGGAACTAGTTTCATTGAACGTGGTTTAATACTGTTAATAAAGAACGTTCTAAAGCGGAAACACGAAAAACCCTCAAAATTTTACAGTTGCTCAATCTTCTGTGTTCAGATTTAACGAACCAGGATGCGACTTTTACAATTTCATAAACCCGCGTGAATATCAGAGCATGTCGAGCATTAGCACGTCTCCCCGCGCCGTCTGCGAATAAATGCGTGCGCGGTGCCAGAGCTGACGGCATTCTGAATAAGTGCGTCTTACCTCACCGCGCATGAGCAATCTTGCAACAGCTGCGGAACCGTTAGCCGCGAACGATTCATGCGGAATCGCACGCGAGCTGGAGCGCGTGGCGGCGGCGGCGAGCGGCGGTGAGGTGGCTCCGTCAGAGAAAGGGAACCGCCGCGTTGTGGAGATTTGTGTAGCTCTCGAATATTTTAGTTAACGAATCCTCTGTTGCAAAATCGAGCGCTACCTCTACATTTTAGGAAGCGCGATACAAACCTCTAGGAGAGTGAAGAGTACATGGAGTATTATTTGATCTATAAAAGAAAATAGAAGAGGAATTTAAAATATGAGGAAAGTAAAGATTAAAACTAGTTTTAACAAACGTCATTTATGAATAAGTGCAGATCGTTTTTAAATTATTTGTGAATATTAATTTAATATAATATATATAACAAATATATTTAATATAACAATATAACAAATTTGTAACTATTGATTGAGTTAACACATTCTTCATAGTTTTAGTTGCCACACTGCTGAAGTGTGGCAAGTACTCGTGAAGAACTTATTTGCAAACCATCTCTTAAATAATGTGATAACTTACTTTTACATTCAAATTGTTAGATGTTAAAAAACTACTATAAAAGTAGGAAATTAATTTTGTAACTAACTTCGAGTTTTGCTGTAAAAATGAAATAATAGCCGAGGATTAATTTAAAGCAAAACAACTAGATTTTGGTTTGTGCTAGCGGCTGAGGGACGTCATCCAACGTCGCCCTGCGCCTGCGAATCACGCGAGGAGCGGTGGCGGCGGCTCGAAATAGCAGCAGAGGGTGAGGGGCGCGGATGGCGGGGGGCAGGTAGACCCGGCGGAGGCCGCGGGCACGCGAGATAGTGCCGATCTCGCGAGGAATGCGGCGCCTGTTTATTCTGCATTCCCGCGGAATGACGGCGCGGCGCCGCTCAAGGCCGCCTCCCCGCACCGGGCGCGCCTCTGCTCGTCGCGACAGGGGACCCGCCCGGCGGTGGCGGCCAGCCAAAGGGATCGGCAGGGGCGTGACAGCTTCAGTGATTACTCTTGAGTGTTCGAGGTACACCGCGTCGTGGGTCGCTTGAGAACGTTTCAGTGAGCCTTCTTCGGGGCACAAATAGTGAACTCACTCACGCTGTGGCGTTGTCCCAACAGCCGAGAATAATCTCCGAATTTCAAGAGCAGAAAATTATGATTTTACTTCGTGATTCTTTGAAGACAATGGCTCTGTTACAGCAGGTAAATGGAGACTGATGGAACCAACGAGATTTAATGAGCAAGTCTGGTGGAAGTGAGGGGATGGGATGTGTCTGTGACAACGAAGGGAAGACAGTGGTGGTGTCTTAATGCTGGTTACGAAAGAGAATGGAGAAATTAAGGATAACTATAGTAGGTGCATTGAGGAATTGAGGATGACGATGAAGATGATGACTTAGGGCGATGCTGGCGGTGATAGTTGCGAGTTAAGGATTCATATATACATCAGCAATAGCATGAAAAGTAGAAGTAACTTCTTCTTGGTCGATGAAGTGACAGTGTCATTAATCTGCAAAACTACGAAATCTGCAAATCTGCGAAACTTCGGCAATTACAAATAATATGAATATAAGATCACAATGAAACTAATGATTCTGAACTTTTGCCTTCGTGTGGTACTGACAAATATTCTTTTAGTTGTAACTATTTTCTGTAAGGGTTGAGAATCTATTGATATTTATTATAACGTCAAATAAAATTTCTTGGCAGAAAACTCACTATTAAAACTTAGTTAATTTTATTTACGAGTATAAACTAGTTGGTGGGTTATGAGTTTTTAACGTTTTTAGTGGAGAACATTCTGCAAATACATTATAACTTCCTTGTTTCATTGTCCGAAGCGTGTTTCATCGACAATAGTTCCAGAACAGGTCGTTAATTGTTTTGAAAGAACGTGATAAGATCAAGAAAAGGAAGGATACGATTCACTTGTTTGTCGAGGTTACTAGGAAGGTCAACAATATGAAATACCAAACCAGAAATAAAAAAAATAAATTCATTTGGACAAATAGATTTACAATGAAAGACTACGTAAATTCAGCGTCTGACGACGTGACCATCGAGTTCGAACAAAAAGTCTCATATTTCTTTTATTTCTAAAAGTTAAAAAAGCAAGATTGTGAATCATTTAATTCACTGAAAACATCTGCAACACCAAGGCAGGTATAATGCATTTTTGAGTGAGCATCAATGATTTAACACGTTGTATTTCACTCAGTTGGAGTTCTGATTGGACATCGATTACGAGAATTGTGTTATCGGGCAGAATAACCTAAAATTATTTTAAACATTTTTAAGGGAAGAGGCAATAAACACCAAACACTATAGTAAATAAATATAAACAAATAAATATTACATGACCAGGACATACACATTCGACCGGATTGGGCAAAAGAAAAAGTGTATGTTGATACGGTTGAACGAGTGAGCTGCAGCAATTTTCGAGGTCACCGTCTCCACTCCTCTCCGTTTCCTTCCGGTGTCGGGCCGCGCCCAGCTCCGCCTGGCCGTTCCTGGCCGCTTCCGGAAACGCTAGGACGCCGCTGTTGGAGTGCTTGTTCAGCGCGTTGCTCTTCGCCTGAGCACTTTCCCGATGGACGACTCTTTGGGACTTTTCCAGCTGCGAGTTACGTAGTCCGGCGGTCTGCAGAGCTGGAGGAACTGGAAGATTTAGCTCGGGTTTGGCGTTTCTAGCGAGACCGGATCTGCGTCCTACAATTCGCTAATTACCATACGAATAGATAGGTTGCAGAGTTAACTTGATATAAGATGTCTTCCTAAATGCACTTCGAAATCTGGTTTCTGGTGGGAACCGTGTCCTCGATTGAGCGTCGCTTATAAAACGACACTGGGTGTACCGTCTAACTAGATCGTAAACCTTGATTGAACTTACGTACACCCCTGCCGCATACCGCTATGTTTCATGTCCCTGAACGATACCCTTTAACTCTAAACGTGCTTGTGGTGTCACGTGTAACCTTTGTGGTATATTATTATTAGCAATTCTTTTGTACAGTTACCACGATATCTCCATGCTCGGAGAATCTATCCCAAAGGAGTTGTTTCCGAAGAATCACGAGCCAAAAGAAAATAAGCAGGTGAAACTCACGGTCAGAGACACTCCCCATTTGCATCGCAATGGAATTGCTTACTGCGGGGCGTTCTCAGTTGCTGCAAACGGTTCTACTCTGCAAGGAGGTGCAACGTGGTGACGCACAGGGGGCCAAAACACCAACAAATACGCGCACAAATGTTGATCGAAAAAAATCGACAAGTGTAGCCATATAAATAAAACATATACCTCTGAAAATTGAGGTCGTGTTTTAATTTACCTGATTTTATATTTCTATTCATGTTTAAACACCAAGTCTGTATTGAGGACTGTCCTAATGTGCGTCACAGTACTAATTGCGATTTACTTATGGGTTAAAGTTTAATATTTAAAAACGGTTGACCCGTTTCTTGCATCACGTCCTTTTGTGAAGTTTCATCGAGAGCCTTATTTTACTTTGCCTTATCTTTAAATCATTTCAAGAAAAATCAATAAATATCAACAATAAAGGGTATAGACGATCAAGAGGGTGAAAAGTGATCGTATCTATCATCTACATAGTTTAAAAATCTGAAAAAATTTGTTATAGAATATTATAAGACACATTCTAGGGGAAACAACTGAGAGAGTACTCTGTTATTACGTTGAAAATCCATTTCAAAAATTTATTTATTTTTTTCTATTTGAGTCTGGTGTTAGAACTGGTTGAGAAAAATACATTAAAATTAAACTATTTCCCCCCCGTCTCTCCAATTGTTTCAGCCTGAAACATACGATAGAAGCTGAGAAAAAATTGAACACGAAAAATGTATCTCTGTAACAGATTGCCCTAGAAGGTTGATTTTTTTTTGTGAATCTACGGCATTTTTTATTCTTTCGTATGAGCATCGTAATTATCGATTTGGTTTGGGGGCACTTTTCACTCCCTTATTCGGCTATACCCGTTAACTATTTCATCAGTTAAAATTATCAATTGAAAATGGACATTCAGCACTTCGGCAAGTAATGACTTAAGTATTTCTAGGTACTATTTTATGACTTTTCTGTCAATTTTGATTTTTGGCCCAATAGTCGTCAGCGTGAACAGTGTGCGACGCGATCTCCGCGTGCAGCAGGGACGCGATGGAATTCGCGGGAACCGCTAGAGATCGGAGGTCCTTCCGCGACCTTTGCGGCGCGCGGGCGTCGCGTTTGGCAAGCGGCGCGGTCGCGGAGGCTGTCGCGGCGGCCTTTCGGACCGCAATTAAACCCTGGGACGTGACGGCCGCCGATCTAGATAGACCGCGGCGGCTTATTGCCTCCCCCCCCCCCGAGAGACATCTGCCTCCCTCATCCAAGGCGGGCCCTCCATCACCCGTTCCACCTCTCCGCCACCCTTGCCCACCTACCCATCCATCACAAACACCCGCCCCTCCTCTTCCTCTTCCCTCTCAATCACCCTTGTCGGCTCCCATTCGCCCCCCGCCGCTGCCACACTTGCCCGCCGAGCCCGCAAACGCCCGCCCACCCCCGCCCACCCCCGCCCACCCCCGCCGTTGCCTTTGTCTGTCCTCCCGCTCTCACCCTCTGCCCCCTCCCATGCATGGACCCGTCTCCCGCCTCCCTCGCCCCCCGTGTCCCACTAATTCCCCACTATCCCTGCCCCCGCACAATCCCTGACCCCGCACAATCCCTGCCCCCGCACAATCCCTGCCCCCGCACAATCCCTGCCCAACAATCCCTGCCCCCCAACAATCCCTGCCCCCCAACAATCCCTGCATTCCCCACAATCCCTGCCTTCCCCACAATCCCTGCCTTCCCCACAATCCCTGCCTTCCCCACAATCCCTGCCTTCCCCACAATCCCTGCCTTCCCCACAATCCCCGCCCAGATCACCTTGCCCGCACAACCCCGCCCGCACAACCCCGCCCGCACCCTTATATTCTCAGCCCCTCTGGTTTATTCTGCCCCTTCCCCTTTCCTCGCCCACCGTCCCCACCGGCTTCCCCCACGCCCACCACCCTCTTCAGCTCGCCCGTCGCTGACCCCTCACATGGTCGCCAACCCCTTTCACTCCTCTGCCGACCTCTCTCATTATGTCAGGCCACTGCCATCCTTCCACGTCGCGATGTGGGAGGATGGCAGTGGCTTCGGCGCGTCGTCCATGTCGCCGCCGTAGCCATCATCTCCTGTTACCGCCGCCCTCCCACCGCACTCACCTGCCTACCGCTCCTCCCACCGCACCAGCTGCCCACAGCTACTGCGTTATCACTATCACTAACCCGCCACCCTCGCCTTCCCTCCACCCTCACTCCTACCTTCTTCCCGCCTTCTCACTCCTACTCTCCCTAAAATAGGGTGCTCCCACTCTAACGCCTCTTCCTCGCTGCAAACTTAGCAATCTCTTCCCTTCCCTCACTTCGCCATCAAAAACCTATCATATTTTGTCCCGCCATCCGTGAACTCTTCCTCCCGCCCCTTTCATTGCCGAAGTGATTTACGCGTCACGGCTTCCGCGGGGCCTTGCCGGTTGCCGGCGAAGGTGGTCGTTTCGCTCAGGGCTTCGCGTAGCGTGACACTGGCCGAGCTTAGATAAATATTCAATTTCACAACGTAAAAGCGACTTCGATGTATAAAAACCAACTCAGGAATGACTAATAATTTTGAACATTCATATAGTCTTTTGATTCCCCAATGACATTATTCAACAAAAAGTTCGCTATGTAATGTCATTGTAATAGTAATAGTTAATCCTTAGTCGAAATTTTATTAGTTACTTTTAAGAGCGTCTTTGTAATTATTTCAGTTTCACATTTGTTTACATTTAAATCATTTTTTTTAATTTCAATGGCTTTTGTGAAAAAAAGATTCTTTATTTGCCACATTTATCTGTATCCATGAAAGATATGTCAAGTACTAAACAAAGGTGTGTTTTCTGCAATAAGGTGTATTTTATGCTTAGAATAAAATAGTACCTTTGCGTGATGAAGTGCGTGTTCTCCGTTTATACAAAATATTTAGAGGAAAAAATGTGTATAAAATTTTAAAAAAAGATTAGTCTCGCGCTGAGGTCTGTTTCAGAGGTAGCTTGGGCCGAAAATACGGATGCGGAACTGTCTGTGCAAAATAAAGTACCCTCAAAATTAAAATTATATTTAAAATTCTTATTATATATATTATAATATTCTTAAGCTGCAGTTAGGTCAGATGATTTGTAGACTACCAATTTTACAATCATGAGGTTTGAAAGCTAGTGTTGTTTGCACGCTTAGTGTTGTACTTCATTATTTATAATACTTTTTGACCTCATTAGATCATCATTAAATTACCGTAGCTCCACCGGGATATTAAATCCATGGAAAATTAAAATCCATTTAAATGAAGCTACAAAAGTTATGGCTAAACAAACATAAAACAATATACATGACGAACTATACCATATTGCTCTTCGAAGTCGGTTAACAAAGTGAAAACTACTGCTGAGGGGAATTCTCTCGGCGCACGCTTTAGATTTACGATGCTTCTTCACTGAGAATGGATTTAGAACTTTCGATAGGCAGGTAGGGCGAGTTCGTCTGAATGGAAATTTCCAGCATTAAAGTGCCTTAATTCAGGGATGAGGGAGGGAAAGTTTTGATGTAGCTATTATTTATTTCTAAACGAGGATAGTCTACCCGACAGTGAACTTTCTTATTAATAGGCATCCCGGTGGAGGGCTGTGTTCAGTGATAACATTTGCGTACATTTGATATTATAATATAGACACTGGTAAATGATGAAAACGAAAAAGAATGTCAAGTATATGTGCGTCATTGTCATTAAATATTAAAAGTATCATTGCATTGGATATTTGTGATTCGTATGAAAATATCTTTATCAAAATATGGTATCGAAATATTTGGTACGACAATATAATTAATAAAATTGAAAAGAATGTGTTTTCAGTTTTTGAAATATAACCTATTATGGCTTCAAGACTGAAGACGCTCCGCCAAAAAGGGGAATTTAGAAGTAAAAAGTTAAAAAAATTAGTTTAGAATGATGTAAATATTTAAGTGTCTTTGCATAGTGGTTGAGCAACGACAAGAATGAAATAAGAAGTCGAACTTCAACTATATATAAAATATTTCAAGAATGTCAGTTAAGGGAGAGAGGAGAGGGTGTAAGAAAAACGATGCAAGTCTACTATCCATACTGCGTTGCAGCCATAGCCGGGAACGTCAATGCATGGCAGGGAAAGTAACTCGAATTGATGCCAAGTGAAATTTGTCGGGGGCACAATAATCTCTGAATGATTTACTCTGACGTATATGTGGGACAAAGAGGCAGAAAGTGATACTACGTGGGTGGGAATGTAACCAAAAGATCGTGCGTGAGTGATAGCGAACTGGGAGAGCTCAACGACCGGAAGACGGCGATCACGCAAGGTCTTGAGAGCGCAGGGTCAATATCTGACGCTCGAAGACAGATTGTTAATATTTCGTGTATCCGATCAACTGCTGACCGATTTCGTGTTTCTAATCAACTATTGTCATTACTAACGGTACTGTTAGTAGTGCATGCTTTTATGACGATGTTCTTCCGATGCTGGATGGTGAGATCCAGTGTCAGTGAGACTTTCCTACATAGGGGAAATTCCCGATCTTCCTTCCTTCCTTGTAGTGGATACTCTCCCTTTCTTAGCCTAATAGACCTGCTGAATACCTAGACACCTGTACAAATAAGGGTGTAAAGAAAAATTAATGCCGAGTAGGACTTGTGAAGGCCTCCATACCTGAGGTTGGGAGGGATCTGTTCCGAAAAAATGTACTGAAGTACCTGTGAAAATGCGACAGGATGCCAAATCCAAGAATTAATGATGAAGAAGATTGAACTGAACGGTAGGTTGCTGATAGTACTTAATTTATGAAAAATGACCAAATAAAGAAACTAGAAAAATATGTTGACATCGCTTAATCACTATTTTCCATCTGATAGTACTGTTGTATGGAAGTTATATTGCATTGTTATGTGGTTGCGAAGTTATTCTGCTTTTTATTCCATATTGTCATTAAAACTGCTATTTATCATGTGATCTTCACAAGCATCTCGTAATTGAAGATTTTTTGGTAAATGCAAAACGATCTTGGATTTATTCTTTGGGTAAAATTATATTATATGGGTTGGTAGTACCTGTTAATATTAATGAAAGGGTTTGAACTTGCATTAGTAACTTGCATTAGTAACTTACATTAGTAACTTGCATTAGTAACTTGCATTAGTAACTTGCATTAGTAACTTGCATTAGTAACTTGCATTAGTAACTTGCATTAGTAACTTGCATTAGTAACTTGCATTAGTAACTGGCATTAGTAACTTGCATTAGTAACTTGCATTAGTAACTTGCATTAGTAACTTGCATTAGTAACTTGCATTAGTAACTTGCATTAGTAGTCTTGCATTAGTAACTTGCATTAGTAACTTGCATTAGTAACTTGCATTAGTAACTTGCATTAGTAACTTGCATTAGTAACTTGCATTAGTAACTTGCATTAGTAACTTGCATTAGTAACTTGCATTAGTAACTTGCATTAGTAACTTGCATTAGTAACTTGCATTAGTAACTTGCATGTATTGATAACTAACCACTTGTATAGTTGGGATTTTACATTTAATTGGTAGAATATATCAGGTGAGGTGAAATCCAGGTAGCTGTTCTAATAGACGTTTTCATGATTTCCCTTGCTTGTATACTCAAGACAACATAGAAAACCGGTCGCGCACTTTTCCTCGGTTATATGTTTCCTTGAAAAACAACAGGGCCCTTCATCTTTACGATCTGACTTTCTCCGATATATATTCAATGAATTCGAAACGTTATGAGTAATGGAATTAGGTACTTCATTTTGTTACACGTAGACAGAAATTACACTTGTCTGCAAGTAAAAAAGCTGCATAAGATTTTTATACATTTTCTTATAGATTTCAACTCGATAAAAAGAAAAAATACCAAAACTGTTCCATTTTAAAATTTTTTTTGCTATTCTCAATTTTTTTTCTTTGTATTAATCGCAACATTTCTAATTAACTTAAAATAGAGGATTCTGTGTTTTGTTTAAAAATTGCCTTAAAACTAAGAGTTCTCACATTAATGGTATAAATTATATCTGAACTTGGCAATAAATGCAAAAAAGTTAATTTTTGAAGAGAGTAGTGGTAGGGGGTGGTGGATACAGTAGTTTTAACGTTAACAGGAAGGGCACATGATCATGTGAAACGGGTTAAAAGTTGATAGTGAGTAATATGAGCATGCTTAGACGTATCTGGGGAATTAGAAATAAATATAAACAATCTGTCGTTGGCTTAAATAATGTTCCAATTAGCAAATTAAGTTCAATAAGGACATTCAGTTTATTTTGCATATTGAAATTGAAACTTGGAGATGGACAAAACATGGGTCCGCATAAGGTGTGCAGGTGGTGTGAGGAAGATCTTCGTTTGTAGTGTAAGGGTAACAATAATATTAGATTATGCAATTAGTTTATAATGCTGTACTTTTTTGCACGAATAAGAAAATATTAACGAACGACGTTAGGAGTGAGTTCGGTAATAATTTCTTATTTGGGCAAAAAAGTACCATTATAAACGAACTACATACGCCATTTTTTTGTATTACATTATAATAAAATTTTAAGGAAGCGAAGTCAATGTGAATGTTAAGTTGTAACCTCGGCTTCATGTTATGACGTCATGAGTGCTACCTAGGCAACTAAGTTGTTTACAAATGGCAATTAGGTTGAAAGTTACGTTTCAAACATTATGGATTCTTTGCCAAAATAAATTTTGGAAAAAGCTGCAAAAGCAGAAAATGAATGCTGGATGGATGAAAAAGATGCAAATTTTGTATGCGAGGCTGTTGTTCTTTCCTATCTGTCGGAGTAGGTTGGTTAAGTTACTTCAATGCACATGCTAGAATAAATACGGTAGTTATGATGCATGATTCTATAAGTCTACAGCGTGTAAAGCGTCTACCTTATGGTGGACATATTCAAAATTAAAGGCAATGTGTAAATGTGTTTCTTTAAGAGGACATCCGCGACGTTTTTCGCAAAAATGGTGGTGATATTACAGCTCTTACATGCATGGCGGGTGACGATCTTCAAATGTAGCTGAATCTTACATTGAAGAATCAGTGAATAATAAGATTTACATTGCAACAAGATATTGATTAGTGCAGAAAGTAAAGAAAAAATAAGCACTTTGGAATTAAACAATCTTGCGAGTGTCCCCTGGAATGTCAGTAACGACTCATATTTCGTGCAGAAATAGCAATGACGTAAGGTTTTTGTGCCATAATATGCCATATTATGAACGATTTTGCTAATGGAAAAGGGTTGTTGATAACCCTGGTGTACATATCTTACCCTAACCTTGACCCTGTTATTCGTTCAGTGCCCCATGGTTCTGAAATTCCGATTCCCCAGCCACCTTCTAATTTAGACGACAATCTGAGTGAGTCAAGAGGTCTCAAACATTAACTTCCCAGAACGAATCTGTTTTTCTCCACAGAGGGAAATATGGTTTATTATGATGATGCTCATAGACTCCTGAAGTGCTTTAAAATAAAATATGATTAATCAGAATGGCGCGTACTCATTAATTCGTCTAAAACTAGCCTCAAAGAAGTATAGCTGCATCATGAAAATGGATTTGCATCTCTTCTTATTGGACACTCGGTTCATATGAAAAAAAAACTATAATGACTTGGCTACGATTCTTGAGAAAATCATATATCAAGAGTGTCAATGGATTGTTTGTGGAGATTTCAAAATATTAACCGTGTTTGATTAGCAGGGATATTATAAAAATATCCTTGCTTTCTTTGTTTACGGGTTTCTTTCTCCAGCTGCCCTGGACAAAAAACTGATTAGCCTCTTTGAGTCAGTTTAACCCCCGGCGAGAAAACGTCATCAGTACTACCTTGGCTCCCTCATAACAAGTTTGATCACCTCTTCATATTAAATTGGGGCTTATAAAGCGTTTTGTCAAATCACTGTCAAGAGATAGGGATTGTTTCAGATATTTGTGTTCCAAGTTCCCGATACTGCCTGAACCCAAGTTAAGAGGGAGTTTTCACTGGCCCCGTCATGAGAAAACTTCCACTAGATCCCCTCTTTTAAAACAATGGGAGACGAGGGAAAATAAGTATGGGACACTTTCAAGAATGTAGTGCATACGTGCTTGGGGAAATCTAAGGACCTTGGCTACAAAACCATTGTACAACGCATGCTGGCAGCGTATGAAGCTCAAGGATGCAAGGTGAGCTTAAAGTTCACTTCTTGCACTCCCATATTGACTATTTTCCTGAAAACTTGGCAGCTTATAGTAGAGAACAGAGGGAAATATTTCACCAAGACGACCGTGATTTTGAGAACGTGTCCAATGAAAATGGAATGTCAATTTGATAGCAGACTACTGTTGATGCTTTCTCGAGAAATCAAAGAAGGAAACCGGAAATAAGTTCGTACAACCATTAAAGAAGAAGAAAAAAAGGTTTTACAATAGAAAAGAGGAGACCCAAAATTATATATAAATATGAGAAACAATTTTTTGACTACTTGTAATAAAATAAATATATTTAGTTCACTGTAAAAATAATGGTTATTATTAAATATTTGTTTTTATTTTGCAAACAAATCTGTACGTGCTGGAATGTTCTGGAAGTCATCCGTGACCTTTAACACATATAATTCAGCAAAAATATCTCGTGCAGCTGAAATTTTTGTTTTGCAGACCTGTGTTATTTACCCTTTTAAATGCTTATTCTATACATAAAGAGGCGCAACCTCGATTTTTATTAGGGGGAATGTATGTGGTATGTAGCCGACTTGTTTATTATAAAATTTGTATTTGAGCCGAGTAATTATTTGCTATATTTACAGTTGTTCAAAGTGCATGTGAGAACTTGAATGATGTTTGTTACTATTGAAAGTATATTGTATCTATCAAGAAATTTAGATATGATAAATATAAATGAACAAAATCATAAATTAGTTATTTACATTATACGTTTTTATGAAGATAATTGTTTGAATTTATTGTTAACAAGTTATGCAGGCAATTCAACTTCGATTAATGCAATATATTTGAAATACAAATACATGATCGATTATTTAAAATACGTGCAAATTATTTTTTAACATATTAATCAAGGAAGATCTGAAAAATTAAAAATATGTATTTTTCTTGTTTAATTAGTAAAAACTGTAAAGGTGGATTTGTGTTAATAACTTTCGAGAGGGAGAGGCTGAAGCTGCACTACCTCCCCCACGTCAATTTACTCTAGTTGTTTCGCTTATCGTGGAACGTAATTGACAAGGATGTTTCCTATCAATGGACTTCGCCACTCGATTATGTAAATCGACTTGGAAGTCTGAAACTCTCATAGGTGTGTCAAAGGTACTATTGTAGTTCATATTTTCAGGAAAATTAGTATTAATTAATTTTATCTAGATATTTTTACATAAGCAATGCCATTGTCTCACACGAAATACCTTGAAATATCCCGGTTTATGGGGCATCAATGATGTCACTGCAGTGGCTACGAACGAGAGGTCATACGGTTCGAGTCCCGATGGTGGCAGGATTTTGGATACTAGCTACATATCTAGGTCGTATTCCGCTGTTGTCTGCATGACAATTCTAGCCCCTGGCTGCTGTGATTGGTAGTTTTCCATGGTTTCTACGATCAACACAAGACAAATGCCTGAAGAGAACCCTTACAAACGGGCCACGAACAGCGCGCGATCTTTCCTTCCTATTTCTTGTCCTAACCTCATCCTTACTTACATGCTCTTCACTAACACATGTGTCGGGAAACCAGTCGGAGGCTGAGAGCTTGTCCTGACTGGAACGGTCCCCCCGCCTGTAGTGGGAGATGCTTGGCTGGGGAAAAACCTCTCCTAGATGGCTCCGGCACCGACCTTGCGGAAGACCGCGACCACCACCGCGATAAAACATGTTCTAAACATACGGGAATAATAACCTTAGCGGAAACGCCAATCATGAATGATATTAATCAATCAATCAACCAACCAAAGAACCTTGTGGTATACGATGCCATTGCTAGTTGTACAAGATCTCACAAACTATGAAATTTAATGTTTTCTTAAGAGTTAACAAGCAATTCCTTTGGTGCACGCAACATTCGAAACTTCTAGCCATACCTATATTTTTTTCGTCGTGAGGCCTCGCAAAAAGTGCGAACCAGTTTCCCGGCTGAGAGGTCGCCTGCAACGTCCCATCCCCTGCATATTCATGCCCTGGCGGTCGGCCGTCCCCAATCTGCCGCCGTAACTCTCGGGACGACCGAGGGCCGTCGTCGCGAGAGCACGAGGCCCCGGCCGGGCAGGTCGGCGAAGAATCTGGTGGCGACGCTTACGTAGCGCGCTCTGTACTTGCAACAACTAAAAGGCAAACTGCTGGCAACATTTTTGAGGCGCGTGAATCAGACATGGGCTCCCTGACACAAGTAGTTACGCCCGTAGCAAGTTGCCACAGTGATGTGTACGTTTATATAGTCATGGTTTTTTATATGTACATAAGAAATAGTATTACACGTATTATTAATACACACAGGCGGTCAAATATTAGACCAAATATACTCCGTCCAGTCAAGGAAAAATAATGTGTCCTGGCAAGCACGTAGAAAAAAATAATGGTTTGAAGTATAATATGTGTTAATGGTTCTGAAAATGTATTCATGGTTAATGAACTAATGAAGCAGGTCCTAAACAATCAAGAGATTCCTTCCAATAAATAAGTGGTTTGGAAAAAATTCATGCATGGCTACGCTGTCTTAATAGAAAGGTAAGTTGGAAAATATGAAAATATTGAAAAGTCTGTGTTTCAATGGGCCGACAATAGCACTGACATGGATCTCATAGAAAATTTTCGATCTATAGTTAAAAGAAAGTGAAAAAGACCATAACTACAAGCTCATAAAACAATTCACTTGCATCTGGCAAATTGATTCTGAAATTGAAAGAATGGATTAAAAATTATTTGTTCGGTGGCATGTTGAAAATTGTTAATTGTAAATATGAAGATGTTTATAAAATCTTAGAAACATGCACCCACAATTTGTCAAGATTTATGGACGCAAACATATTTTTGTTCTATTCAATTACTCTATTATTTACAGAGGTGGCCAAATTATTAGACTAAACATTAACGTGAATTTGTTGCATTTTCCCAAAAAGCGTCAAATTTATATGCAACAAAATGCATAGCCCCAGCGGCAACGGTAGCGTCCCTAATCTTCAACTCGGGATTAATGTCCACTGTTCCAGTGGAGCGCTGAGAGGCTCTGGGTGGAGCGGTGCAGCGAGACGGTGGCAGAGGACGCAGTTGACCCGAGGCGGGCGGCCGGTCAGGGAGGGAGGGGTGAGGAGGGGAGGGGAGGGATGGGGTGGGGGACAAGATCACCTTGAGCCTCCTGCCGCCGCGCTCTTCGAGGCAGCATTCAGACCTTGGGGTGCGTTGCCACTGCCAGGCGTCAAGGAGATGGTTGGAATTGAATAGTTGACGCGGAATAATCACTCGATTTCGGTTTAGTGCGCTGTTCAACAAACGGTTCATAATAAGCAGGCTGTGATATCATTTTACACTACTCATCATGAAATGATATCATGAAATGATGTTTCACGATAACATGAAATCTATTTACTAGTCGCTTTTATTAAACTGCATATTCGACCATACACTAGACCAACACACTTGCGGGCTTTATCTGGGGTCAGCAGAACGCGGGACCCTCCGCGACAACACATTTATGCCCAAGGCGGGACTCGAACCCGCGACCCTTCGGACCGAAGCGCTGAGTCGGTACTCGCTTTAGCCACCTCGGCCATCCAGGTCGATACGAAGATAAATTTAAAATCGTAATTCGAAGACGATAGAAGTAATTCTTCTTCGTCTTCTCCTTCTTCTTGTGCCATACACTGATTAGTGCGTAAGCTAGTCTCCAAAAGCCCCTAGCGACTTGTGAGACTTACCCTGAGCAAGTATACCTAGGGTAGTTTGCTATTGCTTTCCCTAGAGGAGATAGTGCGCCAATTCTGACGCTTTGATTTGAACACCAGATAGCGAAGGTCAAGATACAATATCCTCAAACTTTATCCAGTAATTCAAATCGAAACTGTGATAGGGACTAAATTAGTAGAGGATTTAATTTTGCCACTATCGACCGAGCGTCTTTCCTAGGATCTGTTTTATATACCGACAAGCGTCCACATGCATGGCGTCCGATTTTTGGCACATCAAAAATCTCCCCGACTTTGATCGGGTATGAATCCTATCAGTAGTCAGTCATGATAACCACTATGCGATCAAAGCCGCTATGAAATGAATGGACGGATGAGATAAAATGACACAGAGTTTACACATTTTCAACTGAATATTATGAATTTTATTTGTAGTTTGCGTATGTTTCGAGGAAGTGGAAACTTATCATAAAGAAAGTACTATAAGAGACGGTAGCCATAAAATAAATAATTTTATGAATGTATCAAGTGTTACATTTCGTTAATGCACAAAAAAAGCAACATTTATCGTCATTTTACAATAGAGCGATTATATCCTTAGAGGAACTCTTTATGTTGCAATTATAAAAACTTCTTCAAGAAATTTTGTTTAGTACAAAACTAGTTCCTAGGTATGTTTCTATACAAATCTTTTGGATGTCGACACCGCTATCCTCATGGCTCTTATGGTAAACCATCCACCCTTCCCTTTCTGACACTCGCTAATCACATACATCGAGAATATCGCTTCGCCTTCCACTACTTACGAATATTTCTTTCGACCGAGGTAAGTCTTCGGCCTATCTTAGTTTTTCTTTACAAGTTTTAGGATGCTTACCTTTTACGCACTTCGTGCAATGTTTGACTAGTCTCAAGATTTGTCGATTATATGGGCCTATTTTTCGGTAGTAGCTGGTAGAAGTAATAATATTTTTCGTAGAGTGGCTATTTCCCACACACATTCACGCCAATTTTTCTGATATTGTTCGTCTAATTTCTTTTCAATAAATCTTCTGAACAATTTAGGTAACTTTGGAAATAAAATTGCTTTAGAATTCTTCGGTTTGTCATTTCTATGAACATAGACGTTAGATGTCTAAGTTCTGGGTGTGATAAAATTATAATTCATTCCGTTCCGAACAATGTTATACAAAACATTCCCTTTTTTGCTTTAACCGATTTTGTAATATCATTTAAATTACAAAATTCAAATTAAACTAAAAAATGTTTACTGGCCACTTTTGAAAATAAGGGCAAGGCCAACAAAGGTGTTTCCCCACTCGCTTGTACATAATCACTTGTAAACTTTACAGCTACAACCGCACAATGCCTGGTGTAAACTTTATTTCGGTAGCTTTAGCTGTTTAATTTTAATACGAAAACGGAGTGTCAAAAGACATTTCCATTTTAAGTAAACCCAATTATTTTTGTATCAGCCGAATTGTGATATATTGAAGTCCCCCCATAACGCATGACAATAAATAGATGTAGGACAAGAGGTATCCTTGGGATATTTTGAGAAGTACAATTCAACTATTTCCATTCAACGGAAAATTTTATTTATGACATTCAGTAATAGGCCAGTAAATGCTCAGGCATAACATTTCAATTATTCGTCACAGTCATATTTCGTGCTGCTCAGCGGTCACTGAAATACATTCTTTTAGCCCCCTCACCTGATCGCCAAGTATACAAGTATCCAACTGTTGGGGTGGCAGACACTTGAGTATGTCGGTGTCGTGCGGGAACTGTACCCGTAGTGCGCGTGGCTGGTTTCGTGAGTCTCAAATACATTAATACATTCCAGTTGTGAGTTCTACAAAGTAAAATTCGCTACATAATACCTTGAATTGGATCGGTTCGATAAAGTACAAAACATCAGTTCGCATCGAAAGTGTGCAAATTATCCCGATAACGTCTGTTACGTTTGTGGAAGATTTACACCCAAACTTCAAATGAAAAAAGGTAGGAAATTACAAGACTGCGTTTTCTTCCTCGACTCTCGTGTGAGGACAAAACCATCGGCTGCTCACCAGTGTTGTCAATTGTTCAACGAACCTTAGGTAGTAGTTGTATGGAAAACTGAAATCATTGCCTTTGGTTATACCAATGTTGTGGAGAATTCCAAGAAACCATGTCAATGACTGCTACTTCTGCATGACAAAACTGTCATATATAGAAAAAGTAAACACGTCGACAAATATCCAGCTATTCCTTCTACCATGCGACCTGTGTCACACAATGACGAATTACGAGTGCCTGTAGCCCTGGAAGCATGATGAAAACTGATGAAACTGACGAAACTGACGGAGTATTTCCCCCGGAAGCAGAAGCCTCCACTGCAAAAGATTTAGACTATTTACCAGGAAAATCTGATACTTGCCTGCACTTAGTAGAGCAGGAATGCCTACATGATTTGGCACCAAACCTGAATTTGTCAACAAAAAAATGAACTACTAGGCTCCAGATTACAGCAATGGAAATTACTAGCTGCAAGGACAAACATTACAGAGTTTAGAGACAGTTACGAGAACTTTTCTCAACATTTTGCAATGTACTACTTCATATTTTTGTGCAGTCATTTGGACGTTAACGAGCGAATTGTGTGTTATCCAGATGAATGGCGATTTTTTTAGATTCTTCAAAATCTAATTTCAAAGCAGTGTTGCTTTATAATGGGAAAATATTACTGTCAATTGCTTTGTTATATTTTCATAATTGTCTTTAATGCCTACAGAATAGGTCTCAAAATTTGAATGTTTTAAAATACTAGGATCGTATCGCCACATAGTTCGAACTTACGTGGTGATTTAAAAGCGATTGTCTTACTGCTAGGTTTGCAATGTGGGTTTACGAAATATTGCTGCTTCCTGAGTTTTTCGTTCTTGAGAGAGACATTATGTGGCGCAAGATCGAGAAAAAGTAAGACTTTATTTTAGGAGAAAGTAATATCAACGCTACTAGTTCATTACACAAGATTCTCCTACCTCCCTTGCATATCATACTAAGGTTTAAGACCTTTGTTAAAGACTGATTTTTTTGGTGTTTCCGGGCGCGTCAACTGCTTTGGTTATTAGTCCCGTTAGTGTAGTGCATGTTTTTTCTCGGTAGACGGTCTTCCCCTGCTGGATGGCGAGAACCGGCGCCGACCTACCGTCGGCTAGTGGGGTTTCTCCCTAACCAGGACTCTCTCACCAGCGGGGCACTGCCCCAGCCAGGACAAGCTCTAAGCTCCCGACAGGTCTTCCGGAATATGTGGTAGTGTAGTGTATGTTAGTGTAAGTGCGTGTGTGTAAGGAGAGAGGATAGGACAGGGAAGAGCAAGGACAGATCGCGAGCGGTCCGTGGCCCGTTTGGTAGGGTACTGTTACCGGCATGCGTCTGGTGTTGATCGGAGAAACAACGGAAAACTACCGATCAAAGCAGCCGTTCTCCTCCAGACAGGGACTGAATTCGACCTAGCTGAAAAGATAGTGTCGAAAATCCTACCGCCGTCAGAACTCGAACCTAGGACCTCCCGGTCAGAGGCGCTGCAGTGACGTCAGTTGATGAACTGAGCTACCGCTCCTAATGTTAAATACCTTGACAAGGATGGTGATGCCTTATGTATTTGAAATATTTCGGTTGAGTAATGTAAAATTGAAAGATGGAATTTTCATCGGTGTAATCAAAAACTCGTTTTAGATAAAATATTTGAAGAGACATTGCGAGAGATTTAACTTGATTATCATTTAAGAGAACTGGGCATGAATTTCTCGAAAAAAGAAACTAAACAATTTTTAAACATTAGTCACAACTGTTAGAAAGCTACAGAAATGTGGGGAGTAGAATATCTCTGAAAATTCACATTCTTTACTCTCGTCTTAATTTTTCCCCGAAATTCAGGGAATGTTAGTTATGATGACCATGGTGAACGGTTTCATCAAGATATTGCTACAATGGAGTTAGGATACCAAAGGCTACCAAGGGATACCAAGGGATCCTGCTATGAGATTGTCGGTTTCTTGTAAGAGAGAGTAAACAGGAATACAAGAGGAAGTGGCATGGAGCAAGGCATTTTTAAGCAACACAAAAGGTATTTCTCCTTCCAATATGTTTCAATACTACTGCATGATATTTGTATTCCATTTTTAAAATGTTCTTACTACATATAAAGCATACTCATTAAATTTTTGTCCTAATATAACAGAAGTGACAATGAGAAATTAGAATAGCATCTTGTTTATTTCAAATACTAAATATGTTAATGTCTTTTGAACTCTGCCTGAACCTTTTTTATAACCATAGTGCAGTACAATTAAAATTCATTTTAAATCGTATCGTCTGGTAATTTTTAGATGTAATTACGTCATTATTAGGTTTATACGCTTCCTCCTCAGTAGAGTAATGCATGTTAACTTTTATGATTGTATAAATTATCAGAAACTCTCTTCTCAGCGATTCAATTTGTCTTCGGAGAGAGAAAACTGAAACATTTAAGGCCTCATCATGACACTCACCCACACAACTCCCCACACAACCCATACGTTCACACAAAAGCCAGGCTAGTTATTCAGTCCAGCTCTCGCGTTCGTAGCTTTCTCCGGCTCTTCTCTCGCGCCCTGTGTTTCTGAAAACCGCGCTGCTTTCGATTTCCCTGAGCGCTTCGCCGATGGGCAGTCAGCGGTCGGCGGACCGCCCACTGCGAGGGCGTGGCTGCATGGCCTCGGCCCGAATGGCGGTCTACGAACCTCGGAACTTCTTTAACCGCGCACAGCCACGCAGGTGGCATTGGAGGGAGATGGTTCTTCCTGAACTGAAGGGCTTCCCCAAGGATGAGGAAACAGGCGTAGCTAAATAATGTAGTTACCTATTAACATTGAAACTTTGATAGTATTTTCGTGGCATACGTAGGGAATTTCTATTTAAATCCTAATGCCTTTTTATTATCGGTAAATTTGCTGGCAATAAAATTATAATTGTATCTTAGATACGAACAAGAATTTTTAGAAATATGATTCAATAAAAATTATAAACATTTAATAAAACATAAAAAATATTTTAATCAATTTGTAAAAACTCTTATACTCAATTAATTCTTACGAGGAAGCATTTATTGTAAAACGTGAAACTGAAATAATTTAGGACGGATACTAACAGTATTCCTATGTTCATTAGGTGTATTATTCATAATTTTAAAAATAAAATCAAGAATATTTTAATTAAAATTGAGGCATTTGTTAAGGGCTAGGTTTGGCATGTTAGATACATATTTAAGAATTAAGAAATTTACGAGTACTGTTAAACTCGCAAACTCTGGTGTTTCATTCTCAGTTAGAAATATCAAGAACCTTAATTCGCCATGAAAAGTATGGTTCGTATATCTTGTATCTCCCACAGGGTTAGATAAAATCAGATGAAACGACAAGCGATTACGTTAACTGTAATCAGAATGTAAATTCTGGGCAAAATACTGAAGAATAAAGTGGGTAGATTAAAATGGATATGTATTAGATGTTTGATTTAAAGATCTGATGGAGACATCAATGTGCGGTGGAGCTATTTCTTCGAATTTTTGGACTCGTTTAAAAGTGATCTTGATACTTATCCCCGGTTTAATAGTGCTCCCCCATCCTTTGACGTCGGCGATCACATCCAGTACCTGGCTAGTGAAGAGCAGCGGTGCTCGTCGCGACGCCAAGTCGCCTGGCATCTATTACGATGAAGAGCCGATTTCATCAGCGGGCGCTTGTTACCATAATTTCTCGAGCGGAGGCGAAGCGAGCTGGGGTGGGGGAGGGGCAGAGGGGGAAGGGGGTGGGGCGTGGCGCCCGCGGGCGGAGCAGCTGCGCTAACGACCGCGTGGGGCGCTCTCGCCCTCCGTGGAGCGGCGTTCCCGCTCTGGTCGCGATCAAGGAGCGTTTTTGAACACACTTACAAGGCCTATTTCAGATCTACAAGCATACAGAAACGTTCGTCCGAAATATTTCGCCGCAATCAAAAATTTCATGGGGGTCAGAGCGGACCCAAAAATGGCTTGGAGGCTTCACTACCTCGAAAATTTGAATGATAGGGAAATATTAAAAGGAGATTATTTTTTGTGTGGGTTATATTATGTTTGTTATGGTAAGTGTTGTTATTAAAATGGTAAATAATTATAGAATGGAAATAATAAAAATATTTTAGAATAATACGTAGATTTTGTACATTCGAAGAGAGATAGTGTTAATCTCCATAATAGAGATGTTTAAATGTTAACAAGATGTTTGCACGCGGGATTAGGTGCCACAAATGGGTGTTAAATTCTGTTTAAAATATGTTTAATAATGTTTGCCATCCTATGCTGTTGAAGTCCTCAAAGTAAAAGTGTTTACGAATTCAAAAGTACAAATTACAAGAAGTCGAAGTAAGGGGAATATCAATTTTGGAGAAAATTATCTAAACCAGGGCCGCCCAGCGATCTGCTCCGAAGAGGATCCGCTGCTCGCTCCCTGCTCTTTTTAGCAGCTCCGGAGGCAGGCGGAGCAGATTACGTCATATTTTATCGATCGGCTGCTTACGGCACAGTGGGTCGTGTCTTGTTTTTCGGGGGTATTTTCCATTGTTCGAACTAAAAATGAATCAATGCGCTAGTAAAGGATATTCCGACAGAAAAAAACAAACAGAGAAATCTTTTTGTAACATTTATGGGAGTACTTACTATCAATATACATTTTTGTCATTTTGAAAGTAAGAAAAGCAATTTTCATTGCACGAGGGAAAGAAAATTTTATTTTTAGAGATTGTGCCACATATGACTAACTTTTTGTTTCAAGAGCGATCAAGCATATTAATAAATTTAATTGCTGCGACATTACAGTTTATTATGCTGCTGATTATGAAAAAGTATTCTAAAAGTTACCGAAAAAATGTTACTAGATAAATAACGGAAATACTGACAGTAAAGGTGATTAAAATTTAAAAAATTAAGCTAATTGCAAATACATTATCTTTCTCCTTCCATTTCACGTTATGATATGTAGTGGTACTTCTCATTGGAGATAAACAAAATTCTCAAAAAAATGCCGCTCACATTTGTTCGTGGATACAAACATACATAACATTCAAGCAGCATTCCGCTGCAGTTACGGAAAACGTGTTTGAGTGACGTTCCCATAAAATCTAATAAATGTTGTTTGAAATTTTTCTCTTTATTCAGTGTCACACTGCAAATTACTTATTTTTAATTGAAAATCTCAAGGGAAAAAGCCTATATCAAGAGAAATGCGTAGCAAATATATTAAATTCTAATTGTAAATCAAAGAAATCCTTAATCGGATTTCAAATTCCGAACGCAATGTTCTGAATACATCTGCAGATTCTCCAAAATTCGATGTTTCGTGAATGTTTGACACTGAAGCTAATTTTGAGAAGAATGAGAGATTCTTCTTTCCCAAAGAGACAGTTAAAATTAACCTGTTTTATATTGTGTTATTTTACTGTTAAACAATATTGAAATATCAAAATATATTTAAAACGTACTTCTTGAAACTCATTTTCATAGCATTGCGAACTTCCTTACGTTCTCCTTTAGAGTGCTTGCCGCATTCAGCAGCATGATTAACCACATAATGCCTTTGCAAATTAAACTTCATGTGATTAAGGACGCTTCTCCGAACCAAACATTTGGCATAGCTGCCGCGATCAGCGAAAAGATACTTTTCTTTCCACGCTGCATTGAAACTTTGTGTCGGAGTGGACGCTTAGGTTTGCGAAGTGCTGGCGTCGACTTCCAGGTTTCCGCGACTGGAGTCATCGGGACACTGTGCCAGAAGTTATCATAAGCCTCGCGACGCGGGGCCTCCGGTGATTTGCTTTCGGAAGCCAACTCTGCTCCGCACTCCCGATTCGCTCTGCTTGAGCAGCCTCTGATCTAAACGTTTAGGCACTTGTGTTAACCGCTGACGGACGGTCTGCAGTAAACAAATTTTTCTGAATTGAAAACCCCAAAAAACGTGAATTCTGACTTCACATTGTGTTAGAGAATGTCATATACTACATATTGGAATAAGAATTTTCCACTTCTTCGGTATTAAGGCCCACAAAACTAATTTTTCTCTGAAAAAATCGCATTTTGTTCGCGGCCTTACAGTACTTCATTAGGAAGTTACTACTTACCTAATTTTTACCAGAAAGTAAAATATACAGTGAGATTTCAGAAAACTAGAAGTGCTACAACAGCTCATACTTTCTCAGAAAATTTCTACATTTACAATTTTCGAAAATTCAGGGAGTTCAATGAAAATGAGAGCCGCGCCATTATTTCAAGCGTCCCTTTTATCCGTGAAAAAACTTCGCAGAAAAAATCTGGAGCGGTTTATGAGAAAAAAGTTTAAGAATTTTCATAAATTTCAGATACAAATTACGCAAAATCTACTAGCTTTTTTAATAAATTGTACAGTACCTTTTTTAAAGAGCTTATTTTTTACAACAGACGAGTTCGCCAAAAAAGGACTGGCTCCATATTTTTTACCATTCCTTCATACATATAAGGGAAAAAATTAAAAAAATTGGGAGTGCTTTTGAGAAAAAAATTAAAATTGCCTATATTTTGGTCAGGATTACAAGAAATCGCCTCATAATTTTGAAAAATTTATAACGACCTTATTTCAAAATCTATCTTTCATATTTCATTTAGGAAAAAATCTATCTTTAATATTATAATTGTAGGAAGATTCACAAACAAATTGCACTTCTGCAATTTACAAAAAAATATGGGATTTCGACGACCATGAGACCTCTTAAGCGTCCTTTACGCTATCCGAGAAGTTTCATCATAATATTCGCTGAAATTTTTGAGAAAATTTTGAAAATGTTTTTGAGGCTATATGTGAAGTACCGTCAAAAATCAAAAATATCCGGTTGAAACTCCCAAAGTCATGGGCTCATTTAGAACGATAAAGAAATATGAATTTTGGTGAAAATCAGCTGAACGGTTTAGGCGCTAGCGTTGACCGCAGACAGACGTTTTACCTTCAATCCATTTTGCGGTATCAAGGAATCACAAAATATGGCTGCACCACGTGTTAGAGGAAATACTTCACTATATGTAGGAACAGGATTTATCCACTTTATCGGTACCAGGGCTAGACAATAAGAGTCTTTCTGCTGAAAAGTCGCCGTTTTCCGGGACACGATTACATAACTTTCTCTTCTTGTGAAGTAAGTTCGGGAAAGTAAAAAAAAAACAGGGGCTTTTCAAAATATCTTAGTGAACTCTGAAACGAACACAAATAGATCTTAATTATGACTTATTTACTTAGTTACTTATTTTACAAAGTACCCCTTCATCCGCTACCCATGCAGACATCCCGATTTCATGGGTAGGAAATTTCATATCTCACCTCGCCACTTGCCCCAATCTTAACCATCTTTGAAACAGCATCAATTGATCTTAATCCTGAGGTGTTCCGAATTTGCGGCTGAAAAGGATCTTAAAAACGGCGAATTTACGGTAATAACATCCATCATATTCATTTAATTTTAGTAATTAATATTATCAAATAATAATAATTATTTTATTATATTATGAAATAATATAATATAATTGTAATAGTAATGGTAATAATAGTAATGGGAAATTGTGTCGTTCTTTAAGTTTTGCCCTCCATTATCTTTTTGTTAATAAATGGATCTCGTCTTCACATGGAAAAAAATATTTTTTTCGTATATTAGTTTCAATTCACTTAGCGGTGGCCTAGAAAGTTCATGGTTAGAAGTTTTGCAGAATTATTACGCAAATGTTTTCCTCATACATTCATTACTCAGTAATATGGTGAGTAATATCTGTCGATTCCGATTTGATGTCGTGCACAATGTCTGCAGCCCATGACATCATACCACAGTTCGAATCATGGCCCCGCCGAGTCCAAGGCTAAATGGAGAAAGACGCTCTGGGAAAAACGTTCGGAAGGGGTGCTGCATTGTGATTGAATCCAAGTGTGTGAATTGCTCACTTTGAGTCAGAGAATACGCTTTAAATTAAGTTTGCAGAAAGTCATCTATCTCCTTGTCTCTCTCTCTTTCTCTTCGTCTCTCTTTCTCTTCGTCTCTCTCTTTCTCTTCGTCTCTCTCTCTTTCTCTTCGTCTCTCTCTCTTTCTCTTCGTCTCTCTCTCTTTCTCTTCGTCTCTCTCTCTTTCTCTTCGTCTCTCTCTCTTTCTCTTCGTCTCTCTCTCTTTCTCTTCGTCTCTCTCTCTCTTTCTCTCTCTTCCTTTTCTCTCTTTTGTCTCTCTGTTTCTCTTCCTTTCTCTTTGTCTCCTCTCTTTCTTTGTCTCTCTCTTTTCCTTCTTTGTCTCTTTCTCTTTCCTTTCTCTTTGTCTCTCTCTTTCTCTTCCTCCTTTCTCTTTGTCTCTCTCTTTCTCTCTTTCCTTTCTCTTTGTCTCTCTCTTTCTTCCTTTTTTTCTTTGTCTCTCTCTTTCTCTCTCTTTCCTTTCTCTTTGTCTCTCTCTCTCTCTCTCTCTTTCTCTTCGTCTCTCTCTCTCTCTCTCTTTCTCTTCGTCTCTCTCTCTCTCTCTTTCTCTTCGTCTCTCTCTCTCTCTCTTTCTCTTCGTCTCTCTCTCTCTCTCTTTCTCTTCCTTTCTCTTTCTCCTTCTCTCCCACACACAAACCAGTACCAACTATTGCTTGCCAAGCTTATACTATCTGACAATGCTATGCTGGATGTGTATTGACCTAAGAAAAATTCATCCCATAATGTTATACAATCCTTCTATCAACACACTCGAAAGGCAGAAATTCCGAGCAAGAACAAATAAAATTTAAAAAAAGGTGCAGGATTGCCATCGTGTTTCTGGTATAACGAAATGTTAAAGTATTAAAAATACTGGTTTTTATTTTGCAATCAAATCAACAATGAGGAAATGTGAAAGAAATGAAAGATTCTTGATGGGGTTAAAACAGTTTATGCTTTAAAACTTTTGGAAGGAAGAATGAAATGTGAAAACTGAGCCTCGGCTACAATGAATTACAAACAAATGAACCACGAGAAACGTGAGAGCTTCCTATTACCACACAGGAGATTGCAGCGGTGCGAATCGTTGCAACTGCAGAAGCAACGTCATTGTGTGCATCTGCTGCGAGGAAACTGTTTTCGCCATCTCGTTATTTCATAAGAGTATTTTTATATCAACTCTTTGCATTAACTGAAGAGAAGTTATAGTATCTTGGTACTAACTTAAAAGATGGTTCAGAATTCTACTTAACTTTTCTTAGAACTGCACTTCAGAAAAATCTAATCGCCTCCTATATTATTTCAGTAGTACTTTGTGAGTCTCACAAGTAACCAATATTTATTAATGAGGTCTCTAAATAAATAGAATAAACGGAGACGCGATGAATTTTGACTAAAAAAATGAGGAGGATTTATTGAAGATAGTATCAAAATATTCGTATCGAATGGAACCCGAAACGCTCAAAAGCATTGTCAAAATCTATATAGTTAAATAACTCCTAAATAAAGCGTTCTAAGGTCTTAAAACTTAATATTTTGAGGCCAAATGCCTCAAAGAAACGTTTTTCACACTGTAATCTGCATCATAAGGTACTTTTGGACATTCTAATACATTTTTGCTGGTCATCGATATTGTCCAATACCAACTATATTTTTTCGGCGCTGGAGGCGATTTTTGTTCGAAACGTCACGCTTAGAAGGCTTAGAATTCTCCATCCTATATGTATTCTGCGTACATCATGGTTGCGCCTACTGATGAGGTTTATTTGCATAATCGTTAATTCAAGATAATGGAAATAAACCTAAATGCTCGCGCAGCAACAATTAGAAATATTAATAGTTGCTTGATACCCATGAAGACTGCTTTTTATGTGTATAGTGCAATCGTTCATATTCCGAATGTAAGCATTGACATTCTTGTTACTGTGAAACGTTTGTGATATAACCTACAGTACGCATGTGCTTGGAGTGGGCATAAACTGTTTTAAAATTATTTTCTTATGTTGAAAATTTCTTTCATTTCTTTCATGCGTAGCTTTGTTCAAATATGTTCTCACAGTACCTGGCATTGAACTTAAAAATGAATCGTAGTAGGTGATTATGCTATACTTAAAAAAATCCCCATTATGTCTTTGTATGTTACCTCCACACGGGATATGAACTGGTAATATTGCAATTTCATAATTATAATCACCGTAAAACATGCTTTGAAGGCATTGATGATGCGCACAGAGTTTAGTACAGATACATTTTTACGATTTTTGCTAATATTCACAACAATCCACTAAGATCACATGTAAGCTGTTATTCTCGGCTATTCTCTAAATAATCCTAATACAAGATAATTTTCGGAACTAATTGAGAATGATGTCGCAATATTTTCTACAACTACATTTGAATCTTTCCCAAACTTCCTTAACACTTCATATTTTCCTCCCTAGTTTTTGAAGTGCTTAAAACTCCACAAACTCAGTCTAATTTGTGTTTAATTCCTCTCTTGCAATTGATCTATTAATCGTTTCGTATGCTAATCTATATAAACATTAAAAGCCGACAATTTTGTATGCGTATGTAAATATGGTGTTAGTTAAGTTTAATAAGAATAAGTTCTGGTCTCATTCATTTGAAAATCCGTATTTGTACTCTTAAGAAAATAGTGAGAAGTCAAACATTCATTTATTCTCTAACATTACTCACAGTTTTGTTTTCTCTGTATTCACTTGAAATTCTTCAAATGTAATAAGTTCCAAGGCAACACTGTTCGTAGGTTTTTGCAAATTTATTTTTAAAAATACGGCAATAGACCTTCTGAATAAAACGCAAAAATGAAGTATGCCGCAAGATTCGCTCTTATTCTCAGGAGGCCTTGTATTTATGGTGATAAAATATTCTCCTGAAAGTTTACTATTTAACGTGACTTACCTTACTCTGGTGTATTAATATAGAACTGATTCGGACTCCCGATTGATAATCAAAAGTATAAATCAATTAATATCTTTGCCTCGATCCTCTTCAGTGAGGATAATATGCCTTTTCAAACAACCAGCTCACAGAAAGCTACTAGTATTACATCCGTCGGCACGCTTCAAGATAATGTTTATATTCAACAGAATGCCGAAATTCAAGATTCATGGATGATAAGAAATTATTCAACACCACAATAACAAAATTATTCAATATACAAATGATATCTCAACAATTCGTGGCTTATATTATCATAAAAACTATGGACTTCCCACAACTTCACTAACAAATGATTCATCATTGCCTCTGTCTCAAGATCAAACAAATAACTTATCTAATATTTCGACTCGTATACCTCAACACAGTGAATTCACAGAATTAATTCCAGTTAACCCGATCCATCACAACATTCCACCAGCAACTACTTCGTCAAATTGTCAATCTAACATTCCTGTGCCATCATCAACACCTCAATCCAAAAGTGAGTCAAGAACAAGAAAAATAGAAGGTTCTTCATTACTACAACAACCAAGTAAAAGAGCTACAGCTTTTAATTACAACACGACTACACCTGGAATTCCACTACAAAATAAATAAGGACTATTAGCACAGCTACAAGGTACTCGTGAAGAAATTCCAACGGTTTCCATTCCACCAATAATTGTTTCGAACGTTTACAACTTTAGTAATTTTCTTCAAGATATATAATTGAAAATGATTTTACAACGAAAACTATTAAGAATATGTTAAAATTAATTTTGAAACATTTGAAGATTTTAGAAAATATAAAACATTTTGTGATTCAAACAACATACAATATTACTCTTATCGTGACCCTACTATTAAAACAATTACAGTTTTATTCAGAAAAATTTCTATTACTTACTCAAATGGAAGTATTTTAATGAATTAAAGCTGAATTATTCAGTTAAAACGTATACAGATTATTCAATAAACAACGTAAACCAATAGAAATTTGCTCAATAGAACTTGCTAAAAGTCCAGTAGCTTCTAAAATCTTCAAATTAGAAAAAACATTTTCATAGTGTTATAAAAGTTCAAGCAAAAATATCAAATAACCAACCAATTCAATGTAAGAGACGACAAAAATTCAATCATACGCCAATTGTAGATTAATCCCACGTTGCGAAAGATGTACCACCATTATTCGAACTGTCCTCTTCCAAAATCAACGACTCCTATTTGTTGTAATTGCCTCGGAAATCACACAGCTAATTACAAAGGTTGACCAGTATTTAAAGAATTACTTAAAACAAATCAAACTAATAATTCAAATTCACTCATGTTAATAAACCAAAATTTGAATTTTCCTTCTCCAAAATTAAATGCACAAAATTTTCCAGACTTAGCACAAACTCGCACCCTTTAACGTAACAATTCTATTCAAAATCTCCCTTCAAATACAAATACTACTACACCTCCCACTTATAATCACAAATCCCCTAAATTCTCTTACTCTGATGTATTAAAACAAAATCCCTCTACTTCAAATTACACAACTTTAATTTTTAACATAATTCAACAAATTATTTCTACACTTATCCCACAAATTCAGACTATTACAAAACCACCTCCTCCCATTTTTAAATGGCCATTAGTAACAATAGAAATCTAAATATAACACTACTAAACTAGAACTCTAATGGACTAAAACGACGTCAAAATATTTTAAACACTTTTTATCATACCATAATATTGACATAGCATGTATTTCTGAAACTCATCTAACCCCTAAAGAAAAGATGTATTTGAAAGGTTATAAAATTTATAGACATGATAGAATTTATGATCATGCTTCTGGAGGAGTAGCAATAATAATAATAAAGAATTCTATATTTCATCAACAAACAGTTTTTCCTATATCTGAGATTTTAAAATGTATAGCTTTAGAAATTAAAATAAATAATACCAATTACTCTTTATATTCTATTTATAAACCACCAAACAAACCATTTCCTACACAAATTTACAACCTCATTTTTCAATCTTCTAATTCAATTATTCTCATGGGAGACTTCGACTGCAAAAAAACTTCTTGGGGTTGCAACTCAACAAATCCTCAGAGAATTCGTCTACAACAATATACAATTCAAAATAATTTAGACATACACGCTCCCTTCGAGCCAACCTATTACTCTAATTGCAACAAAATAATACCAGATATTTTAGATATATTAATTACAAAAAAAAACATTAATTTACAATTCTTTTAATCTCCACTTCCTGAATTAGATTCCGACCAACTTCCTATTAAAATATGTTTTAATTCTTCACTATTAAAAACTAATTATCCCCCTCAAAATATTCGAATAAATTAGAATGCATATCGTTCGTATATAGATTCAAATTTTAACTTCCACCAACACTTAGATAATAGACAAACAATTGATATAGAAATCAAAGAATTCACTAAAATAGTTATAGATGAATATAAATATTCTAGTACATACTTTAAACCGTACATTTATACTCGATCTCTCCCTTTAAATATCTTAAATCTTATTAAATCCAAACCTAACCTAAGACGATTCTGGCAACAAACTCGTCGCCCTGACGTTAAAAGAAAAATCAACAAGTTATCACGCATTATCAAATCACGTATAGACCAATATGAATTAGACAAATTTCAAAATTACATTCCACAGATACATTCTAATAGCAGATCACAATGGTCAACAATTAAAAAATTAACATGTATGCTGAAGACTTCTTTTTTTTCGTATCACAAAAATATACAAACTGCCAGAAACACTCTTCAAAATTCTTTAAATGTATATATTAAATGGACTCAACAATGGAGAATAATAATAAATCCATCTAAAACACAAACAAATATTTTTACACTTTGCAAACTTACTAATTCCCCATGTCTCAAAATAAATAATACAAATATACCTTGGATAGAAAATCATATTCCAATTAAATTTTTAGGACTCAATTTAGACTGTCGATTAACTTGGAAAACACATATTCAATATATTGCCAATAAAACGTAACAAAAAATATCAAAATTATACCCCTTAACTAATAAGTTTTCAAAATTACAAATTGATTATGGTATATCAATATTCAAGCCAATAATAATACCATCACTTACATACGTATGCCCAATTTGGTGTAATGCTTCTACGTGAAACATGAAGAAAATACAAATTATTCAAAATATTTTCGGAGAATTCTAAAGGCTGAATGGTTCATCTCCAACAAACAGATACATAAAGAATTACAAATAGAAGTAATTAAAAATTTATCATTAATCAATCTTCTAATTTCTTCAACTCCTTAACAAATTTTCATGCTTATCAACATTTCGATCTGGGAAAAAGTTATGACATAAAACGAATTCGTTCCCGCTTTCTCAAAGATATAATTCTTCCTCCATAAATAAATTTCTACGTTAATGATAAATAATAACTTTTCTTAAAACTCCAAATTTATATTAAAAATACAAAATATTTAATGAAATCCAATTTTACACGAATATATTTTTAAAATAAAATCATAATTACCAATAATTATATGAATTTCTGGCATCTCCAAAAAGAACTGTATCATTTTATTCAAAAATCCTGAAAAATTGTAGTAAATTGAATCTTTTTTTATATATTTATTTACTGTTCACTCTTTTGTTCAAATTAACTTCTTGTGGTGTTAAAGATGTCAACAGTGGTGCCAACGTCTTGAAAGAAAAGTATGGCGTATTGAGCTAAAAATGCCTTTGGGTACTGGAGTTTAATCAACGCCACCTACATAGATCTATTTAGGTGGCATTTGTTTAATTCACGGCTCACTCGCTAAGAACCCAGCGCCAAAACTCGCAAAAACACATTTTGGGAAATTTATTTGAATATTCTGTCCGAATCAGATAACAGTTCATCAGGAGACGCGTCGAATGACACCGCATATGTCTCGATTGGTGCACGGGAAGTGGTCTAGCCATGTGTGACGGAAATCGCACATACGCTCATCTGCACATTCGAGGAGCTACTCAAGTACTGTATAGGGATTTTATGGAATCTAGAAGTTAAAGAAGAAATTCCTGGATTATTTTCATTAAATCGAATGAACTAATGTTTTAGAAATCTTCATTTAGCATGACTGGAATACGTGGTTATTTTTAGGTACTCAAAATACTTTCATTCTTCATATCATTATCAATATTTATTAATATAATTAACCAACGCATCGGCATTTACTTGTAATTTTAAATGAATTGTCACGGGTATTGTTGAACATAAGATGCAATTACAAGAGGGCCGTATTATGTAGGGGGTCTTGGTCTAGATCTGTGCTGAAGTTTTCAGTTGCACTGAGTATTCCAGTAGCTATATATATTTCTCAACTAAGCAAAACAAAGCGCTGTGCTGTCCTCATCGCCAGTCCTACACTGCGCTTAGATGGGTTATACCTTTCATTTAAAAACCGAAACAAAAGTAAAAGAATCGGAACAGGACTTAGAGATAATACTAGTGTCGACATTATGTAGTTATCCATCCTTAAAGGTGAATCAAAATAAGGTCGACTACAATATTTGGTGGCATCTGTTCCGTTTCATGTTCTTAGCTGTCATTTAAGAATCATAACTCGCGCATTCGCCTTTTTGAGAAATTCTATTGAAGTTTGCCTTCAAATTTTATTCTAGGGGATAATGCAAACATGTTTTCCTTCCTTCTTTCCTCAATCTTCTGTCCTCCATCTTCTTGGTCTTTCCCGCTTCTTCCTCCTCTCTCCTTTCTCTCTCCTTCCTCCTCAGTCCTTGTCTTGCTCTGACAATCCTTTCTGGCGACAGTCTTGATGTTTATAGATTCCACTTTTCTCTTCGTTCTTCCAACCACCCAATATTCAACCACAGTGCCTTTGGTTGAAAATATTTCGTAATTATTTTAATTTTTGCACGCGAATATCGTATTATCTTTATCATTTTCGTATTTTATATGCGAAATTAAGAAAAGTTAACTTTCTGTTACAAGTGTATATTGAATGTGTTTCTACGTAGCATTCCATGTAAAAGTAACATAGCGGTGAGGAGTGTGTCTTGATTTTCTGAGCTGTTCAGAACCGGCTTTGACAGTGGACGGGCAGGTTTCACAAAATGCATGGAGAAGCCGACGGAGGTGACAAACAGAAGCTGAAACATTACAAGCCCTCCGCCCCTGTGCTTGTGCTTTGCCGCAGCTGGCTTGGGCTGGCTTTCTCTACTTCTGCCCTTCGCTGAGACCTACGTCATCACCAATTCCAACATTCCCAACTGTATTCTAGGAGTGTGCGTTTATTTCAATACTTGAAAAGTAATTTTTTTATTGGCTTGATAAGTAATATAAAAATTCATTGATTAGATAATCTTAAAATTATTGCATTAATTTTGTTCATTATTACTAGATTTAAGCCGATACCGGATTCTTTTACGGGATCCAATGAGACCGTAACACATTTTTCAGCACTATCAAATGAATTCACATATTGAAAGCGAAAAAGTCTTTCATAGCACTCCTTTTCTTTAAAGCAATTGCGAAAAGTACGCAACACGCTGAAATTGTTAGGGAAGAAAAAGGACAATCAAACCCATTTCGATAACTCTTCACACATTCCTCTGGATCTTGGCTCTACGGCGCTTTTGCTTTTGTCACCTACATACCTCATTATTACGTTCTCGAATACGTACGTATATACGAAGTAATATAGGTAATGTAGAGAAACTTAAACAATGCTTCAAAAATCAATTTCTTGCTTTCAAAGGAAATACATATTTTAGGGTTTACTGAGATTTCGAGGCTCTATTTCAGTGGTGAAATAGGTTCCGAGGAATTCCGAATCGAAAAATGTAGCTTTGTACGAGTATATATGAATGGGAGGGGGTGTTGCAGAATTCAAGCAGATTATAAGCTTTTGAGTTGTAAATTATTACATGCGCAAGAGTAAGGACTGTTTGTGAAGATTTTCATTGAATCTCCTAACATTTCTAAAATTTCAAAAGTTGAACTTTTTTCAAGCCTGCCTCACACCTTATTTATTAATTTTTATATTTAATCGATAAAGTGTTCAAAATATAGCTTTAGATTATATTATGTAGGCACTGTTTCCAAATAGTTGTGTAATTTGTGCTTATTCCAAAAATACCTCTAAACTTTTTATATTTAAAGAACACTTGGGGCCATTTTGTGGAAAATATTGTAATCACTCAAGTATCCCAAATTATATCTTTAGGTTATATTAAAGAGATTACTAGTAGATAAATATCGTAAACGTGAGAAAATGTAGATGTTTTCTTATAATGAAACATAATATCTACATTAAAAGTAAAAGAGGAATAAAACTAAATCGTCTTACCCATTTTTTATCACTGTTTTATTTGTATGACAGTGTACTTTGCATTTTTTGCTTCTTCTATTTTTGTTCATGTTTCATCAGTTGTCAATGTATACTGTTTGTAACAATTTCATTTGCCGACTAAATCATAAATTACTGAACATTTTTAGCATCCTTAATAAATAATTACTTCTGAATATTCCGTTTTTTCTGATCCAAGCTATAGTTTCCTAGAACTCAACAAATTAAAAATCAAAGCATTAGATCATTCAAATAATGAATCACGAATCAAATACTATAGTTTTTCGAATATGCTACTACTTTTATTCTCAATATTTTATTTCATCTAAGAGAGAGAGAGATAAAAAAAATAGGTGTAGTATAAATATGACAGTGTATCAATGGCGGTGTCAGCGGTGTCAAGTATCAATGGCGGTTTAAAAAAAAACTAACAAATTTCTTGACCGTTATTTTAATTGGGAAATTCAAATGCGAGCTCTTGTCTGCCCCAAACGTTTTGAGACCTGACATCTATGTTCCTAAAAGCAAGTTTTGAGTTCATTTGCAGAAAGCCAGCGCAATAAAAGTTGATGTGCTAAGACAGAAGTGACGGAACAAGAATATGTACGGGATGTTGGCACCGCCACCACAGCAAAAACTACTAGAAACATAACTCGTTTGTTCCACAGTAACATTAGTTTGTACCAACACCACTTATAAGTTAGATCACTTTGAAGTATGATGGTGCCAATTGCACAATAGCACCGCCACGATCATAAGAAAAGTTAAAACCATTTTTCGAGTAAATGGTTTGTATCGAATTGTGGCACTAGAATCTTCGATTTATTAAAAAATAAAGAAGATACAGCTGTTATAATGTGGCGGTGCCAATTTCTCGCTGACATCGCCATCACTGTAAATAATTGGAACCATTCTAAATTATTAGAACCTCATTTGTACCAGATAGTTCTATCAGAATTTTTATTTGTACCAAAAAATAATTAAGATCGTACATCATCAAAAGAAAATAAATAAATGAACGTTTGAAAGTAACTGATAAAAAATAATTTTTTTAACGTATGAAAACTTGAATGCCTAAAGATATCCTCCCCCCCCCCCACTGTCCAAGAACAGCAAAAATTTATAATTTGTTAAAGACAAATGATCAAATGTGAATTAATTTTAATAAAAAGCTATTTTTATGGCTTTGCAATGAAAAATATTTGAGCACATTGGAAAATTATTGATAAAAAATGAGTTATTAGAGATATCAAAGTATTATATCCTAAAACATTTTCGGTAGAGTTAATTTTGCGATTTGTTTATTAATTAATGCAGTGAGTAAGGCTTTTAGAGCTAAATAATCTAATTTCCAGAATTGTTGCTATGGAAAACGAACAGTGCTGAAAATAATTTAGATTAATGAACCACCATTGCTAAGGGGACATTTTTAATTCTAATGCATGTTTTGAAGGCTCTGGAAAATAAGAATGTTTCCCAAAGTTTAAAAAAGAGATTTTTCCGAAAATATCTGAAATAATAGAAATGTTACATTACATAACTGGTACAAATAATGAGATAAAGCCGTATGTTGTGGCTCTTCGAGTTATTATTGAAGTATTTTCACTATATTTCAAGTATATGTAATAAACAAAATTATATTTCTCAACATTAAGCTACCATTGCAACCATTCATTGACCAGTATATGTATTAGTAAGCCCTGATGAAGGAATAAAATATTCCGAAACGTTGGCAAACTAGTGTAATTCATTAATTGACCGATCCCGTGATCCATTATCCTACTAGAAATAGAAATGTAATCCAATTTAAACTAATGCAAATATACATTTTAATATTCTTAACAATCTCTAGTAACTGTTTGGCCTAACTGGTTTCAATACAGGTCTTAATAGTGTGGATTGGCGGTCTGCCCACATGGATCAATATATTCTGAAAATTTATTTCTAGGATTGGGACGCGACATTATATTTCATTGAAAAGTCAGCCATTAAAAAATAACATATTAATTGAGCTCAAAAGTTAACTTATCATGCCAGTAATGAATGCAGATTTCAAATATTTGTTCTTTGTTTGTTTTATTCAATTATTGACCATTCAAACAACATAATGTATAAACCCTTTGATACAATTTCATGATGTTTAACATTTTTTATCCACTTTGATTATAATGGCATAATGTTTGATTTACCTAACCAGTTTTCGTAATGAAGCACTTTATTTCCCTAGTGTTGTAAGGAACTTCACTACCACACTAGGGTGGTGAAGTAATGGCGTACTTTGCCATTCTGCTTTCGAAAATATTTTGAACTTCTTTGTCTTGCATCCTTCACTTTTCCATTTCAAAACGCTAATAGTTGAGTAAACTTACTGATATCAATATTGTAATTAAGTGATATTGTACTCTTTAACGTAGAGTAGTGGGTCCAACTTGGTTTCTCCTTCTCTGACTTGCCAGAAAAGTAAGCAATCAACTTTTCCCGATATGGAATGAACTTCATTACACCAATCTTTTAAAAGTTAAATATTCACGCTCATATTTCTTTTTTGATTTGTTGAGTAATAAAGGTTCTATAGCAGCATTTGCTAATATTTCCATTTCTGAATCAGAACTACATTCACTCATGTCAAAAAGTATACACCAAGTGTTGCGATGTAACTAATATTGTAACGTTGCCATGTAATATTGTGACGTTGCCATGTTACTAATATTGTAACGTTGGGGTTAAATTCCTGAGTGAAACATTCTAACATTCAACGAAGTCATTATAACTATTTGAAAATTAATTAGTATTTAACTATTGGTGGTGATGTTACAGGTAAACATCCCTATCATGTAACTGAAATATCACTTCTCAAAAACATCCCGCACGGTCTTAAGCGTTATGACTCAATACGGTGAAGTGTATATTGTAAATACGTTGTGAATTTTTCATTTTTCAAGTGCTGATAGTTTTGTATTTTTAAATAAAATAAATTTTTTTATTAATAAAAGTAAAATATTTATTCCATATTCCATAAATAAATTCTTCGTAAAATTAATTCAATAATATTTGGTATACAAGTTAATGGTTATTTATGTGCCAAGGGCATTATAAGGGTTTTAATAATACTAGCAACAAAAATGATTTTTGTCACCCTTGATCGTTACAAGTTAACGCCCGTGGCACCCAGATTTAATTTTTACCTAATTTTAATGATTCATGATTACTGCTGCACTAATTAATTACAGGTTAACTTGACTCCATTTGTTCTCTAAAATACAATTCATGATTTCATTATTCCATAGGAAAGATACGAAATTTGTAAATATGTAACATCATTCGTCTATGCCGGTTGCCATGTCGTTTTAGGAGTAGAAGAATTTGCACTTGAAAGAGAAGTAGAAAGTACACATTCAGAAATTTCTGCATTACTTTTAATGTAAAAGTACATGAAAGTAATTATCATGTACGTAAATTAAATTTAATGTACACGTGCAGTAAATTTAATGTAAATGCGTACATTAAATTTAATTGTACATTACATTTGTACATTGCAAAGTTACATTACATTAAATTTAGTGGACACGTTGAAACGTTTCAAAAATGATTATATACTAATAAATGTCAATCGTAACAAATTTACGAATTTATAAATAATTTGAGCGCCAGGAAAAGGTTACACTTGAATTCCTGATTATCTATTACTGTCTTCGGATATATTACAAATAAATGTAAATCCCGCTAGCTCGGTCAACGGGTTCTAGGTCAAGACCATTTTTCTCGTTATTGCAATAACAGCGTTATAGAACCTTTTATCCTTTTTTGCCTCTTCTTGCGCACGTCGCTGTCGCCACGAGGAGTAGGCCAATCTTCCTTCTTATCGAAGTCCACGATGATCAGCGAATAAGTCGAAACTTCCTCCCACCACTTCACAAACACTGCCTATACTCTTTATCTTGCGCCTCAGGTGGACACCTCCTTCAAACTGATTACTTTCCTAGGTCGGAATAACATGGCAATTCACAATTCACTGATACAATGTCTAAGTCAAATCTCGTAATTCCATCGCGAAAATATTCTAAGTTCAGTTTCCAGATCACTCATGAAAATATTATAAGTCCGAGTTTGCAATGGTACAACACGAAAATTTTATAAGCTCTCGTTGCACACCTAATGCAGAAATATTCTAAGTTCAAGTTGAATGTTCACTCTGACCGAAACCGTTCACAAGTCCCGATTTGATAATTAACCTCAAGAAAAACCGCACAAGCGATCCGCTCACCACCACGACACGAGTCGGAATGCCCTAATTCCCAATCTGATCCACCCTTGAAAGCTCGCTGTGTTTTTCTCTCATTGTTTTTTTCGCGTTGCTATGGTGTACCCTCTGCGTATCTGCACCATAGAAACCCACGTCCCAAGACGAACTCGTGTTGCTATGGTGTCTGCGTATCTGCACCATAGAAACCCACGTCTCAGGATGAACTCGCGTTGCTACGGTGTCATCTGCGTATCTACACCTTAGAAACCTACATCTTTTGCAATATCTACATTATTTTGACCTTTATTTGCCTAAACAAAACTGTCTGTCATTTTTGGTATGTCACAACGTACATTACATTTACTGTACTTTTACATTAAATTTAATGTACGTACATAATCCTTTCATGTACTTTTACATTAAAAGTAATGCAGAAATTTCTGACAGTGTATGGTGTACATTCCCTATTGACACTAGGTTAGTTCTCTTGATAAAATATGCATGTGTTCATTACGTGACCTTAATTTCCTTTTTTCTGTAAATAAATTTAATTAAACTTATCATTGGTCACTTAGTCTCGGAGTGTCACATTTTCTGGTATGTTCGATATTTGATGCGTCATTGTTGACCGTCACGGAATAATACGCCTCTCGAATGCACAATTTATATAAAATGTTAAAAATTTATTTCGTATATTATTATTTGGATGCCAATAAAACCATTTCTAATCAATAGTTGTAATATTGAGTGTCACGAATATTTCAACGTTTATTTACACCTCAAACATGTACAAGTCTATAAATTTCAATATTTAAGCTAGCGTCCATATTTTGACTAAGGTAAATGATTTGTTTTACTTTAATTCTAACTTTTAAATGTGCCTGGAGAGGGATTGTTTACGATTTATAGGTATGATAATACCTCTAAGGTATGTTGTGTAACTCAGTATTACCCCGGAGTTTAAAGATACAATTTTTTACACCATGTTCTGTACGTCACCTAAACAAATCATTTTCATTTCGATTTACACCTAGCAGGCTTCTGCCCTAATTTTTGTCTTGCTTGACGTCAATTATAACCGGGAGAAGTGGCTCAGGGCATCAACTGATGTCCCTGCAGTGCCCCTGACCGGGAGATCCGGGGATTCGAGTCCCAATGGTGGTAGGATTTTCTACACTACGTTGTTAGTTAGGTAAAATTCAGGTGCTGTCTGGAGGACAAATCTAGCGGCCGGCTACTCTGATCGGTAGTTTTCCGTGGCGTCTTCGATCAATAGCACGCAAATGACTGAACATTAGCAACCCTAGCAAACAGGCCACAAACCGCGCGCGATCTTTCCTTCCTATTCATTCCCCTATCCTACCCCTTACACACTCACTTCATGCACTACACTGCGACACATGCCGGGAGACCGGTCGGGGGCTTAGAGCTTGTCCCGGCAGGGACAGGTGACGACGGCAAGTTGGCGCCGAATCTCGCCATCTAGCGGGGCCAGATCACCGCCACATCCCGAGCAGAACATACACCACACTTACGGAACCAATGACCTTATCAGTGGACGCGCTCGGAAACAGTAGTAATCAATCACGCCAACCATGAACCTAGCAGGTTAACAATGGTATCGAAGGAAAAGAAAAGAATATACCGAAACGAGGGTAATTTCTGAATAATCGCTTTTTGATTCTTCGCTTTGTAAGCACTTAAACTTACACACACAATCACATGTCGGTGGCTAGTCCGGAACTTACAGCTTGTCTTGACTGCAGCAGTGCCCTACTGATGAGAAAATGAATCGCTTTGTTTGAATCGCTGCCCTTAATGTATTATGGCGCCTTTCATGAATGCTGTAACTAAAACTTGAATGGAATTCAAAGGGTTCTTTTCTCCTTCAGGAAGATGAATTTAAACGTTTGTGCGTTATGTTCGTTAAGTATGTTAAATTAATTTAGATTATATAACTTGGTAGTATAACTTGAAAGTGATTGTTATTTGTAACTGTTAATACTGTGGAGCTTTTTAAAAATAAAGACAGATTAGGTCAATTGAAGATCGCATTGCTACATGTCCTGTAAAAGTCTGATTTGTGAGTGTGTGCGTAGTGCGTGAGTAGAGAGATATCAAAAATATAATGGAATTGATTCCGTTGAAATAAAATACGGATTCTGACAAAGCATATTTTCATTGACAAACACATGCATTATTCACGTAAGTTGAATTTTAAATATATATTAATGCTTATAAGAATGACGTATTTATTACAAAACTTCTGCATCCTCTCTATTGGGTTGTTATGCATGAACACCATTTTCCTAACTCGATATAGTTCCTCAAGCATATTATCACTTACTATTTATTGGTATCTGGACAAAAATATTTTTTGGATAGGACGTCCCCTTAGGACATTTATGTTGTAAAAATGAAAAACGCTCACCTCATTATGGAATCGCCTCATTAGGTACTATTGAAAGAGTATCTGACCATGCCTTTACCATCTGGAGTTCGAAATGCCTTCCTAAACACAAAAATCTATTATACTCGACCATTTCTCTTTTTCTGAATTATTTGAAGAAATATTTTTTTCATTCAACCTTTTTGTGATAACAACCCTTTATGTTATAATAATTTTGTTTTCGAAACTTGGTGATATTTTTGCTATCATCACGAAACAACTCATGAATTTCCATGTATGGAACATATTAAGCTATAAAACAACAGAGATGGAAAGAATGGTCGCTTATTTCTTCAGAAGGTATCCGAAATATTAAAAGACCATTAAAAAATCAGCATTGAAATATTTGAAACAAAAGTGAGGATGGGCACAATACACAAGGAGTCGAAATGACGCTTCCTGGACGTTCTAGGTAAATTCGATTATTTTTCATTAAAAATATTTTTTACAAAATTCAGTATCTAACATACTTTAGATACTTAAAAATGGTGAAAAGTCACAAATTTATAAAATGCTATCTTCAGAAACAAAGAAGTTACAATGACATAATGATCGCCAGGAGTCCAAATGACGCCTCTGGGCGTTTTAGTGTTAACATTAGTTTTACCTATACTTTGTTTTCATTACTTTTTTAAGACCTCGCTTTTAACTTTCTCGCACTTACTTCGTAAGAAGATAAAGTATTGTATTCGTGCGCCTGAAAACAGCGATTTTTTCACAGAAAACTCTTATTACGGGGCCCTCGTAACGAAAAGCTAGATTAACCTTGTTCCTAAATAAATCTAATAAAGCAAATTTCTTTCTCTAACACATTGTGTAGTCAGCATCCATGTTTTGTGGGCCTTTGATACCGAAAAATCGATTGACGGCAAAATCATCCATCTATGGTCAACGCTAGCACGTAAACGGTTCAGATTTTCTTCAAAATTTATGTAAATGAACTCCCAGGTATTTTGAACTGAACGGGTATTTTGAAGTTGGGAGGGGGGGTAATGAAAAATCTATCATTTGTATTAAAAAATGCTTCCAAGTTTGGATTAACCTTTGTTCTCGGATAGCGGGGACATGTGGTGCAGGTCTCATTTTCGTTGAAATACCTGAATATTTGAAAATTGTAAAAGTTCAAATTTGTTTGGTCTTCCTACAACTACAATGTTGAGGATAGCTTTTGCTTAATGAAATATGTTCTTTGACAGATCTTAAAATAAGGTCATGCACAATTTTTCGAAGATGCGTAGATTTTGCGTAATTTTGTGTGAAATGTTGGCAGTTTATAATTTTCTTAAAATTTTTTTTTTCTCAAAACCGTCTCCGAAGTTTTTTCTTTGAATTTTCTACTGGCATCAATCAAAGGATGGTAAGAAAATGGTGCTAGGCGAGTTCTGTTTTCGAAAACAGCGAACATAACGTTTCAAAACAACAAAATTGAGAATAGAGATTTTGGTCTTAAGAAAAGTTGTGTTGAAAATTCAGCTCTTTAAAGAAGGTAGTGTACAATTTTTTGAAAAAAAACAATAGTTTTCCCGTAATTTGTGATACAAATATATGCAATTTCTAAAAAAATCTCAAAAACCGCCCCAAATTTTTTCTTCAATTTTTTTCACAGATAGAAGCAACGCTTGGAAGAATAACGTAAATCTCATTCATGGTCAACACACTGTATTTTGAAAATAGCAAGTTTGAAAATAATGCGAGAAAATTTGTGCTGTTGTAGCATCATACTCATTGAAAAGAGATGGCGTACCATTTTCGTTTCTCAACAAATTACTTATCTATTTTTTTTAGCTTTGAACCAGTATTTTAACAATGATTTAACAAAATAAATTACATTTGAGATGTTCAATTGTTCAGTTTAATGTTTTCATATCTGATCTTGTTATTGTTTTTAAATATTTTAAATCTTAATACAATACTGTTTCAAGAATGCGTAACAGCACAGCGATTCGAAGCACTTCATAATAAGAATTCTATTTTAATGTGTTTCGCTGAGAGTAGCTAAGGATAATTACACTTGTCTTTGCAACCATTTTATATCGAACTTAAAATTATTTCATGTTACTCTGATTATTAATTGTTCATGCTGATATTTACTGTTATATCCGGTCATTCATTGCTAAGTTCGTAGTTTGAGATTTTTGTTTGATAATATAATTCGTGTCCCAGATAAGATTTTGTATTACTGGTCTAGCGCGAATTAAAAAAAGGTCTTGAAAGTTGATGCGTGGAAGTTGTTTTTCGTGTTCTTTTCATTTATCTACGTTATCTCCGAGCGATATACAGAAGAAACGGTGTTGTTGGGATTGAACGATGGCAAATGCCAAAAAATTCATTTTCATTTAGTTTGTCTTACCTGGAGTCTTTTCATCGTCTGATTTAATTTCGTTTTCAACAGTAAGTAGGTAATGTACATTTTCGTCGATTTGAAACTTGGAGACTGTAAGACCTCTATGCGCAATTTATCGCATTAATACGCTTCAACTTATTAGTTCATGAAATGCTGACATGCTTCGCAGTTTATCTGAATGCTGACAGAGGGCAGCACAGCAAAAGGCAAGCCAACACAAGCAGAGCGGTCTCTGGGAGGTGGCGCTACACTGTGGTCAGACTGTTAAATACTTCATATTTTCGAGTAATTCTTTGAATGTTCTTCACCTGTTCTTTGAATGGAGATACCTGGAGGAAAAGAATCCTTGAAAATAACTATCAACTCCTGATGTAATCCAGAATACTCTTAAAATAACAAATCTACCCGCTACGCAATGCATCAAACTCCAACAATATAGCGTATTTGCTAGCAAGCAATTCAAAATACGTTTATCAAACTAACTCCTCTACCTTAACTAACTTACTAAACATCCTTAATGAAATAACCCATCAACCTCCCAAGCACTAGAAAAGAATTCTAAACGAAATAACCTGTATAGTGTCCAAGCAATATGTAATCCCCTAACTAAATATACCTCCAAAGCATTCCCAATCGTCTAAAATAACTCAATTTCCTTAAAACAATAAAAATTATCATTTACAATATAATATATAAATTCCTGAAGCAATCTGAAGTAGTCTTAATATTAATAACATTCTCTACCTTTCATGCAACATTTTTAACAAAATACCCCATTTACCTCGCAAACATTTCAAAACACCCTTAACAATCATGTACGCTCCGAGCAAGATGGATTTCCTTTAACATAATAACACATCTATTTAACTAGCAATACCAAACTCCCTTAACAAAATAATCTGTTTACTTGTCAATAAATCCAAAAACTTGTAAAATAACTAACATGCCCTCCACGCAAGCCAGATCACCCTTAACAAAATAACTTAAATATATTGAAACAATTAAAAAGGCTCTTTTCTAAATATCTCTTCTTTTTTACACAGAACTCGAAAGACCTTTCTTAAAATAATCAAGAATTTCAAAACAACTTTAACTCAACTCTCCAAGTAGTTCCAAGAATTATTAACAAAGTACCTAGTGTTAAAGTAATTCGAAAACACCGTAAACAAAATTACCAATCTACTCTGTAATCAATCTAAACTACACCTAACAAAATAGCAAATTAAACCTATCATCAGTCCAAAACATCTCTAACAAAACAAAACATCTACTTCTAAGCAATCATCAAAATCCTAAAAAAAATAATTCCTCTCCTGTAAACGCAATACAAAATACCCTTAAAATAATCAGGCTACCAATAAAGCTATGCAAAACGTTCATTACAAAATAATCTATTCAATCCTCAAGTAATCTACTCCTAAAATACCTTAAAATAATCAGTGTAACCACCTTACAATCCACGATACATTTAACAAAGTAAATCAATATACACCCCCAACAGTCCAAAACACCATTAACAAAATAACCCATCTCTCCTGTAAGCAATTCAAAATATTAACAAAACAGCTCAGCAATCATCCAAGCTAACCAAAACAGCAATAACAAAATAACCTGTCCACTTGTAGGGTAATACAAATCACCTTTTAAAAAAATTTACTCCCGAAGAAATTCCAAACATCCTTAACAAAATATCCCGTTTATTCTACATGCAATATAAAATATACTTCACAATATAATCCCAAATCACAAAGAAGCAAAAAACTGATAGTGCCTAAAGTTACCAGGATTAGAAAACATTGAAATTACTTAAGTCTGGTGTTGCTCATGTAATCATGCCTGTTTGCTATGTAGAAGGGGGAGAAATGGCAAATGTTTTTGCATGTCGAAGTAATTACAAGTTATAATCACTCTTGGTTCATCCTGATTCAAGCGACTACTGGAGTGTTAAGACAATGGTTCCGTAACACTACAATTTTGAAATGTTTAACAATAATTGGAGAAAGTACATGGTAATGTAGTGACACTAATTAATTTGGGCATGAATAAAACAATCGAAGATGTAAGACGTGCAACTGATTTTTAGAAGATTATGGAGTGATTGAAGAATATGGAGATACTTAGTAAGTGTGTCAATAGTAGAAAGTGGACGATCGTTGACGCCTTTTCAACAGGTTAGCTCAAAGATCCAAATGTATGAAAGTGTAAATGCTGACAAAACGAAATTCCTTTCGATAATTGAGTTTTTATTAACGTGGAAACTGGAAAGAATGGAAATCCTGCGGACAAATCATGAAATTCACGTATCTTGGGAAAGAAGTAACTAGATCGTATTACTAAATAATGAAGTAAAGGAGGACCAACAGCCTACCAAAAAAAGTGTTTTTTGCGTGACATAATTTGGAAACTAGTGATACTACAGAATGGCACAAACTTTCTCATAGTAATGTCTATTTTTCTGGGTGTGGTCTAGCCTTACCTTCTTACCCCCATCCTCTTGCCAGCTCCCATCTAGCATACATTTTTTAAAAATATTTTAAAAATTTTTCGGTTTCCTAATAGTAGAAGCGAAATATTACTTCAAGAATATTAAAGAAGAGTAAAACCTTGTCCTTAATAGCGATTTTAATTGAAACATTTGGAGTAGTTTTTAAGAAAATGGCGTTAAAGTGTTTCTGTAAATGCGAAATTTGAAGCTCGTTTTCATAGAAAATGTTTGAGTTTTCGAAAAACTTGATTTGAAATAGAGATACTTTTAACTCAAATATGAAACAGTGGGTACAAATCTCTGGAAATATGCATATTAACGACCTGAGAGATATTTAAAAGAGTACATTTGTATAATTTTTGAAAAAACAACAAAAGAATAAGTTAAAATGAACTTTTCGTCATTTTTAATAGTGCAATTAGCATTACCCGTCGGAAATGTTTGAAGAAAAAATTCGGAGCCATTTTTGAGAAAATGGCATTTGAGCGTTTCTGAAAATGCGGAATTTTTTGCTAATTTTCTCGTATACTCAACAGATTTTTGAGAAACTTTACATAACACCATTTACAGTACGTTTACTTACAAATACAATAATGTAAATAAATTGCCGGTAATGTAAATATTAACGACGTGAGAGACAAGTCAAAAAATTACATTTAGTTAATTTTTGAAAAAACAAAAGGATACAGCTAAATGGCGCTTATGTCATCCTATAGAGTATATTTAGCACTATCCCTACTAAAAGCATAGAGAAAAACTTTGAAGTAATTTTTGAGAAAATCTTGCTTTTGTTATTTTTTAATATTGCATATATTGCACGCCATATTACGCAAAAACTACTAAAATTTTCAAAAAAAATGGACATGCCCTTAATGAAAGAGTGCATGGAGACTACATTTTACTTGAAGGAAAAATCTGTATCTTCAATTTTGTAGTTGTAGGAAGACGCCGGAAAGAATTGAAGCTTTTGAAATTTTTGAAAATGAAGAGCTAATCCTGAAAATCGGACCTATGCCACCTCTACAAGTCTACTTTATTCTTACAAGAAATTTAAAGAATAATTTGGATTCATTGTTGAGAAAATTTTGAAAATAATTATAAAGAATTATAAAGTATATTTTTCAAAATTTCAAAGCTTTGACTCGTGCCATATCGACAGGGGTTTCTTCAATGTGGAAAAAATCCGAAGTATGGTTTAGGTGCTAGTGCTGTTCACAGACGGATGTTTTGTCGTCAATTGGTTTTTCGGTATCAAGAACCCACAAAACAAGGATTCGGGTGAGAACTCGTGTTACAGGATTTTGTTCTAAATTTAGCTACTGGATTAATCCAGTTTTTCGTTATTAGAGCACGGCAATGAACAATGTGAGGACGGGAGACTTAGGAAGGCTGAAACAAGGAAGGAAGCTCCTAAGGATAGCACAGTAATCCTCTGCGGAGGAAGACGAAAGGGATGAAGAGTAGGAGGAAGAGAGGAAAGAAAAGAAAAATAACGGCGTCTTGGATACTAATGGTTGCCAACCAGAGAAAATTTGAGTATGGAAATGCCGGTCGTACAAATACAACAGCAAAAAAGACGCGAATGGACGAAAGAGTTCTCTCCCTTATCCTGTAATACCCGGGACAGTTTCGTGTTTTTTGACAAAATGCATCTAAACTATTCATATGACTTTTTTCGAAAATGAATACTCGCCGATCGATTCGGTCCTACACAAAGCTCTGCTATTTTGAAAATAATGCTCTAAATTTTGGGAGTGCTTCATATCAAGCACATGTGACAATTTTGAAACTTTAACTCTGAATTTTCGGAAATTCAAATTTTTTGGACCCGTCGTACAACTACGTTATTGAAGTTAGAAATGCACAGAATAACATAAGAAAATGTGAAAATTGTATGTTCTTCCTATTAAACGCCATTTGCTTATTATAAATATGACATGAAAGTAAACTAAACTAATGTTTTAACTGTTAATTGCTGTAAATATTTTACATAATTTCTGCACTCTTATTTAATGTAGAGTTCATAAGAGAGAGTTCATAGAGATGTTCATAATTGAGTGTGGTGTTGAAATATTTTGTTGGAAAAGTCTTGTTTGACAAAATTAGTTTCCATAGCAATAATACAAAGTAAGGAACATACGTAGAATTAATACTACAAAGATAGTTAAACATTGCATGTGCATAAAAGGTGTGGGTCAGTTACATTATTAGATTTAACAATTTATTGTTACATAATCGTGAATAGTTTACACATATTACGGCAAAGCTCAAGTGTAGTCAACCCCGTGGACACAAGACAGTGTATTCGAAATCCAAGTAGGGCATGAATGTTTTAGTTTGTGTTCGTGATGTGTGTGTGTGGGGGGCAGACTTTCGCGAGTCCTTCGTATATTATAATTATGCTCTAATCATTCCGTAATCGCTTGAATGGTGAAAGCATCTGCGTGTGCAATCTGTGTACATGAGGAACTGAATCCCTACACTCACAAGAGAGGTACAAGCACCCTTGCGGGCCGAAGAGTATCACGGGCGAATTTGTTAAGGCACAGGACCGGTCTATGCGACACGTCGCGACGTCGTGGCGCGCGAAGCAGCTCTTCTGAGGCGCAAAAAGAAGCGGTAGGTACCGCGAATGGCGTTAGTATGCTACTGGCAGTTGGGAAGGGGATGCTGCAGATCCGAAAAGCTAACTTAGATTTAAGAGAATTAGAAACTAACTTATGCGACAAAATTCTGAGCCATTGTGAAACACCACTGATTCCCATCAGCTTCTGCTTGCGCAGGCTGTTGAAAGCTGTTTACCACGAAAGTTAGAATTGTAAACATTTTTCACTATTCCCCACTCTAGTGCAGAATGAATAATAGTTTTTCTTTTGAAATTAGAAAGAAGAAATTAGAAAAATTTAAGAGTATTTCAATGGAACGATTCCTTGAAATAATATATCGACCAGATGTAAATGAATCCCGTGAAAATGTCTGAGAAATGCAGAAAGAAAATTTATTCCCACTTTCAGGTATAAATGTAGATATAATCATTTTCAATGCCCGTTGTATAATAACTAACTAAGATACAAAAATAAGAGTTTTTTATTCGTATTGCGAATATATTCGTGAAAACTCATTTTCACAACTTGTAATTTCAACCATTTTATTTGAAGTTTAAAGTTATGACGAGAAGCAACTTAAACTAGAAGTCGGAAAAGAATCGAGCAGCCATCATTTCGTCAACTTCGACAATGATAATTACGGAGTTATAATATACATCATTTACTTATTTGACAAGTTTTCATGATTGAAAGTGTGTGTGTGTGTGTGTGTGTGTGTGTGTGTGTGTGTGTGTGTATGTGAAATTTAGAATTCACAATAGATTGATCATTTGTTAGGAAAGGAAAAACAAAATATTTATAGAAAACGTTCATTTATTTTTTAATAAAACGTACAATGTTAAACATTCCTGACAAAGACGTTTTACATTTTCACATTCAAAAAGAATTCTAGACAATTTACTACCAGTCACAGCATTGAGCAATCCCTCTTAAGGGGGTTTATTGTGCTTTATTCATGTTACAATTAGCTGGAAGTCATAAAACCACATTAGTTATGATTGTACAAACTCGACTGATATTAAAATTCGTTAGTCAGTAAAGCATTTGGTTTTTCACCTTAGCACGTACACTCCTCAAATATACATTCCCTACAGACATAAAACTGTTTTGATTTTTTGACAGTGCTCTGTAAAATGATTTCATGACATCACAGCGATTCTTTTCATAAGAACAGTTCGCTTTTCACAAATTGCGAGCCTTGGATGACTTTGTATGGCACAATATTTGACGAATCCGTAAAATAAGATCTAGGCAGAAGAAAAACTACTACTAAGAATTAGAAAACAAACACACAATCTAAAAAAATGCCATCGGGAATTTATGTGCTTCTATCACACCTTCTCGCCAAGTCAATGACTTTTTGACACACATCGCCTCATTGATATTTCATTATCAATGGAACTAATTTACTTGAAATTTTCCCAAAAAGCAAACTACTGATTTATTCTAAAATATATCAGGTATTCATCTGCTATGAACAGATAGGTTCAATTTTAAATAGCAGAACAACGTTTCTCTCGCTTTCTGATCGACAGATGCAATAAGCATTTGCAATGGGAAGCTATCTAGTGTCATGGCGGTGCTGCCGATGGCGGGCAGAGACGATGTAGTCTTCTGGCGAGGGTGTAAGGAGGAGCACGTCCTCTGGAGGTTAGCTGCGAGCTCTTGCTCCAGACTTTTGTTCATTTAGCTGAAACAAAGAAAAGAACACAATCATAATAAGTTTTTAAATAGTTATTTACGTATTAATACAGAAAGTTAGTCTTCGGCGTTCGTTTGAAATGTTGACGGTTGACGCGTCATAGGAGCCGATTGCTGCATTTTTAAATTAGATATTTTCGTACATGTTGCATATATTATTATTTTTAGCACGAATTCAAGGAAACTTATAAGGATTTCTCTTAAGATCATTCTCAAAATGCGAGACAGTAGCCGTGTTAATTCACCTCGCCGCCGCAGTGTTTTGTTTACTTTGCAGTACCCAATTGTTTTAATGGCCACGAATTCTTTGCGGTACGCGTACGGCAAAGTCTGTAACTTTTCGGTACATGTATGGTAAAATAATTTCCAATCAATAACCAGCGAAAGTAAATAGTACCTTTCATTTAAAAGTGCTGAAAAACTTTTCACGTGATGCGTATTTTCACAAGTGAATGAAAGTCGTCGTATGAGGTCATACGTATCTATTTTGAATTAAATCGATTTTATTATAATCGTTCATGAAATATTACTTTCAACATGGTTTCACGCTGTAACAAAATTAGTTTCGCGCAAGGTATCATGATATGAATCTTTCTCGCGTTATTGTACAACGTTCATGGGTGAAATTTTAATCTTGAGAATTCACCAGTCAACACAATGGGTTTAATAAGGATTCATGGGATCTTCATAAAACCGCTAGAGGAGTTATCGTTTTCCGCATTGCATAGAAATCATGTTATACAAGAAATGCTATATGGCACATAGCAAAGGCGCATGACAATATAATAGCAGAAAATTTCGGAATAACCAAGAAAAATTGTAATATCTAGAGGGTAGAATTGAAAAGCAATATGAATACTATGTTCTTGTACTATGCCTTTCCTTTGAGGATCGTGTTTCGTTGTGGCTTAATTCGCGAATTATAAGATTCATGGGCAAAATGAACTGCAACTGGTTCGATGTAATTTTAATTCTGAAGTTGTAACATTCGCTGCCTTGGATGAAAGGTGATCTATTTCACTTACCATCGTGCACGACCGTAAGGCAGGCAGCGGCCATAATAAGTATCGAAAGCGTAGCCATTGGGACAAGAGATGATGTTGGTATATCCTCGGCGACAGTACGATACCGATGTGCACTGCTTGTTCAGCTTGTAGACCTTGCGGTGGTAGCAAGATGTTCCAGCGTTATAGACTGAAATAAAAACAAAATTGTAATAGAGAGGTAAATAGTCCGAAATTATAAATGTATATAATGCAAAAATCGTGCACTGGAGTTCGGCAGGCACACGTTATGCCGTTCAAATGTTTTGTATAAGCAAACACGAAATGCAAGATGGATTGCGTGACAATCAGGAGCAAAGGTCATTTACAGAAGTTACAAAACGTTTTATTATTTTTTTAAAATTTTTGGTTGCCTTTAAACTGTAATTTTCAACATTGGGGTAACTGTAAGGGGAACACAGAAGGACAACATGATCACACAAAAATATCCATACCCGGGACGGAATTCGAACCCACGACCCTCCGAGCTGAGGTACCCGCGGCCGTTCAGCCTTAGCGACCTCCAGGGCGGCAGCTAGGTCGAATTCAATCGCTGTCTGGAGGAGAGTTCTAGCGGCCAGCTGCTCTAATCGATAGTTTTCCGAGGTTTCTCCGATCAACACCAGGCGAATGCCGGAGCAGTACCCAAACAAACGGGCTACGGACCGCGCGCGATCTTTCCTTCCTCTTCCTTGTCCTATCCTCTCCCCTTACACACACACACACACGTACACTAACATGCACTACACTGCTACATATTCCGAGAGACCGGTCGGGAGCTTAGAGTTTGTCCCGGTTGGGGCGGTGCCCCGCTGGTGGGAGAGTCCTGGTGAGGGGGAAACCCCACTAGCCGACGGTAGGTCGGCGCCGGATCTCGCCTTCCAGCGAGGGAAGATCACCGCCATCTACCGAGAAAAAACATGCACTACACTAACGGGACTAATGATCAAAGCAGTTGACGTGCCCGGAAACACGATAAATCAATCTATCCAGGTCGGCTTCTGTAACTTTGATATACGAGTTTTCCCCCTATAAGTTCATTGGCAAAAGGTAATCATCTTCGACCCCCTACATATCCTAGAAGTTCGTAACAGTTATTCCGAGTTGGTGTTTATGGCTAAGAGCGAGTGAATACTGACTGGAGCTGTCGTAGCGCGCCTCCTCCGAGGGCTCCTCCGCCGGGGGCATGGTGCCGGGGCCGTCGCCCGGGGCGGGCGCGGGCGCGGGCGCGGGCGCCGGGGCGATGCTGCCATCCCCGTTGCCACCTCCGTAGTTGCCGTCGCCGCCCTCTGGTGTCTCCGGCTCGGGGGGCAGGCTGGAGGCCGACGCCAGGCCGCCGCACTCGACGCGGTACGGGTAGTCGCACACGCCCAGCTCCTGCAAAGGACGCGTCGGCGCGTGTGAATGCAGTAGGTCACTGCTGGCGGCGCCATTCACGGGAATGCAAATGGCTGACATGCCGCACAGGAATGTGCCCTCTTTTGAGCAAGGTTGTAGAGGAAAGGACTTTGAAATATCTGAAAAATGAACTATTTTATATTCGTTTTGTTTCTAAATGAATTGGAAACTTGAGAGAAATACAAATTGCATTATTTAAAAAAACGATTTCCCAGAAGGGATTCAACGTAAAATTTTCTATTTCATTTTCCACTCCATAATTGTAACCTCAAATTACTTACCGGTATTTAATATTTATTTTAAATATTGTACTTAAGGTTTTCATCTATCATTCAATGGACACCAAAATATATAATGAACACCATAAATAATATATAAAATATATAATTTTATCTTTAAATAAAGAAAAATGGATTCAAGTGAGTTTAAGTTGGTAAAGGTCCTACTAATTTAATTAATATAATTGGCAGAGATCTAGTTAAAATTATTCAGGTTTACTAATGAATGCAAGCAAAGAAATCAAATGCAAAAATTCTGAGGATGGTATGAAGAAAACCAATGGATTCTCGGATTATGTGGGTAATGAACGTCTTCTAACTCCTATTTACTTCTTCCATAAAAGTCACGATTATTTGTTTTTTTGTGATTATTGTAGCTATGTACAAAGAGCCGCTGATTTTCACTTTCCGTGTCAAAGTGTAATGACGGGAGGGGAGCGCACTCACGTCGTTGTAGTCGAGGCCGCGTGGGCAGTTGAAGTTGATGGCGCGGCCGCCGTCGCACACGACGAAGGCGCTGCAGTTGATGCTGCTGCGGTAGGTGCCGTAGGGCGTGGGGCACTCCGAGCTCACAGGCTGCGGCTCTGTGCGCAAGAAAGGAACGATTTGCAACAATTGTATGTGTTGAGTGAAAATGACTCGTTCAGAAGAAATACATAAAAAATAAGTAATGATGTGTGATGAAGCATTAGTGGAATCTCAAGAAAACTTTATTTTGTCATGTAATAATGTAATCATTCTAGAATGAAATTATATTTATTTTTGTAAATTATGTTTGCTCTGCTGAGGTAGAGTTTAATTATATTGATTAGATTTGCCTTCCGTTTTTTCGAAGCTCAGGTAATGAAGAATAAATACAAACTAAAAGTACTAGTTCGGCTAGTACACACTCTTGAACAATTGTCAAAAAATAATAAGCCAAATGTTGTATAAAGAAAAAAACGATGTCATGCAACTTGTGAAAATGAAGTTTATGAAATTCTGTAGTAAAAATCTCATATTAAGGACCCAAATCACTTGAAAAACATCGTGTTTGATATTCTGAAATTTGTTACGAAATTTTAAATTACAAATGGTTGAAACGACTAAGTGGCTCATTTGAATGAGCAGAGATGCTCTTGCAATAAAGTGTACAACTCACTGTCTTGGCTGCGCTGTCCGCACTCCACGTTGTGCGGGAAGTCGCAATAGCCCTTCTCGTCGCTGAAGTACAGCCCCGATGGGCAGGTCTGCTCGATAACGATGTCGTCCCAGCAGTTGACGAAGCGGTTGCAGGAGTTGTCGCTGGGGAACTGGCCGCGCGGGCTCTTGCACATCTTGCGCAGCGCCGCCGTCGACGGGGAGTCGGTGCCACCGGCGGGCAGCTCGTTGTCAGTGGGCGGGGCGGGGTACTCCGCGGGCGGCGGCGGAGGGGGGTAACTGGGCTGTTGAGGGGGATAGCTGGGCTGCTGAGGAGGAGGATAGCTGGGCTGTTGAGGAGGGGGATAGCTAGGCTGCTGAGGAGGAGGATAGCTAGGCTGCTGAGGAGGAGGATAGCTAGGCTGCTGAGGCGGGTACGGCTGCGAAGGGCCTTGCCCTTGGATGGGAACCTGGATCCAAATGTTGCCTGGAGGGGGTTGCTGAGGAGGATAGCTACCTTGCTGAGGGGGATAGCCACCTTGGGATGGATATTGTCCACCTTGGCCGGGTTGCTGAGGATACTGTCCGCCTTGAGCTGGCTGCTGAGGATATTGTCCGCCTTGAGCTGGCTGCTGAGGATATTGTCCGCCTTGAGCTGGCTGCTGAGGATATTGTCCTCCTTGGCCTGGCTGCTGGGGATATTGTCCGCCTTGTCCAGGCTGCTGGGGATACTGGCCTGAAGTGTCACCCGGCTGTTGACCTCCTAGCTGCTGGCCGGGTTGCTGTCCAGGTTGCTGGCCAGGCTGCTGGGGGTAACCACCTTGTCCAGGCTGCGAAGGATAGCCACCCTGCGGAGGGTAGCCACCCTGGGGTGGGTAGCCACCCTGCGGTGGAGGATATCCCCCTTGTGGATAGCCACCGCCCTGCTGATTTGGTGGAACTACCACCGCGATCTGCCACTGCTGCAGTTGCCTTCCGTCATCATCCGTGGCACCGGGAACAGCTGTGAACATAAGATGATTTCACTTATATAGAGGATTGCAAAATGTGGCAGTGAATGTATTTGTCATCATCAAACATCAAAATTTGAATTGTAATTGGCATATTGAATCATTTGGGAGATCTCTGCTAGCGAGATTTTGTAAGAAAAATTCGTTTAATATGCTATCTAACGCGTTTTCAAATGCATTTTGCCGAATATATCTAAATTAATAATTTTCTGGAAAAATATTGGGAATAAAGAGCCAAAATTAAGAATTAACTTTATTCGTTGGTGTAATTTTATCGTCCACATTTAATAAAAATTATTTGTGACTTAAAATAATTTTAATAGAAGTTGTTTCGTGTTTTGCTTCTCTTTATTGCTACATATTGCTCCGTGAATCCGGGTCTTTAACAATGATCCAAATCACAGGCTATATACCCTTCCTTTCAGTTTTTGCGTTGAACGTCAATTACTGTTGAAAAGTTGTTAAATGGGCAAGAAATAAACTGATTTAAAGGCAATAAAATACATATTATAAATATTTTTACGGAATTGGATGCAGTGTCATTGATATCCACTTTCGTTAAAAGTAAATGATTTTCACGTTTTCCACGCATTCCTCACGAATTCCTATGGTGTTTGTTGTGCTACGAAGTAAAAGAAAAGTTACACTGTAGAACAGAAGACAGGTTAATTCAAAATATTTATGGAAGTCCTTGCTCACTAGCGACGTGTATGTAAGTCTACATCATTTTTAATATTTAAAGAGATATTGCTATCATTACTTGAAAAATTTAAATTCTTATGTAACAATTTTTTTTGTGTGAAGCCATTTTTAAATAAATCATGATAATGAAGTACCTCTCAGAACTGCATACAGCAAGACGATTACAAAGCAAGCGACTTGTCCAGAGGGAACGACCTTTTGAACAAAGAAACAAAACGGAGGAAAGCTCAATGCGAGAGCGGAGCCTCGTGAGCGGATGGGCGAGACGTGTGCGCTGGGTATGCAGTCGCTCGCGAAGCGGCTTGGCCCGTCTTGGCTCTCACCCAAACACGACACGTCTTTACGACACTGCGTTTATATTGTCTAGTTGATGTCTTTTTCCAAGCATTAGGCGAGGATTCTTTTAAGGACCATCCGTCCCGTTTATTTCGAGATAGAGGAACCGTGCAATCGGCAAGATTTAGAACAAACCGCTACTGTAGGTCGCCCATTCAATCGGAATAATTTACATGAGTTATGAAAATATGTTTATTTGGATAAATTCGCCTCCATTCGTAGCAATGCTGACAAATGGTAGTGGTTGGCGCGACGAAGTATTAATAATTGTTGTGAAAGTATACAGATTTCTGAATGAGTTACATTTATAAAACAAAAAATAAAAAAATTGAAAAAATATAGCTTTCAATCCTGAGAAAACGAATGGAAATGAAATTTTGAAGCCTATGGGCAAAGATTCCTCGTTTAAACAATGACTTTATGACAGAGTTGGGACTTCGAAACAGCAGAATGAGGCTTTCATCATCATAATTATGACCTTCTCCTCTTCATTTTTAATTTCTGTATCTTCTTATGATTTGCCTTGTTGTCATGACGTAGTTTGGCAGGCTAGAGATGAAACGAAGCCGTTTCGTTCCGCTCAGCTCGAGGTGGTCGTGCGGGGTCGCCGCGCGGTCGCGCTCGGTTGTTCGTGCCCGCTTCGGGGCCTGTCGCCACCCGCTGGCCGTTCGATTCGTATCTGTCGATCGCGGAGGCGGGGGGGGAGGGGCAGGCGACGGCGAGCGGCGCCGCGAGTGCGCGTCACGGTCCGGCGCCACCGCCTTCTCACTCTTGCTGTTATCACGTCACCCTCCTCAGCCTTCGCCTCACATAGCTCCTTCTTTCCTCTAGCCACGTTCTTTCTTTATTTATTTACATCTTCTTCTCGCCTTCACTAATTCCTCCATCTTGCCATCCACCTTCTTCTTCCTTCTTTTACTCCTCTTCCTCCTTATTTCTCCTCCTCTTCCTCTTTATTTCTTCTCCTTTTGCTCCCTTTTTTCTTCTTACCCTCCCCTACCTTTCTTGTTGTTTCGTCCTCCTATATTATTTATTTCCTTCCCTCATTATTTTTCTTTTCAATCTCTCATCGTCCTTTTCCTTTTCAATCCATGTTCTACTCTTTTCGTCTATTCCTTTCCACTTTTCTCCAAGTCTACGATCAGTTTTTGAGATCGGTTCTTATGTGCGGAAATAGTAGGATCATATCGGTGAACCGGTTTATGTGACGGCTAATTCCACTCTAGATCGAGTCGTGAAAAAACTAGCTGTTGCTTGATCTATGATATTTTCTGAGGAAATGTAACTCTAGTTTTTGCTTGCTGATGAACGATAAGGTTTGGAGCTGGATCTGTGCGGCGCAGTATTCCTACTTGGAATCTACTTCGAAATGAGTTGCAGGAGAATACTTTGAATAAAACCCAAACGCAAACCACGCCATTTAGAATACCTTAATTATCCCCGTCGCAGCATAACTGCCAGCATTGGCGTTAGAAAGTAATATCCACTTGTGGTAATGATTAAAGATGTTGTTGGTTTTGGCCTTTCGCTAACTCTGCAAGTACTATTCTTCAACAAATTATGTCACTTATTTAGCCAGGTTAAACAAATACATTTTCATATCAATTTTCCTAACCTTCAAAATAGTCAAGAGGCTTATCAAAATTCTTAGAATAGATTTTATCAAATTATATAGATATTATAAAATTAGAGTATCATTTATTTTTTGGATATACATTTGACTTTTTTGAAAAACTTTCCAACTTGAAAATAAAATTAATCAAAACAAAACATCTACATTTGCATCAGTTAATCGGAAAGGTATTTGAGAATCATGTGTGCTGAAAGGGTTTTGTTTGTTTCAATCAAATCAGTTGGGAATTCAGATCCTATTTGCTTCAATTTATCTCTCATTGTCGTTGATCAATCCCTGATATTTCTAGAAAATTACATTTAGTGCTTCGTTGCATGTGAACGTGTGTGGAAACACGAAGCACATTAAATAAATGGGCAAACGCGAACTGTTGGGAACTTTCCTGTGTGCAAGGGCAGGGGTACTGTATCGCACTGCATTAGTCACTTGGCCGTTCGGAATGACAGCGCGGCCTGCGACAGAGAATTGCCTGGCGTTCCGGCGCGCTGCGGGTGCGGGGGTTGGCGTGGGAGCGGGAGCGGCGGGGAGTGGGTGGGCGTAACATGTGGCGGCGAGCACAACGGCCGGCGACAGCGGTCCGCGGGAGGCGGTTAGCCGGGCGGGCGGGGAGCAGTTGGCGGTTCGTTGCGGGCGTCCCGCAGGGTTCGTAATTGGCATCCGGCGGTGGCGGCGGCCGGGGCGGCGACCCGCCCGCCTCGCCGCCTGGGTTGCAACCTTCGCCCCGCCCCTGATCTCGCCCGCGCCACCGCCCGCAACCCAGTCGCCTTCCTTGACCGCCGTCACCGGCGATCGGGTTTGGTTGTGGTTGGACGCCGTTCATGTCGCCTCCAATTTCTCCTGATTCTCGGGAATTGTTTGCGCAGATTCCTTCCTCTTAAGCATTCCTCTCACAATCATGGCCACTCCTTCGCAATGTTCACCTTTCAACACGTTTAGAAGAATTCCCTCCTTTTAGTTCATCTCTTTCCGATCTTTTAGTTTCCCCTCCTTTTAGTTTCCCCTCCTTTTAGTTTCGGTTTTTATACGAAAATCACTCTCTTAACGTCTCACCTCCGTATACCTTATATCTACCTCTATCTCTACACATGCTTTTATTTTAATGTCTTATATATTATTTTAATAGCTTATATCAGATGCCATATCCATCGTCCTTCACCCCACATCTCCCGCATCACTTTTATCTAGTATATCTACCTTACCGCGTCATTTATATGACCTCTGTAGCTACTAATCCCGCCTCCTCCCGTCATCGGTAGGCCTCTCCCGCTCTATTGCCGCCTTCATTGCTGCCCCCCACAGACTCGTTACGGCGCAGCGTTCGCTCTCGGTTGATTTACGGCGCGATAATGGCCGTAATTGACTTCGTGGAGACCTGCGGAGAAGCGAAGAATAGGGTCCGCGCGGAGAAGCTCGCATGAGTTATCTTCATTATCGCACGTTCTCCGTGCACCTTTATATCTCGCTTCGGAATCCTGTCCAGGTATTGATTTTACGAGAGCGGAGTCGGGAGCGGAGTAAATTAAATTCTGACGACCGAACTGTGATTCCCGCGGACAGATATAAGAGGAGAAGTTTGTTGATGCGTCACTCGGTCAGCAAACGAGCGAACCGAGGGGAAATGAGTGTGTTTCGCGTTGAAGAATTTGAACAGTTATTCCCGTCAAGGTAAGCTAGTCGGGTGTTCCACGAAGTCCGAAATTCCCAGAATGGGCAGAAAGACGAGATTGTTTCCGTTGAGGAAACCGCATCGTTTTTGTACCGCCGAGTCATCGAAAGTGATCAGAGGAGTAGAGCGGGCAGCCGAGGAGGCGCGCGGAAGTGTCTTTTGCGGGGGCGCCGAGTGGGCCGGGCCGAGAGGGTTCGAATTTGCGGGAGTCTGAGTGCGTTCGGCGCGCATGGAGGCGCGTGGGCGGGGCCGCCAACTTCAAAGACACGTGCGCGACGCGCGGTCTGGCAACGCCCCCACCGAAGCGCAGTGGGCGGGTTCCTAGAGGAATTCGGACGAAACTTTCTGCCAGAGCGGCTCCACGCACACGACATTCGACGAGGATTGTGTTTTGGGGTGCGTCCACTACTTTCTTCATTATTCCCGTGAGCGTTGTCTAGAGCTGTACGTTTTCCTCTGGATCCGGCGTTGACGTACACTTCTGCTTGCGATGTTTCTATCTACAGCTCTCTCTCTCCCAAGCGAGACAAGCTTTAAGCTTTTGACTGGTCTTCTGACATGAGTCGCAGTGTGTTGAATGTAAGCGTGCGGTGCAAGGGGTATTTTAGGTACTATCCGGGGATCCGCCTGGTATTAATAGGAGAAAACACGGAAAACTACTGACCACAACAGTCAGTCGCTAGAATTCTCCAGAGAGCGGATGAATTCGTCCTAGTCATCTAGATAGTTTCGAAAATCCATCACCACAGAACCCGAATCCTAGAACCTCCCGGTCAGGCGAGAAGCAGCAAGCAAAGAAATAGCTTGCCCAATCCGCGGTGCGTTCGGTAAATGTTCGCTTCCTTTGATGCCATTGAAACATCGACACGCTGCAGGTAGGGTAGGCATCGAATGTTTGGCAAATAGAATAAACCTACGACCACTACTCGGAATTCGGCGAGCAGTCGCTGAGTGCTCGCGGAATACCCAATGTGTGGTGCCACCTCAAGGTTTAGTTGCCGTTTGTTCTGAGAATAAAATCAAAATTCTCTTCTGCATGTGCATGTAATTAACCAATCAATTTTTGTCGTCTTTTGAAAGCCCTTTCAATGATCTACAAAAATACTTCGAGAATCGAATGCTTGCTTACAACTCTTTTATATACTGGAAATGAAGTGAGAGAACTCTAAAAGAATTTTTAATAAGTGTTATTTTAACAAAAATATCATTAACAATAAAATTATTTAAAAAGTCTTTTGAAGTAAGCAAGCCGGTGAGTTGGTGCGATACTTCATTGAAATCAATAACCTATTGACAGGTTGATATAGAAGTTAAGATGTTATTCCTGAAGTAGTATCAAATCAATTAAATTCATGAAGCAATTGTGAAACCTAAATAATGTCTTCATCATATTTACTGCGTCATGGAAAATAATAAAAATGCGACCATATTTCCTGGAGATAAACCATCAATATTAAATAATCAAATCAAATAATATATTTAATAATCAAATAATATAATATATAATTTATTATAATTTATTTATTATATATGATAATATATTATCAAATAATATATTTTATTTTGGTTTTGTTTTGTCAGAAATTCTGATTTCAAGGTTGGTTTTAGGAAATATGTCAAACCTACTTATTGCACAATAATTGCATAGCTAGTCTCTGTAAATATTTCATTTCACAATACACAAATATGAATTAACGAGATGTTGAATAGCATTTAAGATTATTATTAATGTAATGGGTTACGTATCTCTTGTGTTCGGAATGTGAAACTTTATCTCTTACGAGTTTCAGCACGCAAATTACTTTTGCCAATCAGATTACAGCAAAGGAAATTACTTTCCGTTCCCATATTTGGTATCGATCTCCTTCCACATTCCGTGCTATTAAAATCGGCGTAAAATACTCCATTTGCGTCTCCGCTCGTGTTGCTGCTGCGATTGTCGCTATCAGGATTCTTTCTCCTGTTGGATTTCTTCCGATATCTTCTTGAACTCTTAAAGTAAGTTTGATGAAGCAATCAGAATATTCAGTACATAGTACTCATTTATTAACATATTAATGCATTTATTTACTTTACAAATTCGACTATTTTATTATTTTACACTTTCTTTGTTAGTGTTGCATCTCTACTTTAGTATTGCATTTCTACTTTAGTATGGCATCTTTCTTTGATTTACGAGTGAAAGCTTGTTTTGGCACGCTCGTAGGTAATTTCCAATTATTGTTACTGCTTTTTATATTTAGTATTTCTTTCTTATTTCTCTCTCTTCCTTTTATTGCGTTTCGTTTTCCATCACTCTTTCTTACTATCTAGTTCTCAATTTTCTCCTATTGTTTCTATTCACCATCGCCCGCTCTCTTCCCTTCCTATTTCCTTTAACCGATCAACTTGAACTTCGACAACTCCCGTCACTGAACAAGGAATTTGTGAAGTACGTAAATGAAAATCTGTGCATAATGTCATTCGGAATGATTCAGAATTGTTACGAAGTACTGATTTTTTCCAAAAGATTCACGTTTTCAAAATCTGGAAAAGTTTCGCTCAATTTAACGGTATTCAACATGCAACAATCTCCTCGCTCCACGGTGAGGTATTTCCATCAATTGAGTAAAGTTCACGTTCTTGATTCTTCGCGTCACCGGCAGCTTAATCACCGCCACTTCCTCGGCCGCTCCCATTCCCGTCCCAGCTCCCGCTCCCGTCCCGCCTCCTGTGCCGCCGCCGTCCCGGGAGTTGCAAAGCGCGTTCTTCCAAAATCGAATTCCCGGCTTAATCGAGGCGAACGGCGCCGCCGCGCCTGGTTTTCTGTATCTCATTAAGAGGCGCGGCGGCGGCGGCGGCGGCGGGCGCGCCGGGTTCGGGCAGGTCGCCTCCGACTCCGCCTACAGTCAGCGACCCCGCACCCGCCCTCCACCCCCCTCCCCCCACACCGACGCAGATGTTGCCTCCGGTCGCCGGCTTCTTTACGGCGCGGTGCGGCGCGACGGCGCTCCAACCTGTTTGCAAAATGGCCGGAGTCCGCGCATCCTCTCGCTGCACGTCTTTGCAGAATATTAAAACCATAATTTGCTCACCTCGAACAATTTAATCTCTTGAGAACCTTTTTGTGTACTCGGCCCATTAGGTGGACGTAACGTTTAAATCAAGATTTTTTTAAGAAGATAATTTAGTTGGCGTGTGTCGTAAATAGATCAGGAAGCTTTTTTGTGAGAATTGCTAGTTAGCTGGATGATACCCCTTTTGTGATCGGGTATTCTAAATATAGATTTTTGAATGGTCTGAGAGGTCATTTTGGTTCTTCTAGTACGTGTTTATGCTAATGAAACGCAAGAGTCAACAACCCAATTCGAGAGTTGAAATCAAATGCAGTGTGATTGTTATTGCGGAACAGTTGTTAGAAGTGGGCGTGTTCAGTGCCTCATATTTAATTCTAACCGATGTGCAGCCCCGTGAAAATTAGTACCTCTCATGATATCAATGAAATGTGAGTGTAACGTTTGACTTTTTCATTACAGAGTACATTTACTTAACATTCCATTAGCGTTATCTCACTCTTTTCAATCACGTTTTACAATCAAATTAATTTCTCCCTTTGCATTTTGCGGTCATCATGTTTTGAGAGGCCATTTAAATTTAAATACGGCAATACGACGGCAGATCGTCTGACAAATTGACGTCCAATTTCCGCGACAGCCCTCCCGACCACGTGATGTGCATGTCACCGCCGTGAGGAGGCGCAACGCGTGAAATCGATAGGACGCACGGGGATCCGGCGTGACGAAGTGAGGCGGAAAATCGCACGCCACTGCAGTGGGGCGGGGAGCAGGAGGATGAGAGTACAAATGGGACGGGATGAAGGGAGGGCAGGGATGAAGGGAGGGCAGGGATGAAGGGAGGGCAGGGATGAAGGGAGGGCAGGGATGAAGGGAGGGCAGGGATGAAGGGAGGGCAGGGATGAAGGGAGGGCAGGGAGCAAGCGGGAAATCTGGACGAGGCGAGAAGCGTCACTTCTCCGGCCGGCGGGGGCGGCCAGGAGGGCGTGGCCGGGGGTTCACGGGCAGCGCTGATTTTCCGCTGCCGTCGCTGCGCGGCGCGCCCCGCCCTCCGCACGCCTCATTTCGGAATTTCCAAATGGCCCTTTTTATTAGCGCACTCCGCGCCCACCGAGCGGTGGAGCCGGTTACTGCTCGCGGCGCTTCGTGGAGGGGGTCGGGAGGCTTAGAGGAAGAGGAGGACAAATACGAGAGAGGACAGTGAAAAAGGCAATGAACGAGCCGAACGAGGAGGTTTTAAGTAAAAGCGAAAAAAAAAAAACGATCATAAAAGTAGCGAATGAGATCATCCTTAAACTGTAGTGCAAAATTGTTCAATAAAGAAGACACAGATTGATAAAATACAATATTTAAAATATGTTAGACGAGAAATGAGAAAATATTATATATGCAGGAAAGCTGACGGCTTACATCACATGAATTTCTTACCAAATTTTAGAAAAAGAAAATAGAATAAATTGTTTAGGAATAAAGCATAACACAATAAAGAGGCAATATCTGGAAATGTTGCAGAATTGGGTGTAAAGAAATTAATTTTCCAATAAAAATAATGTAGAAATGAAGAAAATCAAAATAAAAGACCAAAAGTAATGGGCAAAAGAATATTATGTCTAGAGAACAGTCGTTCAAGAAAAATATTCAACAAAACTATATATAAAAATAAATGACAACTGCAATAAAACTATTGAAAGACCAAAGGCAATGCGAGAACAAGTGGAGTCCCAGAGATTGGAGCAGCGAGGCCTCGGCGGCAGAGCCCGTTGCCTGCCCCACTAGCAGCGGACCTAATTAAATTCGGAGAGCAGCTTTGAGCCCCGGCCGCCGCAGCTGCATCAGCACGCGGATCCAATCGCGCCCCGCGGCCGCCCGCCGCGATTCGAACTCACGACCCTCGAGGAAGGCCCCCGCGTTATAATCGCCGCTCGTATCTCCAGCCTCGACTCGGCCGCTTGCCCTTTGGGCTCTGATTTAAGGATCGTGCCGTAGATGGAGATCACTTTTGAATGTGCTAAGGTCTCGGTCGTTTCCTTCCTCCGTTGTCTCTTTCTTTATTTTTGAATGTACGCCCTCGCTCGTTCTAGGTGTCCTTTATTCGGAGGATGTCAGCAATTAATTTTACATTATTTTTAGGATAGAAATTGATATGCGAAACATGGATGTTGCATAAAGAAGCAATCAAATTCTCATTTATAATAATGCATTCCAAAGGTTTTTGCGAGATTAATTCACATTTAATTTTTGCAAATTATGAAAGTTTTGAACACGGAATGCGTTGTGCAAAATGCAATTTTAATTGTGTTAAAAGAACTCCTTCGTTTGCACCCACGTACAAGCGCACACATTTGCAGTACATACGTTCGTTCCACTTAAATTCCACGTACAAGGTTAAACAACACCTGCGATGTGTGTTTGGTGTAAATTCCTCTCCGCGAGTAAAGCCTACAAATCCGTGTAATCCGCGCCGACAATTGTATGCAAATTACTGCACCTCTCGTTTTGGCAGCAATTTACAGTAGGGACGACAATTGCGTTACGTGAGGTCGGGCATTTATTTCTGAGCTCGTTATCTAACACGCGCTGCTGTGGTTTTTATTTATTCAGCTTTACAAGGGCACGTCGTGATATTTACACTTTTTGGAGAGTTAACCATTTCGACATTAACATCTACGTGGCTCATTTCATCACCGTAATTCTATGCATTAGAGCCTTTAAACGAAAACACCCAGGAGCTAAACCACTGACGGTGGTTTAATAGTTTCTAAGTAGTACTGTCAGTAAGAATGGTAAATGTCGAAAATGTGATGGTAAAATGTGTGTAGAGTGCTCATGTAATTCAGTTTTCTTCAGTTTGCTCGAAGGCACATCAAAATATAGCCCACAAGAACCTAGTTACTCCTTGGTTTGCACGGGTGTATGGTAATGACATTTAGTAGTTAAAATAATTGTCCGCAAAATATTAGATAACCAACACATACTATTTGCTTTCAAACAGTTGTTTACAATTTGCTTTTTTTTTTTAGAAATGTACAGCATTTTGTAAATATTATTTCGGTTTTTGTTTGGTCTTTCGATATCATGTCTTCATTGTATGATAAATGATCTTTATTCCGATCCCCTACAAAATCGTAGGAAAGAATTGTTTATTTGATTGCTTAAATTCTATTCATTACACCGTTTACATATTTATTTTGAAGGAAAAAAAGCTTACTTCTGCTTTCACTCATTTTTTGTTAGTATTGTAGATTTATGCAGGGCTTCAAAAAATATTTTGTGTGATTTACGGGGACATTTTATAGAGCGGATAATGGTGACACTTGATTAAAATCGAAATTAATGTTCCAAAACTAATCTCCAAGAGATCACTAACAATTTCTACATCCCAGTCCATTAATGATCGTATAATGAAGCTAATTGGTTGTATCATTTGGACGAGAGCTGTTCGGTCGAAACTTTGAACCGGGCTAATGCGCAGGGGCGATTCGGCCGTCAGATGCGTGTATCGCGGCCCGTTAGTCGCGTTGGCGAGCGAGTGGGCGACGGAAAGGCAGAGTGGAAATAAGTGGCTGGGAGGAGAGAACGAGCGGTCGGTGACGCGTAGTGGGCGATGAGTGGCAAGTGAATAAGCAAAGGATGAAACTGATGTCCAAAGGGAAAAAATGTTGACGTTTGACCGACGGCAGGCGGTAGAGGCGATATAGTCACCAAAACTTGAAGCCAATTCAGCGAAGGGGAATAGTCTCGCGGGATAAATGGGATGCTGAAAAGGAATGGAGCCAGTGGGAACGTGATATTATATTGGCGAAGAACACAGACGGTAAATTAAGGGAAGGGGTTGTTGGGACAATCGAAAGGAGAGACGTGATAAGAGAGTGAGAGGGAAATAAAATGGCAAAGAGGAAGAGTGTAAAATATGGAGAAAAACACAGCGTGTAAGAGATGGAGGAAGGGGCACAGAGAGAGGGAGAGAGAGGGGGGGAATTGAAATAATGGGAGATGGAAGTAGAAGGAAGATGAAGGCGCGAAAGGGAAAAGTTAAGCCGAGGAGGAGGGCGAAGGCGAAAAGGACGGCGAAAGAACCAGTTAGCAGTAACGACAGCTAAAGGAAGAGTAGAAAGAAACAGTAGAAACCCAGCGGCGGCACGCGAGATAACGAACATGAACTGCTATCGGTAGGAAAGGCAACGAAGCGGGTGGGCGAGGCGGCAACGGCGGGGGTGACCTACGCAGTCTCTCACGGGTGACGGGGCGGTGGAGGGGAAGGGGCGAGCGAGGGCGAGGTCGGGGCGGGGGCGGGGGCGCGTCGCGGTCGTTGACCCGCGTGGGGGCGTGCGGAAGCGCAGCCACGCCCCCTGAGGTCGTCCGGCAAACGAGCGCCTGCCAGGCCTATTGGGCCGACAGCCAACGCAACCCGCCGCCCAGATGGCCTTGTTTCGACGGGCCGCTCCGCTCCACCGGCTGCTTCTGCACCTGCCCGCTTCATCCCGGGAGGCAGGCCTAGTGGGATAGAACCACTTGCGCAGATAACACGGCTCCTGGCCAACCGATTTGACAACCTGTTTACAAAATTTCAGCAGGAAGTGGAATCAAAGAATACGTCAATACGTGCTTGTTCAAAATGTTGCATTTTATGTGATGATCGATGAAGAAGTTTACGATAAAAATATTCTAAATAAAATATACTGCTAGGAAGATTTTATATTATACGCATAGATAATTTGACCTAGTCTATCATTCCTTTGTCAATGAGGTGTAAAAATTATTACTTATGCTTCTGTTATCATTTTTCGCCGGTTTTATGAAACACATTCTATTATGAGCTTTGAAAATAAAGATAGAAAGCCCTCTCCTCGCACACAACTTCAAATTTTGCCGAGAAGTACACAGTCCAGAGCGTTATTTGTATTTTAATACGATTATTAAGTATTTTTCTCTCTGAATTACTTGTACTGCCTGGTGAGCAGTTCTAGTGAAAATAATCATTTCCATAATTCAGCTACAATTTCGTTTTGCGTAACAAACTAGTATTGTGTGCGCCTGAATTACTCTTCCTCCGTCCGTAAAGGCTACTTATTCCGCAAGTCGGCTGTCGAGTCAGGCATTTCCGCGCACGCAGGCAGCGTGGAGCGGGAGCGCAGCAGGGTCGAAAACCCCTTCCTTTCCGAGCGACACCGCTCGGCCACCGCCGCGTCGGGCCGGTCGCGCGTTCGTCCACTCCTTCACTCGTCCACTCGCCGGGAGAGCTTCCGCCAGCGGACACCGGCAGCGCTGGCTGCGCGCCAGCCCTGCTTCAGGCGCCGCGCCCACTCCCGGGCTATCGTTTTGGTCGCGAACCGGATTTTGGCCATTCATTAAAAACAAAACATTGAACAACCGGCAACATTCTTTATAGGTCCTAGTCGCAAGATTCTGTGGAATTAATTAACGGGGCATTCCCTTTCCGGTTTTCTGAAGCATATCCAGTTTCCTTATTTTATTTTGGATGATATGAAATAGTTTTATTACTGAAAAAATCTTTCACAAACTGCGGCGTCGTATGTCATGAATAATGAAGGTCATTACTGTTGTATGAAAATACGTTCTCACCCATCTGCAAATCTCGTTCAAAACTATTTCTACATTGTATGAAAGGACTTAATTGAAGGCGCGTAGGTCACACATTCTCAGCGTGATTAAGGAAATATTCAATATCGTTAAGAGAGATTCTTCCAACAGGAAATGAATATTAAATTAAATTACGGTATGTTGCAGTATAACCTGTCATGTTTTACTCTGCGCATTTTGCATATTTTTTAAAGATATCCAAATTGGTCCTGTGTTAATGAACATCTTTTAAATCATCACAAATAACCATTTTGATTCTAGTTTCTGTTCGAATTCTGTATATTACAGTACATGCACGGAAGTAAGAGGCCAGTTGTGAGTCAAAGTAAAATTCAAAACTTTCAAAAATTGTTTTATAAGCATTTACATCGGAATGGTATTGTATATTCGCTCGACCTTCAAATTACTTGCATTTCTATTCCGAGGTTTGATTCAGAGTAAAAACAAGTAAGAAAAGGATTCAATTCTATAGATTTTTCAGTACATTCCGTTTAGAATAACATTATTGTGGCAATAATCTTCTTCACCTGCCCTTCGCTCTGCGTTGTGAGCGCCTGCGCCGCGGTCGTCGCCTGCACTTGCTTCTGCCGCGCGGATGCCTGGCTGCTTCTTATTCGGCGCGGCGCCGGCATTCCGCAGGGATATTTATGGCATCCGCGCCTTATGAACATTTATTCGCGCGCGGGTTCGGGGGATATTACGGCGATGTGTGCGCTTTGCACGTGCATTAAGCTGCGCAGTGTCTCGGGTTGCAATGTCAACTTTTCGCCGCACGCGCATTTCTCGGAACCGGATTTTCTTCGTTTGCGACGCCTTGCGCATATTTGTAGAATTGCATGCTTTGAAATATTCGTCGTAATTTCTTTCCGGAATGCTTCAAATAGCTTGGATACTTTGCTATTTCTGGAGAATTTTATTCTATGTAACACTTACGATGTTTTTTCTTCAAATAAATGCTATTGAAAAAAATTTATGCGTGAATAGTATGAATTTGCTTTAATTCCAATGTTTTCCCCAACCAAACGTTCCTACCATAACACTAAATTCAGTATATCAGTAAACTACTCAGCAATAAATTTAAACGTTAGTTCTCGGGATACAGATTTTGCGGCGAAATATTTTTTTAATGTTTTCTTCTATGTTGATGCCGTTCGCTTCATAGAATATGATGAGCCTTTCGACAGTTTTATCTAAACATTCATTTCATATAGTTATTTTCTTACTACTTTCTTAATTCATTGCATCTCTCTCACTGTGGCAAGATAAAATGTACCATTAGAAAATCATTCTCGTGATTTGTGCCTTTATCATGTATTACACAGGCGCAGCAATATTCAAATGAAATTCAACTTCTTTACATACACGTGTGCCTCTGCGACAGGCTATAAGAACCGTCCCGGAGAAAAACGTCCATTGTTCACCTTGCACATGCATTTATTACTGCATGCAAAGATCAGGCACGAAGACAGATCGACATAAACAATGCGGCAAGATTTCATCTTGTTCAAGTTACAGCGCAATTAGCAAAGCGCAACCTGTGCCCGAGGCATCAGGCATATTTCGCGGCGAGGGAGCGCGCGCGGCGCTTTCGCAAAGCGCCCCCTTGCGTGGCCGCCGCCCGCCCGCCCGCGACTTTTCGTGAGAACGAGCGTCGCGCTCGAAGGGGGCGCTATTGTTCTGTCCCCTCACTCCTTACCATTACGTAGTAAAACTCGGGCATTTTACGTGCGCCGTCCCGCGCCGGAGACGAACGGCGACCCGGCTCAGCGGCGACTGCAGTGCAAGGGCAGGGAGGGGGAGGCGACGACAGAGTGGAGATAAAGAAGGGAGGGAACGAAAGAAGGGGAATGGTGTAGATGTCGGGTAAAAGCGGGCGACTATGGTGGGAGAAAACGGTGTGGTAGCGGCGGCGTTGGCGACAGCGTGGGTGGTGGTGGTGTGTGTGTGTGCGTGTGTGTGCGTGTGTGTGCGCGTGTGTGCGTGTGTGCGTGTGTGTGGCGGTGAGATGTGTGTGTGGCGGTGAGATGTGTGTGTGCCTGTGATGGGAAGTGTGGGTGGCGTGGGCGGTGGGGCCTACGGGGACAGCGTGGGCGGCGTGGGTAGCGGGTCGCCGTCGAGGGCGAGAACGGCGGGCGAGGGTGGTTCGTAGCGGGTCGGAGAGCTTAGCGGCGAAGCGGCGAGCGCTGTGTGGGCGGCGGGAGACGGCGGTGCTCTGCAGATAAGCATCAGGCAGCGTAGCGCTTTACAGTGGGCTCAGCCCCCTTCTGAAAGCGCAGAACTCTTTTGAACGCGGGAATACATACGAAGCATGCCGTTAAAGTTCTTTATTGCAGTACGTAACGCGTCTGTATACCACTAATTAAATGGCTTCATATTATTTCATAGGTCGTTAACCAGACTCGGGACCGTTTACATCATTAACATTCTAACAAAATGATTCGTCCCTAGTATTTCATGATACGTTCTCCTGAAGAAAATAGAGAAGTGCTTTAATTATGCTTGCTTACCACTTTCACATTAATTTGTCAATTTCTCTGCATGTTATCATGCAATTGTGCGTGCACTCACGGTCCCTAAAACAAAGATTTCGTATTGAAATCTTCTGAATGAAAAGTAGTCTGCCCGAGTTCACCGAACGTTCGTCCGTTGGAAATCAACTGATTTTTAACTTGAGAGTTAAACATTTGAGGCATTGGAAGATTTTAAATAAATGTAACTTTACTTCGTCTGAACGAGACACGGAGGACAACTTGAAATTGTTCATAAAAGGACAATTCAGAAGTCCGAATAAATAGTATTTCGTTGGTTTCTTCAATAATATTCAGGTGGATACCCGAGGGGTATGCCAGAAACTACTGATATAATTAGTGAACTTAATAAATAACATAAAATATTTAGTGAAATTAACAATGAAGGATAAGGTTTTTTCAGAATTTGCTCCTAAGTTGCAGTTGTCTATGCATTTCCAAAACACTGCATCGCGTAATTAAAACCTAAGATTCGTTTGTGATTCAGTGAAACTTCGATAACTGGAAAGAAATTGAGCTCTCATATACTTTGAAGAATGGAATGTGAGAAAAGAAATATGATTTATTCAAGTCGGTCATAGAAGTTCAATTATATATTTAAGAGCAGGTTTCATCATCCACAAGTGAAACTTTGTACAATAGGTCACTAATAACCCAGATGTTAATGCGGCCTTAAATAAGTTAAAAAATATAATTAGCTTGTATCCGACTTAGATGTTCCAAGTATAAAACCTTTTTTTGTATACCAACATTATAAACGGCCTTTTCTGTTGCAAGAGTCCATAAAGAGACACATTACGGCACAAATGATGAGGTTTTAACATTTACGGTACGAGTGATTGCGTCATCACGCATACAGCCATCGTGGGGGGCGGGGGTAGCCGGAACAACCGACCACCGCACAGATGTTTCGCACAGATGTCAAATACTGTGTATTTGTAAAAATTCGCTCGTTTTCAAAACATGAACTCTTGCAATAAAACACAACATTGTAAACGAGTTGCATAAACTACTATTTTCGCCTTTCCGCGGCTGTGCAGTCGCAGCGAAGCAAAGCGGAGGCAAAGGCGGCGCGGAGGGCTGCTGTTTTTGCGTGGGGCTACTGTGCCGGGCCGCTCCGGTGGCTGCGCAGTCCCTCCGCGGAACAAGAAGAAAGGCGCGCGGCGCGAGAAGAATCGCACCGCGATGGACTTCGCTCTGGGGACGACTCAGCGTTTTCCGCGGAGATTCCGCCGCGCATTCAGGCGAAGATGCGTGCGGAGATAGCTCCGGGACGGAGCCAGGGCTTTTGTGGTTTCTGCTGGAGTTGGCAGAGAAAGGACTTCTGAGAAATGTAATAGGTATAATATATTATCGGGAGATAAGAATGATTTTTAATATTTGTTGGGAAAACAAATATTAGCGGTGAAAAAATGATTTATTCTGCAATCATTATGAGTTTAAAACGAATTCCTGCTGTTTCAAGTAAACTAAGGACACTTCCACTTCAATTGTCCGTTTTTCATTATTAGTTTTTACCTAAAAGCAAGTTGAGTCTTTCTTTCGAAATTACATGTTCTCTAGGAGTTGGGATGCACGAGAACACTTAATATTCAGTAATCTTTTATTTAGAAAATCTTTGGAATGCACATCCTGAGATGAAATACATTTAAGTACTAGATTTCATTACACATCCATTTAATTTGATGGGAGTCATTAGGCTTATCTTGATAGTATTAAAGAACAGCGTAAAACCTGTTAATTTTAATTATTGAGCATTTGCGATGGAATTTGTCTTCGGAAACCTACTTACCGCAAAATGCTCTTTAGACTAACAGAACGCCTTCAGAAGAGTTTCCCCATCACTCGCAGTGACACCTGCTTCCCAGGCCCTTTAAATTAAAACCCGTCTGGCCGAATGTGGAAGACCTTGGCGCAAACGTGTTTCTCGGGCGGCGCGTGTTCCTTTGCCCTTCGGCGGGCGGCGGTCTCGTGGGTTGGTTCCCGTGCGCGGGAAAGGGGCTGGCGGCGGATGCAATTAAGGGCCGCTCGGCTGGGCTCGGCCGCGGAGGGCGGCGCGCGAGATTTCCGGCCGGCCATTGTCCGAGCGCCGCCTCCGCCGCCACCGCCTGCGGTCGCGTGACGCCGGGGAGGGCGAGGAGACGGCCGGAAATGCCCCGCCGGCGGGGAACGCCCAGCCCGCGCCAGGGACTGACGCGGCACGGCGCCTTGGCGGAGAGGACGCGACGAGATACGAGTTCCTCAGAGAAGCTAACTTCTGCCGCTGGCTGGAGCCCTCAAGGAGATGGGATTGCATATCACTTTCTTGGTTCTTCTTTTCTGAGTTCTTGTCTGATTCTTTTTGGAATTACCCTATCTCTCAAGTATGTGAATTAAAGTTTCAACAATGAAAGAAAATTGCAAATATTTAAATGTATTAATTGTGTATGGAGCAGAAGAAAGTTAACTGAAAACATAGGACTGGGATTGTTTGATCAGTGAAGAAACAAATAAAATTGTAGAGAAAGAAAATGACGAATAATAAATATTACAAAATTAAAAATAACGAGAGATTTTTCGTTATAAAGCAACATATTGGGTTGTCAGCTGCTAATTGATTCAAAACGGTGCCGAAATATTATGGAACATTTTTATAATGAATGAAGCATTTTTATAAAATGGTGTCTGAGACATTCAAATATTATAATTGACGCAATACAGCAAAGAATGAGGTGCTAAAATTAATTAACAAATCAGGCAAAAAAGGCTCGTTGACATAAAACATGCAGTTGTGTATGGACGATATTGGTAAAAGCGGTAAATGAAGAAATAAAAGTTTACATTAGTGCCCAAAAAGGGTGATGCAGAGGTAGCTCGAGGCTTGATAGAGTGGAGGAACGTCGCAAAAAGCGAGTGGAGGAGGCGAGTGCGGCGGGCAGGGAGTCTACGGAGGCAACAGGCGGGGGCGCCCAGGGAGCGCAATGTCTCCGCCTGATTGCGAGGCTCCTTTTTGCGGCGCGGCCTCCGTCAGGCTCCTGCGCTCTTCCCGACGCAGCGGAGCCTCTCCACTCCGCTTCTCCCGGCCCCGCCCCGTTCCTCACCGCTCCGCTCCGCTCCTCCCCGATCTTCCCCGCCCTGCTTCTCCGTGCCTCGCCCCATTCCGCCCCATTCCGCCCCGCTGCGCTCCTCTCCGCCCCGCTCCGCTCCTCTCCGCCCGCTCCGCTCTCCCATACCCTGCCCCGCCCCGCAACGCCCCGCCCCGCGCCTTCCCGCCCACTACGTTCCCTCTCGGCCCTCCCTCCCCGCTCCGCCACGCTACGTTCCACTCCGTCCCCTCCCTTCCTCTTCGCTTCGCCAAGCTCCTTTGCACCCCGCTCGGCACCGCCCCACTCTGCCACGCTCCGCTTCGTCTCGCTTCTGTCCACCCCGACACTTCCTGACTCTCCCCGCCTAGCCTCACTCCTCCCCGCCTCGTCTCGGCCCCTCGCGTACCCTGCACTACTGGTAAACCCAAACGGGAACGGGATTTTTAAAAGATAGATTTAATTTCACAAGTTTGAATTTTCACCATCTATTTACTTACGAAATCTTGAAATGTTTTTCAAGAAATAATATTAGAGGGGTGGGGTTCAAGGACCTGCGTTCCTACAGCTGAGAATTTCGTGTTTCATTGGCAGTGTTCTGTGCCACAGTCCATCGGGAGCGTTCGGAATCATAAACATTACCTCGTCCTTTCAGTTGTAATAAGCTCAACAACTGGTGTTGCTAATTCCAGAGTTGTATTGAAAAGTAATTTTTCTCATTTTACAAAGTATTTTTTTCTAACATTTAAATCAATTACCCGACACTCTAATTACAATTTCCAATCATTAATTTTAATGTTTTTATTAAATATTAAATAAAATAACAAATGAACGCTAATTTAAATTTTGTAGGAAACGCTTCTCCTACTTCAGTTTCCATCACTTGAAATCATAATTCAAAATCCAAGGAAGAAATAACATGTTCGTTTTGAGTCGTCCCTGTGAATTTCTCCCTTTGCGGCGCCTTCACCCGCGCATCCGCTCCCCCTCCCCCCAGCCGCAGCGCATCTCGTGACGCGCTGCTCCCGCGCCGCCACCTCCTTCCGCGTCACCCGACACACGGTTCTCCCGGGAGCACTAACTCCGGTTGACGCACCCGGGCGCCCGCACGGGCTGGATCGAAGACGCAACTGGCGAAATTAAAGCGGGCTGCCTCTTCGAGAGCCTGCAGATTTTTCACTTTCCAGGAACACATATTCGTCCGTGTAGCCTCCATAACCTCAACTAAGGAATGGTTGAATTATTGCTGTCAGTCTTAATTTGACAACATCTTCCAATTAACTTCATCGTGATCACTAGACTGCCTTGCGAAGCACAAAGATCGTGTCTGTATTTTTGGTCAAATTGAGTTATTGTAATCAAATTTGTTCTACCAAATACTAAGGTTTAAAGACCGTGTTAAAGAAGAGAAATAATTAAAAAAGCAGCCTTTTGAATAAAGGGGTATATGCTCTTTTTATGAAGATTACTAAAGTTGTTAGAACGTAAGTTACAAGTAGTAAGCACTTAAAGTGATATATACGACATATTTACTAGGTATTTACAAAACAATAGCAAAAACCCTAACACTTTAATAAGTTGATCAACTAAGAAAAGTTGTTTTACTTGATTCTTATTTTGAGCTCAGTTCCACATACACTTTGTGCTTAGCACGGCAGCGTTGTTCTATTTAATTTTAACTGACTTTTGATGAACTTAGGCCCAAACTTTTTTTAGAAAATATTAAAATTAATTATTAAAGTTTAATTCATTGAGTCATGAATGTGGGGGATTTGGACACGCGATATATTCTACAATCATTTACCATTGCCTGTTTTTGCAAAATTTAATATTTCCTACGCAGTTTTCTTCCAGCCACATCTGTGTGCACTTCATTGGATCATTATTAGTCTGTAGTCTTATAAAATAAATTAAATAAAAATTAATTACATTATAATAAGCAATGATTGAGTAAAATGTCTCAAGTCAATTCTATGTTGATGTCTTAGCAGTAAATATGATTTTGTTGTTAAAAATGTGCGACTATCAGGATTAAGTTTTCTTAGGAAGAAAAGAAAACAAGAATTTAAACATTATTTAAATAAAGATGTTTAAGTTTACATCGTTTGGCAGCAATATCGTCTGCAAAGTACCTACATCTTTGCAAATGTTTTCATACTCTTTTTCCGCACCGCACCCAAGCACACGGTCTTGTGTGAACACTCTAACTGTACCTGACACGTATGGAGGCCTAAAAAGTCTTCTGAATGTTAATGGCTATAGAGATCGATATTCCATTGGCCATTTCTCTATTCATCCCAACAGTCCAAACCGCCTTCCTTAAGCTGTCACTTATCGCAGCCTTTGAGCACGAAGTGGCGCCCACGATTTTTCCCTTCGCACTGAAAATAGCTGTTGATAGCATTCAGGGGCGCCGACAGTGAATGACGCGGGGTGGGAGGTTCACTAAGGAGACGGTCGATAGTTATCGACTCGAATGCAAATCCGAGCTAGTCCCTCTGACAACCGCGCTACCGCCGCTCTTCCCGCCTGAATACCGATGCCCGTCCCTCCCATTACTCATTCCCCGTCGGCGGACTCCAACCTAATCTCGGCATCCGCGACGCGAGTGTGGACTCGGCGAACCTTCGGTTGCGGGTGAGGGTTCGTCCACCCTTTATCCGATGCCACGCCGCTCGCACAGGCCTCCCGCCGTATTAGGACGAGAAGCCGCGTCGCAAAAACACGTACGACTCGCGAACACGTCTGCGGATCGTTCACCTTCAGTGCGAACCCGCGAAGCGCTCTCGCCTTCCGCAGGCCTAACGGCAGGTTGTAGGCCCGCCCTGTAGACAGCACATTTTTTTACTTATGTAAGGTCCCTTTTCAACTACTAAGGTCGGATAGCGACCACTGTAAGTAACATTGGGGGTAACGGTATACGAGCACAATTAAACATCTATGTGCCGGGCGGGATTCGAACCCGCGACCTTTTATGCACGAGGCAGCTACGGCTCACGACCTCGGCTATCCAGATCAGGGTAGACCGCATTATTCTATATTTATTTATAATCTAAAGGCTGACACCTTGTGGTTGAAGCCTTAACCTCGATTTTCATAGGTTTTAATATTTGGGAATGGAAGGGCTCGGGAATAAAATATGGTATATATTATAGGTATAGTTATTGTGATATTAATTTTCGTACCCTTAAATCTGCTGTACATGCGTTGTTATTCTCAATGAGTCCAAATTGTGGCGCATAGTTCTCCCTCGGCTATTGTCATATGTATGTACTCAATTTAAACACCTTCCAGCGAAAATGTTCATTTGCTTATTTCTGGTAAACATTTCCTCGTGAGTTACCATGTTTTACTCCAAACTGTTCTGTTTTGAGAACCCATTTTTTTCTTAATTTCTTCCATAAGTTTTGTTCGGGGTTGCACTTTTTGGTTTGTAAGTTTATTCCCACGATGTTATAACAAGTTACTGATGTTACAAAAATGATAAAAAATATCTACATCTAATGCGTCTATAACAGAAACCAACGTACAACCTGCGAACACGTCTACGGATCGTTCACCTTTGATACAAACCTGCAAGGCGTTCTTACCTTCCGCAACCAGTTTCTGCCGCAAGCGTAGACGACAGATTGTAGGACGAGCCTGCAGACAACGGATTTCTGCCTATTTATTTAGTATATAGTATAAAGATTGTCACTCTGTGACTGAAGAGTTTAACATTGGTTTTCAAAGGTTTTAGTATTTGATAATGTAAACATTCCGTTTTTTATTTAATTTATTTTGTTTTGTTTTGGTTCTCACTTTTTGGGTTTAACCGTTTTCTATTTCCATGATGTTCCAAAAAATTACTGATGTTACAACCGTGATGAAAAATGCATGGAACTTATGCGTCTATTATATAAACAAACGTACAACCTGCGAATACATCTACAGATTGTTCACATTTAATACCAACCGTTGACGCGCACCCATCTTCCGCAACCAGGTTTTACCGCAGGTGGGGACGCCAAGTTGCAGATCCGCCTCATGAAGACCGCGCTATATTTTACTTCTATTCGGACAAAGTTGTATGCAATGAAAAAGTATGTATCTTTTATACGTCCTTCGCGAAAGGGCTGTAAATAATACTGTGCGGAGCAGCCGTAATTTATCTCCGCAACAGAGACGGCCTTTATACTACTTTTCATGTGCCGGTACTCCTGCGGGCGAGTAAAACGTTTATAGCTGAACGCCGGCAGTGCTCGGTTTTCTTGATTACTTAAATCTCGGGCGGGCGTTGGCGCTGGAATAAAAAGTGGGGAGCGGCCGGCGTCGTGGCGCGGTCTTCAACCTGCGTACCCCTCCGGTGCGGGGGCGCTTTTTGCGCGCGGCAAGGTCGGCGCCTGGCGGCTGGGCCGGGCTGCGCTGGGCTGCGCGCCATTGCAGCTGCAGCTGCTGCGGTGGCGTCCCGTCGAGCCGTGCCGCGCAAAGGTTCGTTCCGGTCGCCGACGCCTACCCGACCGGACTGCTTGACAGCCTCCGGGAGCTTGTTCGCGCTCCGGAAGCTGCACTCGGTGCGGCGGCGGCGGTTCGTTGACCATCCCGGGCTTCGGACGTGTTGGGAATTTCAAGTAGCCCTTGTAGTAGTGTTGCAAACAAATATTGGATGTTTTTGTAATTTCAAGGACTTTCGAATCATTGTTTGGTTTGAAAAGAGTGAAACACGGAAAGTATTTATATGGAATTTATATTGTTGTGGGTCGTAAATTTAATTTCTCAATCCAATGTCAGGAAGATTTAAGAAAAACTCATTGACTCGTGTTTAAAGCAATGGCGTTTTCATTTTCCAGCATTGAAAATGTTTTGGTTACATTTTCGAGCTGTCTTCTCTCGTATACATCCTAAATAAAGAAACTCTTTAATACTTGTAAATATTACAAAGTCAAAGTTATGCATAATAATTTGACGAAATTCCAATCATCATGAGCAATATTCGTACGAACGCAACGTTCATTTAGCGGGTGTATTCGTAAAAATAAAAATACACGAAAATTAATAATGAAACTTTGAACGGACTAATTTTGAATACTCTTAATGCTGAAATGTATACTCAGTGGAAATTCACTGCCTTGTAAAACATTTTCTTTTGAATAAATATTATTCTGTCATCTTTCGTAATTTTCTACGTCTGAATTTGGCAGTATAAAGAAGGAAACCATGGTCTTCGAGTACAAAAGACGATTTTTATCAAACAAAAGAAATACAATGAAACATTCTTAGTGACAATCGTTTTAAGAAGATATGGCAATTTTAAGCATAAGTGTTAAAAGAAAAAAATCATTTAGCATAGGAAATTGATGGAAGAAAAACACACATCACCTCGAGAACATTTGTTTTCTTCTTTTGGGCGATAGAGAGCTAAGTCATTCACAACAATGCCTCACACGCACACTAAAGGCATCCTTTCCCACCCAGTTCCGCCTACGGGAGTTGCTAATCCTTTTGGCGACGCTGCGAAGCCGTAAAGCTGCCAACGGCGGCGGCGGTGACGGTTTCTCCGGAGGGCCTGGGTTCGAGGGTCGAGGTCAACGCCTCCGGACGCGCGCGTAACTCAGCGCTGCGACGACGCTCCGCGCCGAGGCGAAGCGAAACGAGGCGTCGCCGGTTCGAAGCCCGCGCCCGCCCGGCCGGGCCCACCGCCGTGGCGCGCCGCGCCGCGCTCTGAGCCAAAAGCCGTGTGGAGCCACAAACGAGAAAGGAATGTCTAGCTAATCTCCTCATCCCGACGACGGTTGGTGGGGCTTCAGAGAATGAAGTAGTAGGCTATTTGTGAGAAAGTGGAGTATAGCTGTGCTGCGTAAAAATGATCTTGATGACAGTGATGACTCCAAAGTGGGGTTTAAGCCGTTTCCTCCCAAAATTAACAATTTTTGTAATTACATTTATTTATTAAACTACTACTGAAAATCACATTTAAAGAAGGGATGATATCAATTATATTAAACTTATTTTTATTTCCTACGAATTAAAAAAATATTTATAGACCACTAAATGAACCCCCTCTCCCTCTGGAATACTTTTCGGATTTGCGGAGGGTGAAACTTACAGCTCGCAGGGTAAGAAAAGTCTCTTACTCTGGGTTCTTTGGGCAAGGGAATTTATCTGGACGTTGCTTCTTGTGGGCAAGCACAAGTCAACTGATGGGACAAAATTGACGCCCTTCGCGAGTAACTTAATTGCGTTCGACTGACACTGGTTCCGAAGGCGTGGCGACATCACATTGCATGACGGAGAGGAACTTGCCATGCGGCAGGTGATGGTTGTGATGGGGTGCAGCCGTCAAGCCACATTTTAGCACGTGCGCTCGGAAGATTTTTTCTACTTTGTTCTCCTATAATTTCAATTGCTTTCCTCCAAGAAGCCAGAATGTCTGGAAGCATCAAGTGACACTACAAGTAACATTTCTTTCGCCACATTAACACTTTCTCAAGAGCGTCCATTTTCCTAGGAGCTGCCCTAATTCCAGTCTCAGAAACTGGCTTCTTAGCGGAAGAAAAATTATCTATTCTTCCCCTACGTGAAATCAAATTACTTTTGCTCCCACCTGGAATATACCCCGAGCCAAAATGAATACCACGATTATGAAGTGAAAAATTGACGCTGAGACAGGAAATTGCACCTGGTTTGAGAGGTTTTAAGAGATCGAAACGAAAAGCAAAAATATCTCTGTAACCGGATCGGATATCAAAACAGAAAGGTAGAAAGAAACTTCACGAAAATGAGAACATACTCATTTTGAATCATTTGATTGATGCATGTTATAAAATAATGCATTTTCAAAATCCTTTCCCAATTCTTATGGTAATGAAGTGAATAAAAATCGTAGCAAAATCGCTCAGCACTGAACATTTTCTATCATTTTGACCCACTGTGCGATTCTTAGCATGCACAGTTCTGCACGTGACCACTCACGTGGTAAGTTGCGTAGGAGGGGTCGGTCAACGCCCACTCCAATCGGCATTTTGTATGTGGTTGCGATTCTGGTCGGCTTAGCTGCTGGGTGAGTTCTGATGCCAAATGTCCCAGGAAAACCCCACCCGTCAGTGCAGAACGGATGACTCACATGGAACGCAAGGGCATGAACTTTTATACATTGTTATTAGTGGCATTTTTTCGTCTCCACTGTCATACTTAATTACTAACGCATGTGTTTTAATCATGTTTAAGCTTTTGGAGATATTTTGATAATTTTGCTTCATGAATCTCTCCAATGTTCTCCCCTAATATATTTCATAGGAATCGCCTGGCAAGAAGTACAACGAACTAGCTCGCTGGCAACAGCTTGCGCGGAAAATTTATTGAGGAATTTTGGGGGTGATCATTCATATGTTCATTGATTTGATTGCGGGACCATTATTTCTGAATGGAATTCGACGTGGTAACTTCTTGTCTTTTTCGTGTGGCGGTGATGAAGAGCGATTTCGGAGAATGTTGCAGCAGAAATTCGCATTTAAAAACATTTTTTATCCGATTTCGTAAATTAATTGCATGTTAGACTATTGGAGATAATTGTTGGTCATTTTGGTGTATTTTTAAGTTCATTTGAAAGTATATATATATATATATATATATATATATATATATATATATATATATATATATATAATGTTAATAAACGGAACATCCGTAACTTTTGATCAATAAACTTGAAGTGACCTGTAGATCTAATAAAAAAATAAGTAGTTGTGATTAAAGAATACTAGTGACTGATACATATATATTTTTTCAAATATCATTTCTCAAATATCGTTTTTCAAATATCATTTTTTTAAATAGGTGAAACGAAATTGCAGTTTTCAATTTCTACCTTTAATTTAGTCACATTTATACACATAGAACGATTTTACACGCCATAGTATGTAAAGATATCCAATGACATTGCAATTCCGATGATTTTTCTTGAAAGATTTCATACAACCTTGCAAGGGCGAAGGTGAACAAACTGCGGGGTATACACTTCTCGGCAACATCGACTTTATCTAGTCATCAGAGAAGCGCACAGCCATTAAAAGTGCATCGTCTCTGCCATGCTGCTGCGTGCAATTCAGCATCATCCCACACTATCGTCAAAATAATGGCCACCATTTTCCGTGTCGTTCTTTCTCCCACTTTAAAGCATCCACCGGCCCATAAACATCGTCCGTGTATCCTATATTTATGGACGGTCGTGACCATTTATGTATTTGATCTCGGGCTAGCTACATACGTGATTTTATATCGGGACCCTCCTCCAACGTCTAGAAGCCTCAGGGAAGTGGTGGAACGGTGCCAATTTGCAGCGGCGTGGCCCCTAATAAATTACCGGTGAACGGTCGGGCGTTGAAGAATGCTCGCGACCGCCCGAAGAATGGGATCAACGCTCCTGGACGGCGGCGGCGGCTGCGGCGGCGGCTGCGCCCGGGCGGGACGCGCAGCAGCGAATTACGCATGCGCAGTCTATGCTAATCTGCGGAACGGGTTTGCGGCGGTCGGGGCGCGCCCGGCATCCGGTTAGGGCGCCGCGCAGCCGCCGCCGGCTTCCTTGTCGGCGTCGAGGACGGGGTGGCGGTGCCCCAGGTTGGGGAATTGATACGGATATAGTGGCAGCTATACTTGGGTTTTCGTAACATGGCCGATGACATTAGGTCATTTTTACACCTCCTGTCTTATAAAATGAATCTTTATAACAGTGATAAGCACATGTTTGAAGCCATGAGCCCCGTTGAGAAGGATGTTCGCGAATTAATTAAAAAGACTCATTTTATAAGACGGGAGGAGTAAAAATGCCCTAATGTCATCGGGCACATTATGAAAACCCCCGTCTTTGCCGCAAAGCAGATATTAATTTTTCTGATGAGAGTTGTGTGGTATTAAGATTTTTTTGTGTATTGGGGGTGCCGTGCTGACAATGGATATTGTTGTAGTTCACAGCAAATAATATACTATTAATTATAATGTAAATTATAAGTCAATGTCGTTAGTTATTGTTGGAAAATATTGGTATTGGAGGTCTGAAGTAGAGAATTGGTCTTTGAGACAAAATTATGTGAGCAATTCATATAAATTACTATAGTGTGATGATTCTGGAAATTTTGCTGATTATATAGTTGTTACTGTTCTTCTTAATGGACTAAAAGTGAGAGTAGGGTCGGAGAAGATGACCATAGCAGTTCAAGTGATCTGGTGGTAATTGGTGAATATATGGTGGGAATAGTGATGCTGATGGTGATAATATAAGAATGATAATGGATGAATAGTAGATATTGAGTTCAGTGAACATTGGATTTGTGTTGCCTTCTGTGCCTTAATTGTCGACTGTAACGCCCTCATCGCTGCCATTTATAGCATGGCAGCAAAAAGCAGGAAATAAGAACGGTCTGCGGTTGCCACATTATTGGTCGAGTTGCATATATCCAAACCTCACCTTGTTCCCCCTATTTTCTACGCCAACTACACAATGTCTAAAAAACACATTATAAGTAGCTGGGTACGCGGTGGTTCTATTCTGTCTGAAGAGCAAAAAGGGGATAAGAGCAATGATTATTATAGGTAATTCAAGACTTAAGTTTCATGTGCAAAACAGCTGAATAACGTGCTTAAATTTAGAAAGAGATAAGGTTCTTTGAACAATAAATCTATTTTTAAAATTATTTATTTAATGTGTGTTAGGAAAGATGATATATTTATGCAATTCAACCTTAAAAATATTCTGCCTATTTTAAAAAAACATTCTCTTTCTATTGTGTTTATATGAATTTCATCACATTTTTTTAATAGTTTCGTTCCCGTCCGACTAAGCATATTAGAAATTTGTTTTTACGATTCTTTAAAAAAGTGTTTTTTAAAATTATGTAGTATTGGGAGGGACTATGGGGTAATTACATTAAAGTTAAATTTAAACAGTACCTTCATATAGTGAATATTGAAATTCCTTTATTTAACACTTCGGTTTAGAAGAGCTGTTGCGCGGTATTGTGTAAACATTCCGGTTAAATTTTATTAATAGATTTATTGTTCTAGTATCGCGTGATCTAGCAATTACTTTACGACTACACACGATATGAACGTATTATGCACGAAAAACACGAATGATACAGGAAAAATGATTGGGCGTGCATGTATGGAGTGCTGACTGTAAGTCATATGTGATCTATAGATTCAACGAGGCAATATTTCAATTCTTGTTAGGTTACGTCATTGTTTTGTTTTTTTATTTCATATATATCTTTCTTTCGATACATAGTTGCGATATAATAGAACACTGAGGATGAGAATAAAATTGTCTGAAGGATTTTCATTCGAATATCGTAATATCTAGTTCTTTTGATACAATTTCTTTCTGCCCTTTAATGGACACTTAAGTCCATTTTTAATCTGCAGCATTACGGTAATGACAAAACAAGTCAGTCAATAGCAAGCTAACATAGAAATGTACTTGCGATGAAGTAACGGAAACAACGTGGAATACAAGCAGACGGCCATTTCGCTTTGTTAATCTCTGTGAAAACAAGGGTGACGCAATTTGGGCTTCCTCGGGGGAAGTGGGAGGAACTCGCTTCGGGCACAATGAGACCTGACCTCGACCGTTCTTATGTTCAGCAAGCAGCTCACCTCTTCCTTTTTAACAGGCGACTGGCCTGCACCCCGCCGCGAACCCTGGGCGATTAAGGCATTGTTGGGATAGCGTGTTTGGGAGCGAGAGCGTGATTTATGCGTTGGGTGTCGGGACCGCCAGAAAAACAAACCCGAAGACCGCCCAATCAATAGACGCGACGGGCAGCCCTGTGTGGGTGTGGGGCGGACCTTGGCAACATCAGATTGCGTGGGCGGCGAGAGAATAGCCCTACGGCAGTTTTGCTGGTTCAAAAGCATACTCACGCTGCGATGTGAAACACAACACGCTAAGGTTGTTTCAGGAGGTTAATACAAATGTGTTATTTTACAGAAAATAAAGAAGTGGACTCGATTCAATCAATGTGTCTGAAGTATTGTTGCCAAAGATAGCCTTGCGTGAGAATGCTAATGAGAATTAAATTCCGCATGGAAGGCGGGTTTATTTTAGGGAAACCTTGCAAAAAACTTGTTTTTTCTGTTGCGTTATAATGAGCTGCTGAACTGTAAACTGTTAGGCAACTTATAAAATGAATTATTTAAAACGAGAAAATGTCTTCAATTTGTGGAAATATTGTTTATGAAGGTCAGTTGGATCACTTTTTAAGACAATTCAATGAAAAAAGTCGTGAGAAGTGAATTTTCACCATTACAATCTGTCCAGGACCAATACAAATTTCTACGTCATAAGAAAGTAAGCTTTGTAATGTCTTATGCGACACATACAAATGACTGTCTTTATCTCCTTCAACCACATAGGTGTCTCGGACAACTTCATTTGGACTTAGACGCCCAACATATTACATTGGAAGAATAATTTTCATAACTGACAGTTAATATTAACAATACGTTAGTTAATAACAATTTGTTATAACAAACTTAATATTATTAGGTAAATATTTTCATTAATTATGACGACTGATACGTAACGCGAAACAATATTTCTTACTAATCTTTCCAAGACATTGAGAAACGAGTACAATTGAATTTTGAAACCTAAGCCGAAGGAGATAGAATGCCGCTATCAAAACAACTGCAGTGCATGTAGAGACGGTGCAAGTGTTGTAGAGTAGTTGTCCAGCTCTTCGGTATCTCTTGCCAAACAGACGTCCTCGCGGGCGGGCGCGAGTATCTGCGCATGCAATCGCGCAGGCGGACGTCGGAGGCTGTCAGACGACTCTCCCCCGAGCGACTATCGGTCATCTGAACGGCCGTTGTTCGGAAATATACACCTTCAGGAATTCTGGAGCCCTCCTTCGCTACGCTGATGGACCACCCTTGGTTATTTTCTCCACTCACCATAGTTTAACCAATTGTTCAACCATAGTAGAACCAATCTTAGTTGAAGATGCTCTCCTACATGAGAGTTTTTGCGTGATTGGATTAATGTGTGGATTAATTCTTAATCCTTAAAATTATTTTTATTGTGTATAAAATTAAATGAACTATTCCCTTAGTGTTATATCTAGGCCAAGAGCTAGCCTTTTCACTATTTTATATGAAGTAATGGAACGGTGTTTGTATAATTAATGAACAATTTTATCTGACTTAAACTTCTTTACGTATTCGGATTAAATTTGCTTCTGAGTTACTGCCTCATTATAAATGCTACACTGGCGAGGTCACTATCATTGAATTACTGGTAGCTGAAAATCGAGAGTGGCATAGCAAGTCATGGGATGTTATGACTTGGCATAGCAAGTCGTGACGTGCGGTGCGGGTTCTGAAATGGACGAGATGACTCAGGGCGGGTGAGAGTGGTGCTCGGTAAGGCGGGGACATCTGAATGGCAGGGAAGGTCGGCGAAGTACAGGGCGGGATGATGCCGGTCCAAGACGGGGTCTTGATAGGGCGGCGAAGGAGCGAGGGGGAAGAAGTGGACTGGCAAAGAAGCGGGCGGAGTAGGTGCAGGTCGGGCAACAAGCGGGCTGAGGTAGGAGCGGAAGGAACTGATAAAGGAGCGGGTGGGGTAGAACCAGTCGGGCAAGGAGCGGTCTGAGGAAGGAGCTGATGGGGCAAAGAGCGGTATGGGGGAAGGAGCTGACGGGGCAAGGAGCGGTATGGGGGAAGGAGCGACCGAGATAGATCGCTCCTTGCCCCAACTGCTCCTGAGGAAGGAGCTGGCGGGCCCAGGAGCGGGTTGAGGGAAGGAGCGGACTGTCAAAGGATAGGGCGGAGTAAGAGCTGGTCGGACAAGGAGCGGTATGAGGAAGGAGTTGACGGGGCAAGGAGCGGGGCGGGGAAGAAACGTACTGGCAAAGGAGGGGGCGGGGTACGATAAGTTCGGGCAAGGAACGGGCTGAGGAAGGAGCTGACAGGGCATGGAGAGGGGCGAGGGAAGGGACTGGTGAAGGAGCGGGTGGAGTAAGGAGCAGATGAGGAGAGAGCGAGGGGTGATACGGGGGCGTGCCTGGGAAGGAGCGGGCCGGGGAAGGGACGGACCAAGCTAGAGCGAAGCGGGGCGATGAGGTACGGGGCGTGGGAGGAGCGGAGTGGGCGGGCTCGCATGGGACGGGGAGCCGTGCGTGTTCGCGGAACGCATAAGCCTTCGCGCGAGAGCAATAAACCGCTCGCGGGCTGCATTCCTAAGCGGCGCGCGAGTAACGCACGATGACAATGTCTTGCTCCGCGGCGGGCGGCATGATGAATGGAACGCGCCCGGCCCCGCCGCCGCCTTTGATGGACGGCGACCGGTTGCGGCCCCGGACGGGCTTCCCGGTCGCCGAAGCGATAAAGAATACTTAGTGCGGAGTTGTTTGATGAAGGGATGAAATTGCTACGTTCAGGGAGTTTGTTTTACGTGAGCTCTGCGCAATTATAATCGTATTCGGCCGACGATTAGCAGGATTTACTAGTTCCAGAATTCAGAAAGGATTTACTAGTTTTCGATCGACTTAGGCAAAGGTACTTCATTACGAAGTACTCACCAATAAAAATTATTGCACCCATTAAAGTGTTCAAGGATAGAGCGCAGAATCAAAATTAATTTCCTTAATTTTGAATGCAAGTTGAGGACATGAGCGGATGTCGATAATGTATGTTGCATTTCAAATGCCGATATAATTGGAGTAAGAGAGCAATAATTATAATGAATACCCTAAACATTTATTAACGTAATTTAGAAGAGGCCGTAATGAATAAATCCAAACAAAAGTGAAATCTCTTCTTTAAAGGGATTTTGTGAAGATATTTTGTGGTATAATTAAAGTATCTTATGAATTACATGAAGCATTACATAAATAACGTTACAAGAAGGCCAATTTCATATAATGAATTGTTCGGACCATTGTTTAAACTTTCCTCGGAGTTTCACACGTTATTCCCCTCGCTTTCCTTCTCCTCCATGCATCATGCAGTACGCCGTCGTAAAAGTGAACGCGTCACCTCGCGCGCTTATCTTCGAGGTGAGGTAAGTGAAGACGTCTCCGAAGGATGCCCATGAGGAATGCCGACGACACCGGCGCCGCGCCGCGTCACAAAACAAAAACAGAAAAAAAGCCGAAACAAAAGCGAGGAGCCCGCGGCGAGACGCTAACGTATGCGTAACGAGCGGAGGCAAAAAGCGTGGCGGGGCGCGTAATAGACGGTCGTCGTGCTACTGTGTTCGCGCGCCGCGGCTGCCGTAGGCGAAAGTACCGCTCTTGGGGAGGGGTGATGGCGGTGGAGAATGTGGCGGGTGACGGCAATGAAATGGAGATGGCACTGGTAGTGGACAAGGCAAAGAGGTGGGAAGCAGGTGGGGGAGGCGGGAAGGAATCAGAAGCAATGGCGATGGCGGCGATAGGTACGTGGCAACGTAGTTGAGCCGGTAAGAAAGCGGTAGTAATGGCGGGGTATGTGTGGAAGTGGCAGACGCAGTGGCAATGGTGATGGTGACGAAGCCGACGGCGGATGGGTGGAGGGGGTGACAATGGCTGCAGCAGCTGTAGTTGTGGCGAAGGCAGCAGGGACTGGCGAAGGCGACAGAGGCGGAAAGAGTGCCAGTGGCAGACAGTGACAGTGACAGTGATGGTAGCGTTGGATGCGGTGGTGGCGCGAGCGGCAGCGACCGGTGGAGGCAATGCTCGACTCGGTACATGGAAGCTGCAGAGGCAGAGGAGAGGGCGGAGGCGATGGCGATGGTAATGTCACGGCAGCAGTATAGACAAGGGTGGCGGTATTCTTAGTGGCAAAGGTGTTAGCGGCGGCGGCAGCGGGGGTGGCGGTGATTGTCATGAGTACGTCGGTGGTCGTAGCCATAGCGCTGCTCCCATACTCAAGCCACCGGCGTCGTTCAACGGTACGACAATGGAAGAAAGGGCGGGCCGCGATCGTAGGCCGATAGTGTGCATGTCAGAGGAAAGATTTTCTTCTAAGAAGCTTGGAGCAGAGACCTTTCTTTTTCTTTTTGGTTGCGTGCTTTAGAAGAGGAAACCGGAGGTCAGTTAGGTAAACAGGTCTACTTTCAAGAGATTATTAGGCTGATGGAGAGGCAGTTTGAATAATAGTGTTTGTAACAGATGAGAAGGTTTTGCATTTTGTCGTTTTGTATTATTACAGTTCCTTAAAAAGTTTGTAACTTGATATATTTATCCTCTTGCAGTCATGCAGCCGCACACCCAGCGTAATATATCTAGCTGAATTAGCAAACTATTTCCATCTTGAACTTTTCTATTTTTGCACTGAATTATTAGTATTAATGACGATCCTTCAATATGTATTTCATCATAAGATGGATTATTTCCTTTCTTACCAATGCATAACGATTTAAATAAGAAATTGCTATTATCATATGCGAATGATCAAGTGACTGACCCTGTAAAACACTTATTTTAATTATTTTATTTAAAAAATATAAGACCTTGCAAGTACTTCGATGATTTAGCAAATCGCTTAACTATTGTGAGTAAGTTTTACAATTTCTCAGATTGTTGAATATAATATTTCATATTTGCGGCAACGTCAAACCAAAAATAAAGTTTTAGTTTTTTAAATATTTAAAAATTCTACGAAAATGGAAGATTAAAAGTACCTTTTAGAAAAGCTGGATTTTTAGAGATGATGAAAACTTACTTCAAAAGCAAACATGAAAATAATTTTTAGAGAAGTTGGAAGCTTATTTTCAGAGCAAACACGTAAGCAGGCAACTCACCGTTGTTGTTATTGTTTTGGTTGTTGTAGTTCTGGTTGTTGTAGCTGGGGCTGGCGGCGGGGCTGCGCTTGTAGTCGTAGGGCGTCTGGTAGCGCGAGCTGCGCGAGGCGGCGCGGGCGCCGGCGGCGGCCAGCAGGAGCAGCAGCAGGAGCTGCGAGGCGCGCGGGTGCGTTCCCATGGCGACGGCGCAGAATTCAGAGGTGCAGTTTGGCCAATGTCAGGGTCGGCCGCGAATTTATAAGCCGCGCCGCCGCCGCCGCCCCCGCCGCCCTCCCCGCCGCCGCCGCCGACGCCAACTCCCCCACCCGCGACGCCCCGCACCACTTGCTAAAGCGTTTCGCGAACGTACTGGTTGGTGCGCCTGTGGATGTGAGCGAGCGTCTTCCTCCCACCCCTCGCTGCTCGGGATGCCCCGCCCGCTCTGCTCCGCTCCGCCGCCGCCGCCGCCGCCGCCGCCGCCCGTGTCGCGGCCACCGACGTCGCTGCCCACGCCTTCGCTGCCGTCGCCACAGTTCGTCCTCTGCCTTCGCGGTAACTAGGAGCTTCTTGCACGTCCGACTTCAATCCTTACTGCCGGTAGCCGCCCCCTGTTGTTGTCGTCTTCGACGTTTTCTGCTACCTAGATCCCATCACCGTTCTCCTCTATGTCCTCCATAATTTGATGATGCGTTGAACGTGCCGACGGTCAATGCATGGGTGACGCGTCGGTGAGATTGCAACTCTTGTCTTGCTATTCGATTCCAGCAAGACTGTTTGATCTGAGTCCCGTCGTTTTCGTGAACAATTCTAGGCGTATGCTGGGGTAGCACCTTAATCAATGGGTAACTGAGCGCCCGCGCGATCTTACATTTACATTCTCGTCCCTTCCATAACTAAGCGCCAATGACCATAAGAGTTAAAGTGCCTCTAAAGCTCAAACAAATCGTAGCAACGATTACTGCATTCGCATTTTCAACTGGCTAAAGTTACCATACTTTGCGCTAACACTTCTTCAGCCAGAGACGAAAGAAACCATCTCCACTGTCGTTCCGTTGCCATCACCTCCAGACGCTGCTACAATCGCTGCATGACCACATCCTGCGGCCCTCCCTTGAAACCGTCCTTGCCTTCATCCTCCTATACGTCACTGCCTTTGCGCGTTATTCATCAGTGTCGCGGTTACCAGTTTTCCAGACGCTGCCGTCGCCGCTTCGGAAACACCCATGTTCAAGTGTCCAGCCTCATTAGCGCAATCTATATCTCTTTAATACTTTCCTTCGTTGTCACCATCTTCCACATCGCTGCCGCCACTATGGACATTTTTCTGGCATCAACTTCCCTCCTCGTTTTACCAGAATTGCCATCAAATTAATAGCTTCGACTTCTCTATCTTTAATTTTCCTCTCTGTCCCACCATCTACAACTCGTTCCTTCCTCCGTTCACAATTCTTGCCCCGTATATTCTCATTCAGTCGATACTCCACCATCTCCATTATCATCAGTCTTCGATTACCCGCCTTTATTTCCACTCCGCCGTCGTCTTCTTACAGCTTCATCTTCGTCCTCCACTCGTTACCCTTCACCCCTCCTCTCCCCGCCATTACCGTTATTACCCTTTTCGATTCTTCGCCTTCATTTTCACACTCCACCGTCGGTCACTAAATGATTCATCTTTCATCCGACTTCCCATCCTCCACACGCCGCCCAACGCCCCTCCCCCTTTCTTCATCACCATTATCATCATCCTCTCCGATTCTCCGGCTTCATTTCCACTCTCCGCTATCGTCCACTACTTGCTTCATCGATCATTCGTCTCCCTATCCCCCTCTCGTCGCCCATCGCCCTCCCCCCTCCGCTTGCCGCAGCCTAGCTCCTCCTCTTCCCGTCGCAGCCTCCTTCCTCAAGCAGTTCTTTGTAGATCCTCGCAGACCTGTTTGGGAGCAGAGCGGAGCAGCTGCGTGGCGCGGCGTGGCGCGGCGCGGCGTGGCGGGGCGGCTGGCGCTCCCGCGTGCCGCTGCGTAGCACGGCCTACGTGAGGACCGAGAGCACTGCGAGGACGTGGGCGTGGTCGGTCAGCTCGCGGAATGGAAATCAGGAAATGGAACACATTTCCTTGACTGTGGGTTTCTTTACTTACGGCGGTCAAGGACATGTTCGAATGCAGATCCCGTGTTATTTTAGGGGTGCGCTAACCTTGATCTAGATTATAGGACGAATTCCATTGCACATTTTGTTTCAAAGACTGTCCGCAATTGGCGCAACATTCACGTTACTTTTACAAACTAATTCCGGGTATATTTTTATGTGGTAGTTCTCTGGACATTCACTTTTCTTTTTTCCGTCTTTTGTTTCCTTTTCTTTTAATACATATCTCATCATTAATTGTCCACATCAACATCTAGTTTCGGTACTTGACCGAAAGAAGGTAAAAGAATAATAAAATACACCCTTAAACTTGAATTTATCTGTTTATTAAAATATTTTAGAACATTTTGTCATTGACTTTATAATAAATTATCTTTACAAGATTACCTTTATTAGATCACTCTAATATTCATGTGGTTGTGTAAAACGCATTTATTGCTGAGAGAAAAGTATTATCCTATTATGAATCCTATTATGTTTAAATTATCGTAATGATGGCACCAATGAGTCAGAAATTGAATCAAAATAAACAAATGTTCTTTTATTCGTTTTGACTGAGTTAAACGGTACAAGACTCGCAGAAAAGTTACGATGCGACTCCAGGCACCTTTTCAGAATTACTCTGTTAGAGGCGATGTTATCGTGTGGCATTTTTATGCGCATTATAAGATCACAAAACAAACGGGCAAACATTTAGCATTTTGTCTTGACTTAGTGGAGCCCCATATACACTCGAATAACAAAAGGTCTTGACACATTGCCGTGAGAGGGCAAGGAACGATGATCCAAATTAATGGGCGTGTATGGTTCCTCTCGCTTTAATGCGTAGACGGCCTTGAGATAGAGATCACCTTTTGAGAGGTGCGAGGGCCGAAGCTAACCAATAATGATGCATTCAGAACGCTGAGGTTAAACGAAGCTGACGTTGCTTTACAGATCTTTTCATCTCATTCAGTACAACTTATTTTGTTCTGTGGCGCGGGACGTTTCAAAAGAAGCGCCCCCGGTGGTCAAAAACCGCATGCATGGCGAGATCTGAAGGTGCGAAGGGAGTGTTCCCCGAGAGTTTCGTGTGTCTCTTTTGTTATTAGAACAATAGACACCGAGGTGCGTGCTAACTAACAGTAATTGCACTCGCCGCGACTGTCACTTTTCATTGGCAATTAACTGCGGGCCAGGCGGGGCGGGGCGGGCGGCGCGGGGCGGGGCGGGGCGGCGCGGCGCGGGCCGGCCGGTGCGGACGGGGCGGGTGAGGCGGGTGACGTTCGGCGAGCGGAGAGGCGGGCAGGGCGGGTGGTGATTGGCCGGATCGCACCCCGCCGTCCAATGGCGCCACGAGAGGCTGCGGAGCCTTGCCGTCGGCGGGCGAGGACGCGCCCGGGACTGCCCCGGACGCACGGTGGTCCCTCTCGCAAGGCACATGGGCCAAGAAACTCACCAGCACAGAAACATACATAACTTGAATCTTGGTGATTCGAACATTCTAATTATTCATATTCTTCGAACTCTTAAATTTCAATCATCCTTATTTATTACTAATTATTTAATAGGTAATTTCTCATTAGGTTAAAAATTACTCAGTCTATCAGAACCAAATCACGTTGTAGATATCGGGATTCGGTTTTCATTTTCACTGAATTTATTTTCGTCAAAAAACAGTAAAACTGTGTGTCACATGTAGGGGAGAAGTACAATTTGCACACGTTTTCTTGAGTTCCAGAATCTCTTCCCCACCTTTTAACTGTAAATAATTAATTGATGAATAAAAGTACCAAAAAAGCGAGATTACCTATGTTACGAAATAAAATAGTAACCCATACCATCTCAGAAGTAATGCTATCAAAGTAGTAACCCATTACCCCGACCCTACACCTATAACTAGTAGCAATAAAAGAGCTCAACAAAACGTGCGCGTATTGAAGCTACATGTACATCTAGAAGACGAATAAGGGGGCTATCTGCGCATTTGCTCAATGGATAAAGGAAACTGGACTAAAACCTGATCGATATGGGAGTATTCTCTGAAAAGCTCAAGTTCATTACTTGTTACAAGCGAGTTTAGTGTTTTCAAAATTATAGAATACAATCGTAAACTAATGCATTATATATCATAGTCAAAATATTATTTGATGATTAGTATAGTGTTCCACTTAAGAAACTATACAGAGATAAAGAGAGCAGCAGAGGACAGAATGTCATGGCGGTAGCTGCAAGGCACATTTTTATCTTTAGGATGATATAGCCTCTGATTGTATAGAAACAGTAATGCAGCGGAAGATATTTCACATTAATCTTAAACTTGGGTATTGTTTAATGTCATCTGCGAATGTGTTTTGAAGATCGGTTGAATAAATGTTCATACATTATAGTATATACAGTGATTTTATTTGGTTTTCAAAGGCACGAAAAGAACATTTTAAAGAAAGTATAAGTTTAGCAAACTTAATGAAAAAATATATAACATATTCTGAGTAAAAATAATATGCAATGATTTCGAATGGAATCAAGATCACTCGGTTTGTACACCCACTTTTCATACTAGTTCTTTGAAATATCTGAAACATCTCGGAAATCGTCACACATTTCCCCCTCCTACCACTCATCCTCACCAGCGCATAAGAATTTTTTCTGTGAAAACCAGGGATCAAAGGTGGTGGAGCACGTGAACGCGCGCGCGTTCGGCTGTATGCTTGAAGAGAACTCTGAAACGTGTTCTGATGAAACAATGAGGGTAACCAACGCTACGAAGGCAGAGAGCAGAGGTTTCCAAAATGATGATCGTTGACCTCCTGGATCCTGCATGCAAACTAAGTAAACATGATCAATGTAGGAGTTTCGTCGGGAAACAAACGTGAAATGATAGAAAAGACGCAAAGTGAGAAAGGTTAAATAGAAATCCTACAGGGGGTATTTTCGTCGAGCTTTCGTGAATGCCTTAGAGAATTCTTTAAGAGGACCGTATCTCAACTCGAAAATGAGGCTTCAATTTCCGTCATTGTCAATTTCCGTCATTCTTTGAATTTACATTTGTGAACGATGGCTTAGTACATTAAAAATATTTCAATGTTTAATAAATAGTATGAAGAGGTTTATCAGGTTGTTGTAGGGATGTTTAGTAGAAAAACGAATTAGTGCTAAATGAAACTTTAGTCTTCATACTGTTTGATATTTGTATGTATGTACAGTATTCATGGAGATTAATTTATGTTATACGTACATTTCATTGCAACATTTGATAAGCGAACAAAAGTTAAATGCTGTAAAAAGGCAGGTCCACATAACATGCATAGACGAAGTATGAATATCATTAAAAACCGCTGTAATGGCTATTCGATTATATTCGAATTCATTTTTAAAACCGAAATTTCCTCAGTGTTGGTTAATAATGCAATGGTTAATAATTTATATCAAGGAATACAATTTTATATTTTAGAAAATATATATCTGAACACTATTTTCATGTACATGAAAACTTTTCGACACAAGGCATCGGTCAATGACCAAATATTTTTATGAAAAAATCTTCATTGTGACAATATTGTGCTATGGCATTTTAAACATTTTGGATCACTGAGAATTGCGACTGAGGCCATCACTCCCAAGAGGACAATGCCAAAAGCAGCAGCCGGTTTCGATTCTTTGATTTTTCATTGGTTTCGTGGTTCGTTTTATCGAGTTGCGACCGCATGTCGTTGCACAATAGCGCCATTGTCGTGAAAGTACCGTCTCTGTAGTACACTAATGTGAGAACAACACTGTTGGGTACTATTGAGTTATGTGGGCAAAATATATCTGAGTGTAGATGTACACACACACTGAACACATAGTGATAGACAACACAGTGAATTATTAGACTGTATTAAGAATGTTCTACAAAACTAATTTTTCCCTTCTCGTTTTAAGAAAATTATATTTTATTTTAATATCACAGTTATTTATAAAGTAATCATTATTTTCATTACTATTATATTTTCTTCCAATTATATTCTTGCGTTGATGAAATTATATCAATCGTCGTCGGTCGTGCGTCACCAATTTTAATTTTTATGTTCTCGTTCGGTGCCTTACGTCGATCTTTCTAGCTTATTTATATACCTTTGAAATTTGTCAACCTTTCTCTATTTCTCAATTTGCACCTATCTTCTTTATTCTCATTTCTTTCTTCTTTACTTAGAACCCAAAATTCCACTTTTCCTTTCCTACGCGTATTATTTTCTTCTTACATGTCTCTACCTACCCCTGTGCCGTTTTCCTCATTACATCTCCACAAATATCAATTTTTTCTAATTTTTAATTTTCCTTTTTTTCAACCCTTTCGGGCCTCTCCTTTTGATTTCTTGCAAATCGCGTGCATCTAGTTGTGCCTGGGGTCATCGTCTTCATCAGACACTACTCCCACGCCCTCGCCTCCACCTCCGCCCCCGCCCCCGCCCAGCAGCAGCGCGCCATCTCGGTGACGCACCAGCCGGTGGGCGCCCTATCAGATGCCGCGACGCGTGAGAGATGTCGCAGGAGAATGCTCGTGGGCTGGACCGGTGCCTGGTCCCGTCCGAGAGGCTGCTCGTTGCGGTTTGGTTCCCTCCCCCTGCGGTGTAATGCACCTGCACTGGGTGGTTTATTTTCGTGCAACATTATCGGATGGAAATTCTTGTTTTTCGTGCCAGAACAAATCCGGATTATTCGGACAATAATTCTGTTAAAAGAACGAGTAGTCTTTTCGATTTAGCAAACTATGAAAGCTCCTGATACTCGTAACATTATTTTGGTAATTTCTGGAAATTTCGAAAGACACTATTCGCTTATTTTAATGGTGTCGAAAGCGTGATTACCAGCCTTAAACAGCTGCTGAACAAAACTGTTCCCTAAAACGTAGCACGCATACTCCTCAAGAACAATAAATAAAATACTCTCACACATCACTGATTTTTTTAAACAAAACATCCCGAATGCTGTGATATTATAGTATACTCTAATAGAACAGTTATTTACAAACCAAGAATATAAGAAAAGTTTCTGATTCATAGCGCAATAGGGAAATGGTAAATATTTAATGCCGAACCACCTCTGCTTTGAAACCTTCCTGGACGGATGACGTCAGCTATTTTAAGCAGTGGCGCGTGTATATGAGAATTCAGTCAGTATGTACAGTATGAAAACAGACATAAGAATAACACAATGGCTATTTGCCGTTTTAGTCTATTGGAAACTGTAATTGTTTTGAGATTTTCCCCCGGAGTTCTGGGTACACAACAAAACCATAGACATCTCTCGCATGGTCGGAGGTTGCATAGTTTTTTTCTTAATTCCTGCACACGTAGGAAAGCAGTAGCATAGTTCATTTCCCATTTTCCCAAAATTATTAGTATCTAACGAAACCATACACACACCTCAAAAGACCGGAGGCTGCATAATTTTCTTTCATTTTATATGCGTATTGGATTTTTGATATAAATGAGAAATATTGCCCGTGGTTTTTGTTAATGTCAATATTGATGCAGCACAGAAACAAAATCAGAGATCCAATTAGATCCTGAAATTAATGGATACAAAACGAATAAACAATAGGAAAAACGCGAAATAGAGAATGTAAGAGAAAAATAATAAAAAATAAATTTTAAGAAAATGAAAAATACAATAATGAATTGAGTAGGAAATATAAACAAGAAGAGGTTATGTATCCAAAAGCTCAGGAGGATTTAAGAAGTAGAAATAGTTACATTATACGACATAAACGACTCGAAATAGTCGTTTATAATATAATGAAGATATTTTTTCATTTCATCTTGATACAATTTTGTGTCTTTGAGGATATTGCTCCTGTTCATTTAACATCCTTCTCACATTACACGAAAATGTTCGAAGTTGGATGATTTTATAATTGCTTGTATCTGTAATCTCGTGTTTTATTTCCTACACAATCTCAGTTTACCAAAAAGCCAGAAATTTGATTGGAAGGTCTGAAAGAAATTTAATAGGGATTCCCGGAAACTTCTTACATTTTGAGGTTAGCACAAATGAACATGTTTACGAAACGGCATCGATATTCGAAACGAATATGAACAATTTGAAAACATCGATAATATTTTTGAAAATGAAGAGATTGTCAGTGACCGATTAAGTTGATGTCCTTCCCATTCCACCTCGCCCAAACCACAAACCACCATCACCGAGGCGCAAACAACTCTGGGCAGCTGTCAAACGCCTGTTGCAGCGGGCGGCCTCTTGAGGAGTGGGGGTCGCCCTTTGCTTTACGCCGGATTAATCTTCCCGAGCAGGTACACGTACGCGGGGCAGGGGCGCGAGGCAGGGCGGGCGCCGCGCGCCGGTGTCGCCGCCTGCTGGCATGGTCTCGTGCTCCTCGCAGGAAGCGGCGGGCGCTTCGCCGCCTGCGGGACGGCGGCCGGCGGAAAACCGCGGACCTCGTCGCGGTCGTTGCTGTCTCCGCCGCCGCGTCGCGTCCGCGCTGGGGCGGCGCAGAAGCTCAGGAAAACATGGCAAGCGGCGCGGGCGAAGCGGGTTTTCCACCGGGTGCCCACTTGACAGCAATTTGTGTGGGAGGTTGGAACGTGTGTTTACGCGGATCTTAACATGTGCTTTTATTACATGCGGAAGTTTATTGTGAGTCATAATTTTTTTCTAGGGCTTTTATCCAACCCTCATCCGGCTACCCTTTACGTCGCGGTAGAACGCGCATTCGACCGTACACTAGACACCAACACCCTGGCGGGCTCCTCTGATCTGGGCTCAGCAGAACGCGACAACACGTGCATGGGAGACGAGGGACAAATAATCAGACCCAAGGCGGGATTCGAATCCGCGACCCATCAGACCGAAGCGCTGAGTTGGTGCACGCTCTTACCCTCTTGGCCATCCAGGTCGGCGCGAGTCATAATAAAATGTAATATGGCTACAATAACTACGTATTAGTGAGTCTGCAATTGCAACTTTGTGCATCAGGAGATCCCAGGTTCGAATCCTGAAGGAGCGAAGATTTGTAGTTCCAGATAAATAGATGGGAACAAAACTATCTGGATGAGCATTTAGTTACAGTAGTCTGTCCCGTACACCCTTAGATAATTATGATTGGAGGGATGTGGAGGAGCTGAGAGATGGAATGTGGGTGAGATCGGAGGGATTGAGAGTCTACATCAGGAGTACACCGTAAAATTACAAAATACTCTATTTTCTACGTTTGGGTCTTTGAGACATCACCAATAAAATAGCTTGTGGTTCTATATCGTACAAGAGGAATATCTACAAATCTGGGGAGGTGGCTCAGGGCATCCGCTGACATCACTCCCACTGAGCGGGAGGTCCTGGGGTTAGAGATCCAACGGTGGCCTGATTTTCGACTCTAGCTAGGTCGAGTACTGTCGCTGTCTGTAGGAGAATTCTAGCGGCCGACTGCTCTGACCGGTAGTTTCCGTGAATTCTCACATCAATACCAGGCGAATCCCGGTGCAGTACCCTACCTAACAAGCCACGAACCGCGCGCGATCTTTCCGTCATCTTCCTTGTCCTATTCTACCCCTAACTTACACACGCTTACACTTACATGCAATATACTACCACATATTCCGGGAGACCGGTCGGGAGCTTAGAGCTTGTCCCGGCTGGGGCGGTGCCATGCTGGTGGGTGGTACCTGGTTGGGAAAAACCTCCTAGCCGATGGTAGGTCGGCGCGGGATCTCGCCATCCAGCGGAGGAAGCCCACCGCCATTTCTCGAGAAAAGGCAAAAAGGCACTACACATACGGGAAGAATTACCTTAGCAACTGACGAGCCGGGAAATACTAGTAATCAACCAATCAATCCAAATTTAGAACAGGACACGGGGCTTCGACTCGCGATAATGAACATAAAACTTTCTTGAACCTGTGAAACGCATATTTACCTATACATTTTTTTTTCGAATTATTTTGGGAAAACTCATAAATACTTTGAATGGTAAATATAAGTATCTTCTAATTGTTTCAGGAAAGTACAACTTTAACACTTCGGTTAAATCCAATTGTTATTGTCCACCTTATTGTTTTATTGCATTTCACTAAAATAACGCCCGTTTACAATTTCTATATCTCTACACAAATATCACAATGAGCATAATACTACTCTGAAGGCTTCTCCTCCACTGTGGGTCTCCCTTTTAGAGTGGCGCGAAGTTCTTTAAATCGTACAAGAACACATCTTTCCCACCGAGAATTGTAAAGGTGGTCTGTCCTGATTGATGCTCTGCGTCGTTTCGTCGTTTCCATTCAGAACGATAGTGGGGGCTGTACTTGAAAAAAGGTTTCCCGTACTGAACGCGATCCTTCCTTCCCAATCCTGTCACCATTTTGTTGATGGACTGATTTCCCCATACCCATTGATTTTTACTTCATGATAAGAAAATTTACAGGCAGTTCAGGGGTTAGATGTCAGACGAATGCCAGAACGTGACTGTAGTGACAGCGAAAAGTATTGAAAAGGAAAAAAAACAATAATGAAGAATAAGCAATTTTTTCACGTTATGATATATTGTGTTACTTAGTGGTTTTCAAATGACACTATAATCCAAAGAAGAAGCGAATTCGTGTTAATTTTAATACGTTAAGAATACTCGTTTCATAAATTCACAAAGTTTGTTAAGCCTAAATGATTCTCTAAATGGTTGCAGATTATAATGGTACTGAAACTAACAAATTTTGCACGTGTAATTATAATCTCTATTACAACAAATGCTATTGCAAAAGAATTTGCTATTATTACATCAATAATCACTCTTGCAAATCACAATTACAAATTCTGTACATCAGAAAGTTGTTCGTAATAGTGATTATAATAGTAATAACCATTTTAGATAAGCTTGTTGTATATTTAGCAAATTTTATTTTGGAGTCCGGGACAAATTTTGTAACAATAGACTTATTCAGCTCCTGAGTTCAGATTCAGAATTTTCGGATTCAGAATTCAGGATTTCTGATTCAGATATATTGAAAGTACCGCCTAATAGGGAATCAAATAGCCTGAACACTTGTGAGTCGGAATGTTCTTGATAATAATAATGCTTCAAGAAAATTTGCAGCACTAATTGTTTGATCTTCCAGATATAATTTACATTTAATGTTAGTTGAGTTTTCAAATTAAGCAAGAATTATAAATACGATCGAAAGTCTTGCTCAAGTTTACCTTAGTAAAAGCCAAAAGAAAATTCATCGTGGAGAGCAGTTCCCTCGCCCCCAAATTCAGCTTTGTTTTATCTACTTCATCATGTCATGCATCATAACAATAACTTTCGCATTCCGCTACTGTTATCAAGGACATCCTCTAACGTTACCTCTGTGTATATCCCACAACGTTTTTCTCGTTCCGCTTGTTGATAATGCCGCCTCGGGAACCGGGAACGGCAAACCTTTTGTCTTCAGTCTGTTGTCAATCTGTCGTTGGCTTCTTCGCTTTAACAATGAACGTCGGTACAGTGTCCAATATCTTCTGTTACGTCTAGTACAGATACGCAGAACTTAAGCAGAACTAATTCCTTAATTAATTCATTGATTGGCATTTTTGAATTGTGAGCTGTCAAACATTATTTATAAGAACTATGAGTTTTGGATTTTGAATTAATATTGGAATTTTGTATAATTTTATTTGAGTCTCACTAGAGAAAGATCCTCCAAACATTAGGTCAAATCTTCCATTTAAAAGAGAGAAATCAAAATTATGCAAGTAAAAAAACACCTGGAGAGCAATTAAGTGGCCAAATCTATAAAGCAAATCTCACGTACATTATTGATGAGATTATCTGAGGTTGAAGAGTGTATTCATTACTTACTTTTACAACCACACCACCTTCAATGAAAGCTTATAAGAAAAGATAAAGATTCTTACAAATTGGAAAGTAATGGAATCTAGGTTCATGAGAAAGGCGTTAATAGTTATTTACGATCTATGTGTCAAAAAGCATCTGATTGCAATACGATATTGGAAAATTTCCAAACGAGGCGTTAGGCCGAGTTTGGTAATCAATTGAGTATTTTAATAAGATGTTACTGAAAGAAGGTCGTATAATGTTTTCTTCACTTCGTAAAAATTTGTTAGATTTAATGTGAAATTTCGTACTATGCCTTCAATTAGTTTTCACATTTTTCTCCACTAGTCTCAACAAGGACAACAGTTGAAACACACTTGGAGTATACTTTTAGACTTGAGTAAATATAGTTCTGATTTGGAAATAGAAATAGCAGCAAATGCTGTTTTAGAAACATTGTTAACCAACAAATCAAGAAAGAAATATAAGCGTTAGTATTTAATTTTTAAAGATTGGTGTGGAAAGATAAGTGCATTCCTTATCGGAAAACGTTTTGATTAATAACCTTTCTAGCAAGTCAGAGAAAGAGAAGTGGGATTAAAGACTACTTGGTTTCTCATTCTTGATAGAGAGTACAATCTCACTGAATTACAACATTGGCATCAAATGTAAAACCGGGAGCGGTAGCTCAGTACAACAACTGATGTCGCTACAGCGCCTAGAACCAGGAGGTCCTAGGTTCGAGTCCTGATGGCGGCAGAATTTTCGTCACTAGCTTTTCAGCTAGGTCGAATTCAGTCGCTGTCTGGAGGAGAATTCTAGCGGTCGGCTGCTCTGATCGGTAGTTTTCCGTGGTTTTTCCGATCAACACCAGGCGAATGCCGGAGCAGTACCCTACCAAACGGGCCACGGACCGCGCGCGATCTTTCTTTCCTCTTCCTTGTCCTATCCTCTCCCCTGACACACACACTAACATGCACTACACTAACACATTTTCCGGGAGACCGGTCGGGGGCTTGGAGCTTGTCCCGGCTGGGGCGGTGCCCCGTTGGTGGGAGAGTCCTGGTTGGGGGGAAACCCCCCTAACCGAAGGTAGGTCGGCGCCGGATCTCGCCATCCAACGGGGGAAGATCACCGCCATCTCCCGAGAAAAACATGCACTACACTAACGGGACTAATGACCAAAGCAGTTGACGCGCCCGGAAACACGATAAATCAATCAATCAAATGTAAACGTAAGCTTCCGCGACTCGAGTGCATGGCTTCTTAGCTGTTCGGGTGACGCCGCGTTGGCTGAGAGGCCGAAGTTTCGTCTGTCATATCGCAGACTTTCTCAGCACAGGGACACCGCGGCGTTGCGCAACCGCTATTATACACCGGACAGCTAAGGAAACATTGATATCAGTAAGTTAACTCGGTTATTAGCATTTTTAAAGGGGAAAAGGGTAGGATACAAGACGAAGTCCAAAATATTTTCAAAAGAAGAGTGACAAAGTACGCCATTTCTTTACCGCACTTGTGTAGTAATGAAGTACATTGCCACACTAGGGCGGTAAAGTACTTCATTGCGAAACTGATTATAATGGCATAATGTTTGACTTTACCTTACCAAAGTGGATAAAAATATATACTGAAATACAAAACAGGGGATGAAATTGGTAGCCCGTGACATATTAATGACTGTAACATTATACCAATTGTATTATTTTTAGCCACTGATAGAAACTTATCTGTAGGCGGATGACACTAGAGAAGGGTGACAATACATACCGCTTTGAACGGAATAGTCCCGTTTTTTAGACAAGTCCCGGTCGTCGCGTCATTTGGGATTTTGCCCCATTTTATGGAAGTATATTTTAAGTTTCTCGTGTACTGTATGGTACATAGTATATATGTACTACTTTGTCCTCTTGTTGTTCCCTTGTCTCATTTAGTCTCATCCTGCTTTATAACCTTGTCCCGCTTTGTCCCCTTGTCCCACTTTGTCTCATTCACAAATATATTCTCGTTCCAAAGCAGTTCTCGTTCCCCGTTATAATAGGTCGGGAATTATTTCCAGTTGTGTCCCTCCCACTACCCGTCATCGAAAGGGAACTAAGCATTCCCCGCGATAACTGCCTCTTACCTGGGGGGAAATTGATCAAATGGAGGATCTCGAACAGGTTGATCAAGTGGGAATATTCGAAAAATTGTTCAAAAATATTCTTAAGCATGTCGATGAAGTAGAGGATCTTGAGCATATAGACAACATGGAATATATCGATCAAAACAAAGGCTCGAACCTGTCGATAAAGTCGAGATACTTACGAGAGTCGATTAGGTGAATAATCACTAGCAAGTCGATTAATTGAGGAATCTCAAGGACGACATGATTAAGTAGTATTGTGTTATTCGTTCCCTAATTACCTTTATAACTCCTTAGTGCTCTATATTTTACACAAACATAGATACCCTGTTTTGGGAAAACAGTTATGAGGAGGAAGTCAACACCAAATAAACGTATTTACGCGTGAGCTGTGTGAGTTCAGTCCCGTACCAAAAGCGAGTGTGTACAGATAAAATGAGAGATTTTACTATTTCCCGAAGGAAACACTCGGAATTAAATAAAGCAGAGAACATTTTTTCATCGCCTTTTTTGTGAGAAGGAAATGTCCAAAAACACAAAAACATAAAAACATGGAGCTAATTTTTTAATTGAAAAATTCTTTAGGCCTTCTTGTGAAGTACCCCAATACTTTCAAGAATTTGTTTCAAGTACGCAGGGTCTCGAGTCGACCCAAGTCGACGGGGGAATATTCATTTTTAAAAAAAAGCTGACTGGTTTAGGTGTTCGTTCGTTAACGGACAGACGTTTTGCTATCAAAACATTTTTCGGGTTAAAAAACCCTCTAATGGTTGATTACGACTACCCTACGCAAGACGAAAAGTAATTTAGTACAAATGGATAGAAATAGAACTTTCATAGTAGCAGAGATCCAAAAACCGAGTTTTTCGGTTGATAACCGGCACTTTTCGCTGCAGCATGACATTTGTTTTGTTACTCCCTATACACAAATGTATACAACCAAATAACAAAAAGAGAGAAAAAATGTAGTGATCCCTTTTATAATCACTATCTTATCTGGTGAGACTCTGGTAAAGTCTTTGTATTCTGTGGACGGGTAAAATGAGCCTAATGTTATTCATTATACGTTTTTTATTTTCATAATGTCATTAATACCTGAAATTTACTGTGTCGTGACATAAATAGTTCAAATCTTTTATAGAAGAAGTAACTTAAGTTTTTTGTTGAACCATTTTACGTTATTTCACGATTATTGTTATCGGATGATTAATCTGCGTTGTTCTTCCATTTCGTGATTAAAAAATTATTTCGAGAAATATTTTAATGTATTTTCATTACCTTTCATTTAATGAATCTTTATAAGTTGTCTTTCGTGATATTTTAGATATCATAACTAAGATAATTGCTGACTTTGTTTCTGGAGTAAATAGTTTCAACCATCTCTTCGTTTCTGGTCTCCACCAGGAAAAATAATGGAAACCGTTATTTCAGTGTCTTCATCATAACTCATTTCGGTGCTGTAAGCTGATGCCGCGAAAGATTAACAAGTTCTTGTCTCGGAAACGAGGAGGTTTGTGTGAGAAAATAAGCAATTAAATTAACGAAATACGGTGTTAATTTTATCTAACAACACTCGATAAGTATGGTTTATTCTTACAAAAGTTTCTGAGGTACTACTCTTATCTCACTTCTACGTGATTTCTGTAACAAAAGAGGAACAATGACAGTTCGCAAATGTTTGGAAGATGATACATTTTTTAACTTCAGTTGATGCTATCCTCTTGGCAGCGAACAGAGCATGGGGCTAAGGAGATTTAAATTATAAAATACAACATAGCGGAAACTTTTACTGCGGTGCATTGCGGCAGTAAATGCTCCACGTCCAGAACCCACTTTTTATAATAAAAATAAATTTTGATAATTCTGGTCTATTAAGATTGCTAGAATGACTTTAATTTCAAGAATGTTTTAACAACTGGGCTGTATGAATATTTCTTTTCTTCGAAAATCCGAAGGTGGTTGAACATGATATTGTTACTTCGTCAGTCATCTTATGTAAACATAAAGGCAATGGCGCTTGATTCAAAAAAGTAAATCAGTTCATTTTTAATATAAAAATGAAACATCGGAGGCCATGTTAGATGAGATGCACACTACACCGCTTTTTGGAGTTGACCTCAACCGCTTTCTTACTTTTCAAGTACTTACAAGGTTATTCGCAACACCAAAATAGTTTTGTACGTACCAATGATATAAACCAATTAATCAACATTACAATTTGGTGTTCGACCTTGTGTAAGTGAATTCCTTACGACTGTTCTTTGCCAAGCCAATTTCTACTTCTCATCTCCGGTCTCTGCTTCACAGAATGAACTGACCTAACTAATGACTGGTGACGTCACAGACAGGCCGAATGGAGGTAGAACTTTGTTGAGGTCACAGGAAGCAACTGCTGGACCGGATGTTGGGTCGACGCAATGCTACCACACCCTTGGCATTTCTGAGGCCAAACCTGGTTGACTGACGCGTTCATCACCTTGGCCTTTTAATTCATTTAAATTTTGTGGGCGCAACAATCATATTACCACTTTTGGCGGCACCTGAGGTCTCAACATCTTCACTTTTCAGGTTTTGCCAGTCGCTTTGGCAAGCTGCCGCGAACTACGGTAGACTGCATGTTAAATATTGTCAGCGCCGTTCGTGTCGGCTGTCTATTCGCATGCAGAATGCAGGGCTTCAACTGCGGAATGGAACTCTGTATTACCACATCTGAGAGCATTGATCTGAAGAGGTACAGTCAATCATCCTACATTAGTGCGATTGGGGGCAACTTTAAATGCGAAGATTTTGAAACAAGTTCTCATTTATCTGTTTTAGGAAATTCAGATTATTTTTGTTACTGTTTAGTATCCGCTTAACGTCTCTCTTATTTTATTGAATTTTGTTTCAGAATGACAGACAGTACAACGTTCATCCGTGAGGCTCTTCAGTCGATTTTTTGAGTAATTTTCAAGCAGCATAATTTCAAGGGGGTAAGTTGTCACTCCCCTGATAGTAATTTCATTAAAAGAAACCTTCAATCAAGGTTATGGAGAGGATACTTCTGGAAATAATCGTTAGATGGCGATGACAAGGGTTTAGAAAATCATATGGTAGATGAGTTGGGTTATATACACTTCCACGCACTACACTACCACACAAGCCAGGAGGCCAGTCGAGAGCTTAGAGCTTGTCCCGGCTGGGGCGGTGCCCCGCTGGTGGAATATATCTGGCTGGGGAAAACTCGTAACTTGACGTTTAGGTCGGTGCAGGATCTCACCTTCTAGTGATGGGAGATTACTGAAATCTCCAGAGGAAATATATGCATTGCACTTACGGGACTAATGGCCTTAGCAATTAAAATTTTCATTAAGTTCCAGCGACAGACTGCGTCGAAATGGGAAAATTAAATAGAGGGAATGTAAGATTTATTGGTTATTTCGCGTTTCAAGACTAGCAGCGCATCTGTAGACGCAGGTGATTATCGTCATTTGCAAACAGCAAGTGCACTACAATTCTGACAGCCGACTCACAGGCTAAGATTTTGTCGGCCTAAATCGGGCGCGATCGCACGGTCTCGTTCGATACAGAGCTGTCAATAATATGCGCCTTAATTACGTCAATTGACAAATATTCGTTCTTTGTAGTTTATACTTGCGTGATCTCAGCGCTTTGACTAGCTGTAAGCACGACCTAAACATTACAGAAGAAGTGAAATCATCAAGAAAATGCTTTGCAAACACAGTCTTTTTGAGCAAAAGAACATCAAAAGCATTCATCTAATAGAAAAACTGGTGGTGCTTTTACGTATAAAATTACTTTTTGTACATAGATGTTGCAAATAATCATACCAAACTCCAAATACAAGATCAATTACGCAGTTCTCATGGACTAAATCGACAAATAGAGTAGTCAAAAAGTCTTGAAACACTAATTTTAGCATTCGCAAGTCCTAATTTTTCAATAATTTAAAAAATGACCGGTGTATATAAAAAACTCATTTTACTGCTTTTTCATAATTTGGATCGTTTGGTGTATCAAGAAAGCGTTCGTTTAGGAAAATAAACGTTACAAGAAATACTATGTGAAAAAATCCAACCACAAATAAAATCTAACATGATAATACACATTTTTAAATCTTTAATGCCAAAACAAGGGATTAGGGAACTATTTTTCCCCATCTTCAGTGGGGGTCTACAACAATTGTGCAAAAAATACATTTTTTAAAGAAAAGGATAACTAAATGAAGCAGCAATTGTTTATCAGTTTTGTTAAAATAACTTTCTTTTGTATCCCTATTAAAACAAAAAATCTATGAAATTCGGTTTATAAAAATTCTATTATTTGTGGTTTCAGTTAAGTATGAACAACCTCTAGGTATATACGGTCTTCATTGAATTTAATGTTTAGGGTTAAAATTTACTTATTTCCATTGTTACTCTCAGCAATTAATATTGAAGCAGACTAATTTAATTGTTTCTTATTTCCATATTTGACTTTTTATTCAGTTTTATTATAAAGTAATTTTATATCATGAAATTACTTCACATTGTTACACCATTAAATCTATTCAAATTTGCTTGTTAATGCTTTTAAGCAATGGAACATCGCAGCAGTACAACTAAAGAGAATGATGAGTATAATTTATGATCTCGCCGACCTCATAAATTTTAGCTCCAATGGTATGTCACCAGATCCGGTTCATAAATTGCACACTTCCAAGAGAAAACAAAAAATTGTCGAGGAATGTTTACTTGTAGTTTTTTCTCTGACAAAAATTGTTATTGATTCCTGCTCTCCCTAGATTGTGATAAGAATTAAACTTAGTTTAACCCTTGCTTTTTGGATTTGGAATACATATGAGAAAGGGAACACCACTTGTCCACGGAGTCAAAGTACACAAGGGGCCGAGCGTGACACTCTCCTACTTACTAGGCAATATCTTTATTCGTCTTGTAACAAGTGACTCCTGAGTGTCCGACGTCCTGTTGTGGACCTTGTCGCCGAAAGGTAGCCGAGAGATAAAAGCCACTCGTTGCCTGGTCCGTTGGCACGTGGGATATTGTTGGCTTTGGCTGTCCCGCCATTTCCATACGGTGGGCGTGTGGTACAGGTGTCAGCCGGGGAAGGAGTTGCACTGACCGGCGGCAAGGCGAGGCCTAGGGACCGCGGTGTGGTATGCAAATCCCCGACGAGGAAGGTGACGACGATGGCGAAGGCGTCGGCGGCGCCTTACCGGGTCGATGACCCGTCCGGCTGCGAACGGGACCCTCTGCCCCCACACGCCCGCCCTACCCAGCCCCGCCCCAACCCACCTCGTGCCCAAACGCCCGTGCCCAGGGGCGTGGATCGCCTCTTCGCTCCGAATGGGCGCGCTCTCAAGGATGAACAATTCCAACGTGCGTGCCAATATGGTGGTTGTTTATAGCTCCTATTCGATCGTCGTTCTTGTATTACATTTTATGGATATAAATAGGTAGCGATCAAGCAATAAAGATGCATTATATCTGTGGTATATGATAGTTGTATTATGTAGTTTCTATTATTGAAAAGGGTCCCTTAATATAAAATAAAGTGGTAGTTTCAGAAAAGTCGAGTTAGCACCTCCCTAAAACTGCCGTGTTTCACACAAAATATACCTGATTTATAAAATAGAAATGGATACATACTCTGAAAATAAAACACCCCTGAGAGTCGCACATATTATTGAATAAGGAATTTATCACTGCTGTTTTTTTGGGGGGGGGGGGAGTCTTTTTCAAGCCGAAGTCGTATTCCAGCTACACCCCATAGGAGTATATCTTCCATCATTCTGTAGATACTAACACACTTGTGGGCTTCTCAGATCTGGGCTCAGTGGAACGCGAGCCTTTCCATAACAACTCACACGCGAAAGCCAAGGGACTCTGTCATGCCCAGGGCGGGATTCGAGCCCGCATCCCTTCGGCACTCAAACGGCACGCGCTCTTCGCCATCTCGGCTTCCCTGATCGGCATTAGGGATTAGCGGAATCTTTGTTGGTGCTCTAACGAATTTAAGCAAGGAAAATATATCTGCGCGAGTAAGCAAATCACATGACTTTTCAGAGAACTTGTTCATAAATCACTGACAGAGGATATAACTAACTCGCAAGTCTTGTTAGAAGATCGTAAACTATTATTTATTAGGCTGATCTGTCTCTGTATTCTTCATATGACACGGCGCTAAATGTGCTCCTAACTAGAATGTTTAGAGAAATGAAGCTTAGTTGTGATTATTATTACTATTATTATTATTACTATTATTATTATTACTATTATTATTATTACTATTATTATTATTACTATTATTATTATTATTACTATTATTATTACTATTATTATTATTATTATTATTATTACTATTATTATTATTATTATTATTATTATTATTATTATTATTATTATTTGTAAAGCCTAAAATAACAATCGGTTTGCATTCGTGTCATTCAGAAATGTTACTATTACAATTTTCACATAAATAAATGTTATAAATGATATAAATGCTTAAATACGTTAGTAAGTTTCCAAAGCTATTTCCAAAAAATGCAAGCGAATTTCACTCTGGATTACACGTACTTGTGTTTCTCCATGCGTTTTATATCTCATGTTTTGATATGACGAAGAGACTCCTTGAGAAAAATACCAAGAACTAATAGTTTAGAAATTAGTATAGGTTTAAAGTTTTTTGCCTAGCCGTGTATTTGTTAAGTAGTCTACTTGACAAAAAATTAATAGTTACCTGTTTTCTCCTAATTGATAACTTTGAATAAATTTTGTTAGCATACAATCTTTTAAAATAATTTGAATACAAAACCTTTGTGAAATCGCTATTGTTGATACAAGATGCACTCTCAAGGATACCGGAAAGAACTTGTGTAGGAGAGTCTGGTTGAGGGGGAGGGGGAGTGTGCGAGAGTGACGGGTGGGAGTGAGTGTGTGAAACGGTTTCATGAGGTTCATGTGTCGTTTTCTGGCCGATAGCTGGCATAATCGATAAAATGAGACAATAAGAAAGAACAAACATATGCGATTGCACTTTGGTAATCATCTTTGTTCGTGCATTCACCGAGACTAATCTCTGGTGGTCAGACATGTGACGCATTCATCGACTCATTTTGGTTTTCTTCATTTATTTTCTCAGTTACTTGTAGTACGTCGAACTCGGTTACTTGCAGTACTTGAATCACTTGATAAAATCTGCATCTATCAACATTTAAAACGAAATGAGGGCTGGTTTTCCGCCTTCGTGCTTTCGCAATCAATATGTGAGGCGAGCGTATTCATTAGACAGATCCGTACCTTGAACGAAATTTTTGGTGTCATGAGAAAGAATGTGGATGAAAGAAAACGAGTCATGTTTGTTATTTGATGCCTTGCGCGGAGTTCTCGGTTTCAATTTTATTTCCGTATTATGAAACTGGTTTTCTCTGGCTGCCCCTGGGGTCAGATCGTATATTTCGAAATGTATTCCGCTTTTCAATATAAATTAGGATTATGAGCTTTAAGCATGGTAAACACATTGCGAACAAGCCCTCCTCGTACAAAATTGGGTGCATAGGTGAAATCTCTAAATTAATTGTATGTTAAATGTCGGGAATTTCCAAAGACCGGTGCTGAGTTGAATCCTTACAAAAAATGGTTTCTTGTATCCGTCTGAGTAATGCAGTTTAGGAAATTTATTTACGTATACTCATTTGATGGACTACATTGTGTTACATTAGGGGGAAATAGTCTCTACATTTTTAAACCACGCCGGGAAAAAAGTTGAATTAAATCGTTGTTCTTTTTGTACAGATGTCCTAACTAAGAGTATAAACAGATTTTATAGAGCCATTACCCAGACTTTATTTCTACCACCAACTGTAGTCCACAGGCGTCTTGGAACGGCTTCCAGACAAGATACTCTCGTTCAAACTGACATGTGAATCGCACAGGTGATCAGGAATCCAGTTACCTAGCTGAGAGTCTGTCGGCTATTCACCTCGTTTGCCAGGAAGTAAAAGGTGATCATGGAGGAAATCATGAGGATGTATTCAATTTAATTCGAATCTTCAAAATCAGATTCAGTGTTTATACATTTTAAAAATATGTTCTTTGAATATAAATGCATTTTAATTTTCAAAGAAAATTATGAAAGATTTTGCCCTTAAATATAGTTAAACCTGTCTAAGCCGAAATCAATCAGGGCCCAAATTCCGTTTTAGGGAGGATTCCGTTTTATCCAAGGGTAAGCATTTTATTATCCTTGTTTTATTGATATTTCCGTCCTGGAAGTAGTAAATTACACGAGTTTAATATTCTTTTATTGGTTATTTCTTCCATAAATACGTTATGTTAAGGTATTTTGATAATTATAATGAACTTTCTTATTTAGCAGCTTCTGAATTCAAAAATACGCACCTTACAGACTGTATTCGAATTGCTATCGGACTCTCAACGCCCAATGTGTCACAACCCAGTACTTCGAGTTTATGATACCCTTGCATGGCCTTGAGCAATGCGTATCTGGTCGATGATTTTCAACGCGGGGCAGGGAGACGCGTGAATAGAAGCCATGCCTGTACACCTTCCCACACAGTCAGGATAGAGGGAATTCCCCTATGGCCTACGCCGTGAGACACAAGCGACCCCAAGGTCGAATTTTACGCTGACAGCCGAAGCCCCTCTCCGTAAGTGTCCAGCTGCCACGACTAAATCGCGTGTTACAAGGACAGATCATTTAAAAGAAGCTTGTAGATGCTTTCTTTTCATTGCGAACATCACGCGTCTCACTGACAATTGCATAAAATTAACAGGAATTTCGTTTTATAAAGATTCCCCCCTCCCAAGCAGGACATGAAAAACCGTTTCGTTTCCGCGTTGTACAGGTTCCGTTTTATGAGTAAAATGCCACTTAATTGCACGGGTCTGAGAAATTTCCCGATTAAGGCAGGTTTCCGGCTTGGAATCTGTACAACGTATTAATATTTTACTGTATTACTCTTCTTTGTAAAAGTATACCCGAAGAATACTAATTCTAAAATTAGAAAGAAAAGAAAGAAAAAAGTTATATTTCTGGAAAAATTCCTTGCTTCCTGAACTCGTCCTTCTCACAACCATCAGTTTGAAGTTGTTCATTTCTGATTTAAGTTTAAAGGTTTGTTGTAATTTCTCATGTAATACGTTTGAATAATTTTCCTTTTCATCAAAATGTTTTAGACTCTTAACTCATGAACTTAAAAGCATCATCTCTTCTCGAACTCCTTCAGCCCTGTTTTCGAGTTCCAAACTTACAAGATGCGCTTGTCATTCGCTGCAATCTCATATATTCGCTGCAGCGCTGACTGCGACGCCTGCGCAAAGCAATTTGCATAAACGTCCTGCGCCTATTCAAATGCGGTGCCCATTGCCGAGGCGAGTCCTTTCCTGCGAGCCATCGATTCACAGCGGCTGCAGAGAAGACGCACTGTTGTCTGGATCGACGAAAAATAGATACAAATTATAATATATTGCACCAATGAATTGAAATTTCGAATTCGATCATTTCAGAGTCCTTAAAGTCGAAACGGTCAAAAAAGTTGCAAAATGGCTACAATAAAGAATGAGATTTATTTGAAAAAAAAAAAAGAAAAGACTAAGCGAAACTCAATTATAATCTATATCAAAATATTTTCCTTGTACGTTAAAGAACTAGACCACCCATTGCCTAGCGGCGTGCATGAAAACTTTGTAACTCAAGTTACCAATACTTTGAACTGCATGTGTGATTAATAACCCAAAAAGTCAGTTTTCAAAAGATGTCGAATTCTCCATTTGTCGTTTCATGTTCCAACATCATAAGCAACAGCTTAATTGCCATCATTACGAAGAGTGAAGTGTTGTGATGACTAAATTAAACAAATGATTTCATAAAATGTGCCAAAAACGTTTTGTAATTACGAAATAATTCATACCTTCTAATCTTGCATACTCGTTGTTTAATTCTGTACAGGAAATTTGTGTATACATTTCCTTTTGTGCATTGGAATAACATATATCCACTAGGAAAACATATAATAAAACTGATAATTTTAACATAATTCCGAAATTTCATAAAATTACGCAAAGGAGTGATTTGGACCAAGTTTTTAACATTTTAAGAATGCTTGTTCTTTTGCTTTTCTCTGTGCAGGAATTTTTTTTTTACAGGAAATATTATTGCGACTTTGGTATTTTTTTTCGTGACCAATCAGTAATATCTTCTTTCATCTTGATCATTTTGGACATTAGGAGATCAGATACGAATAATATTTAACACATTTACAATCACCAATTCGGGAAACTATCTCAAGCAAAAAAATGAAAATATTGTTAATTTATTAAATTTTTACAGTAACCTTGAACTGCAATATTTATTTCAAATTATGAGTTGTGTTAAGACTAGCGGTTTTGATTATAGTAACAGTCGGATACATTTGTATCAATCTTAACTTGTTCGACATTTTGTGGCCATCAGAGCATATAATTTTCAAAACCTCTTAAAATAATGTTCAAATATCAATATTAAGTAGTCTTTGCACGCCATAGTGGACAGGGATCGACTGCAATCTCGATCTTCTGCGCATATGCAGAGGAACTATAGTGATGCAAAACGCAAAGTGCGCATGCGAGGAAGATCGATAGTGTTGTCGATTGCTTTAACCTTCAAGGGTGCAACAACATCCTATTAAGTTTCTAGGATCACATTAACATTATATTAGATATTACATGTTTACCTTGTCATTTATTATTATTATTATTATTATTATTATTATTATTATTATTATTATGGTTATTGTAATTATTGGAATTATTATAATAAGAATAATTTTTTATAATTACGGTAACACTTGAATAGTTTTTATTCTTCTTCTTCTTCTTCTTGTTATTATTACTATTGTTAATATTACTGATGACTACCGGGAGCGGTGGCTCAGTGCTGTCAACTGATATCACTGCAGCGCCTCTGGCCGGCAGGTCTTCGGTTCGAGTCCCAACGGCGGCAGGATTTTCGGCACTAGCTTTTCAGCTCGATCGAATTCATTTGCTATCTGGAGGAGAGTTCTAGCGGCTGGCTGCTCTGATCGGTAGTTTTCCGCGGTTTCTTCGATGAACATCAGGCGAATGTCGGAGCAGTACCCTAAGAAACGGGCCACGGACCGCGCGCGATCTTTTCTTCATCCTCCTTGTCCTATCCTCACCCTTTACACGCACACTTACTCTAACATGCACTAAATTGCCACACATGCCTGGAGACCTGTTGGGGACATAGAACTTCCGGCTGGGTCGGTATTCCGGTGGTGGGAGATACCTGGTTGAGGAAAACCCCGTTAGACGGTGTTAGGTCGGCCATCCAGCGGATGCAGACCACCCCACATCTCAAGAAAAAACGCACATTACACTTACGGGATTAATGACCATAGTAGTTGACGCGCCCGGAATCGTATTCGATCAACTAATGACCACGTTCATTTATCGTTCATCCCTTCTGCTCTAATTATTTGCAATTTTCCTTTTCCCAGTATAGGCCCCAGTGTGTTTCCCAGTCCAGGGACGCGTCGTGCGGCAGGCGGCGGCGTTGACAGGCGCCTCTCGATTTTCGAAAGCGGACCCCGCCCCCAATTTCCTCATTGAGAGCGGCCGCAGCCCCGCGCTGACGAGTTTTTCCAAGGACGCGGAGTCGTTAGCCTCTCGCCAGTGCATCGACTCGGGTCGCACGCTCTCCTGGAATCCGCGGGGGGTGCCGTCGCGGTGGTAGCAGCAGCAGCGGCCTTATCGCGTCATTCGTTCGGGTTTATGATGCTCATTTGTTTATTTGGGATGAAGCGCTGGAGGAGCAAATTAGAGTCGACAAAACGATCTTCAGTTTTCTGTTTAAGGCTGATGAACGGAGTTGTTGTTTTTTCTTCCGGTACAAGGTGGCTTCCTTGGGTTCAGGTGTATTGTTAATTTACGCTTCAGCTCACGATTCAGCTCAATGGCATCATTGAACATATACATCACATATTTATAAGTCACATATTTATCTTTCTAATTTTATAGCTTTCTGCAGGCAATATTATTTTCACGTAACTGTTGCACTCTTATATTTACCTTTCAGTGTAATGCGATGTTTTGTGATTGAAACTCGCACATTTCCTGCCATTCATTTTTTAAACTTTTGTTTCCTTTTGAACTTTTTGTTTGTCAATTATTTATTCATGTACTTTTCTAAACTATTTGTTTCTTGAACTACACGCTCCTGTTTTATACTTATTTGATATAACCTTTTCTTAACATTCTGGCTGAAATAATAATCAGTCTTATTCGTCAATATCTGAATTTTTTAAAATTTAATAATTTAATGTTATTTTGATTTTGCTGTTTTCATGTCTCACTCCCACTATACATGCCTTTTCTTTTTGGCAGATTTCCAACATATTCCGCCTTTTGGCTTCTTTCCTGTCCTGCGGTTTTATGAACACAAACATGGGTGGACATAATCCAACTGATCGGTCATTTTAATTCACCAAAACCCCGCGTTCTGGACGGCGCTTGACAAGATACAAGGCGTCTCGGGAGGATTCCCGCGATAACCCTCTCGTAGCTGCACTAGGCCGGCGATTTTTCTGCGAATCGGCGTGTAATCTTCTTCCGCGTAAGAGAATTCATTCCGAATGAGCGGAGCGCAGCCGAGGCGAGGCGGGCAGGCGAGCGGGGTCGAGTATGGCTCTGGAGGCTCTGGGTTCGCGTGGCGGCGAGGGATTAGCCCGTATCGGGTGACCGGCGGGGAAGGTTGGCAGCGTGGGCGCTTAGAATTGGTGAACAGTGCACAGTGGGGCATGTTCTAGGAAGACGATGCTCAACGATGAGAGCTACAACCTTTGCGAGATGAGCGTGGTCAAGTGTTAGTATTTGTTTCCGGGCGCGTCAACTGGTGAGCTAATTTGTCCTGAAAGCATAGTGCACACCATCTCAAAAAGTTGCTGTGTTCTTTCCTCGCGGAGGAACGTGTGATTTAGCGCCTGTCTTTGCGTGGGCATGCAGGGGTTCATCCACAGCGGGCCACCGCGCCAATGGGACAATCTCTACGGTCCCGATAGACTCCATCCCCTGAATTGTAGTGTAAGAAGAGAGAAGGGGTCGAAGAGGAGGACGGAAATGTCCCGTGCGGTGTCTGCTTATTGGTTCAGGTACTGTTCCGGTACTGACCTAGCATTGACACGAAAAACACGGAAAGCTTCCATTTAGAGACACTAAACTGGTCCAGACAGTGGTAAAGACTTCCCGCTCAGGGATGCTGAAGAGACATTGGTATAACCATTTATCTAATCTCAGAGTGCGCGTGGTCAATCAGAAATTGTTTTTAGAACCAGTGATGTGGAGGCAATTGACTGGCACTATGGATTATTTATCGTAGGCAGATTTGGTTCCTTCCGGAGACATTTGCTCGTTTAGTTATTCATCAAATATTATTTAAACTGTTTTGCCAAGCTTTTATATCGTTTGTATCACTGTGTGGCGGATAAGGGCGTTCGCGCAAAGCTGAGCGCTTTGGAAGAACGCTTGCGAAAGGACAGATCGCGCGCGCTTCGCCAGACCGTTGACGCCGACAGTAAACGACCTCCGGGAATTTTTATGCGCTTATGTTTTGATAGCGGCGACGCGCAGGCGCCGAAGCGGAGGTTTTGGTCTTGTTTGTGTTGAGCGCGGCCGCCGGGGGATAATTTAGCCGCGCGGTTACGCCTTGAGAGGACGCGGCGGCGGCGGCGCTGGAGGATACGGTGGCCGTGAAGGGGCAGAGACGGTCAGTGCCAGCTATTGACGGCCAATAACATCAGTGACGATCATTGACTGTTTTTAATCCGTAGGTGACGGTTTACGACGTTCTTTGACGGTTTGTGACGTTCTTTGACGGTTTATGACGTTCTTTGACGGCTTATGACGTTTTTTGACGGCTTATGACGTTCTCTGACGGTTATGACGTTCTTTGACGGTTTATGACGTTCTCTGACGGCTTATGACGTTCTCTGACGGTTTATGACGTTCTCTGACGGCTTATGACGTTCTCTGACGGCTTATGACGTTCTCTGACGGCTTATGACGTTCTCTGACGGCTTATGACGTTCTCTGACGGCTTATGACGTTCTCTGACGGCTTATGACGTTCTCTGACGGCTTATGACGTTCTCTGACGGCTTATGACGTTCTCTGACGGCTTATGACGTTCTCTGACGGCTTTGACGTTTTATCCAGGTATAATACTTTGCTGCAACTTTTTGATCTACGCCTTATTTTACTTTTAACCTAATCGCGTAGTACATTATATAATAACCTATTAGTGAATATTGCACTTACATCAAGTCTTCTAAAAAGGTTGATGATACAGATGTGATTCTCCGACGATCAGTTTCATTAGGCAAACTAGAAAATTACACTTTAAAACATTAAAATAATTTTGAAAACACAATAATGAAATATGGTTTTTAATACGCACTCTCAAAGTGAAATAGAACTTTTTCCCGAATCTCAAAATGTAATATGATTAACACTGCGTCGGGCGATTTCTTGCAATGCTGTCTACAGCCTGGTGGTGGAGATGGGTGCAAGATACGAATTCGGGGACACCAATGTTGATGAAAGACTGGAACATGAGGCGCTAAATTATTTTGTAGCGGGCGAACAAGAGGTTCGAAAACCGTAGTACCATTTGATTAATCAATTATCTCTTTTAGAAAGTATCAAGAATAAAATTGTTCTACTAAAATTACATTTAATTATTGACTATGAATGCAGATCAAATAGTATAAAGCGCGACGTGGGGAACAGAAGAAGAATATAATTTCATACCAAATATCCACGTCCACGTAAAAAAGAAAATGCTGAAGTAGAACGGGTTTTTGGGGAAAAGAAAATCCAGTATTCAGTACTATACCTGATAGACTTTTATTGCATTTGTGTATGAATTGAAACAAAATAATTTTGAAGGATCTCTCTTGAAATGACTTTAAAATTCAAAAAATGGAGAAAAATAGGAAAATTTTCTTTACTCCAGAAGTAATAGAACATTGACTAGTATTCAAAACGATATTCTAAAATTTACTCTCACCAATTAATGTACATTTTTAAGTGATTTTCTTCGTATTGTTCCATAGTGAGTTTGATTCAAATAATTACTCTGAATAGATCTAATACCAATATTGATACAATTAAAACTAATAGATGTTTAGATTGAATTCAAACTCTTGAATGCTCATCCGTAACACTTTCAAGAGTTTGATTTGATTGATTAGTGTCGTGTCAACTACTGAGGCCATTAGTCCTATAAGGGACTGCATGTTTTTCCTCGAGAGGTGGCGGGCTATCGATCAGAGCAACCGACCCCTAGAATTCTCCTCCAGGCAGCGATTGAATTTGACCTAGCTGACAAGCTAGTCTAAAAAATCTAAGGTCATATGTCAGGGATAGGATAGGATAAGGAAGAGGAAGGAAAGATCGCGCGCGGTCCGTTGCTAGTTTGGAAGGGTGCTGCTCCGGACTGGTATTGATGCCTCGCCTGATATTGATCAAAGAAATCATGGAAAACTACCGATCAGATCTAGCAGCCGGCCACTAGAATTCTCTTCCACACAAGGGATGAATTCGACCTAGGTGTGTAGTCAGTGTCGAAAATCCTGCCACCATCGGGACTCAAACCTATGTTCTCCCGGTCAGAGACACTGCAGTGACATCAGTTGATACCGAGAGCCATCTCTCCTGGTACAGGGATTTGGGCCCCTCCCCTTGGACTTGAAAGGCAATTCCTCTTACCGCATCACTTGTTGCACCTAAGCGAGAGAAAGTGAAGATGGAGGCTGATGTGAATACGACGACGCTCAGCCGTAGGGTAGCGTGGCACGCTTGCTGAGAAGGGTCTTGGCTCTCATCCAAGAAGTACTGCCCCCTGAGGTCCGATACAGGCTGAGTGGCAGAGAGTACGAAAGCGGAGTTGGCGGTTACAAGACTAACTAGCTAGCGGCTGCCATGCCAGTGAATAAAATATTGCGCCGGCAGGAGATCATCCCTCGAGCGGTGTCTCGAGAAGGTTAATCGCGAACAACAAAACAGTTACATGGATGTGGTGTGAAGATCATATCGGTTGTTGATTTGGAATATTGTATGAAGACTGGAAAATGAGTACAAGTAAAGTCGTGTGAAGTAATTAGTAAGCGTGAAGTAATTTGTAATTGCTCTGTAGATAAAATTCTGATTACAGTAATCTCGTTGTAACGGTTAATAAATTACTAAGAGTAGCTGCAATTTACATACTTCAAGAGTACATGCTGAAAATAGGGGAAGTAACGAATGTCATAAATGAATGTCGCGTAGAGAAACAAAAATATAACAAAACTTGAGATATTTAAAATCACGAATTTAAAAGATCAATATTTCTTAAACAATAAATTCTCAAAATATCTATCGTTAAAAATTTACTTTATTGAACAGATCTAATTCCAAGAAAAATATCATCCGAATTTATTCGGAGAAACTAGAAAGTAAAATTTCAATTGCCGTAGGAATTTAAGACGTACCGTCCTTTAAATATTTTATATGAACCGTTGTAAACTGTTAGAATGAAATATTTTACTCTAGTTATTCCTTTTTTCAGCATTTTTACTGCTGCAGACAACTAATATCAAGAAATTGCAATTTCATAACGCAGCACGTGAATAGCAAATATTTAACGGCAGGGGACATCTTCTTTTGAGACTTGCTGCAACATGACGTAAGCTGTGACGCGCAGAATAAAAGAATTCTGACCGTACATCTCCGTGTGAGAATAGACGGAATAACGTGATAAAATATATTTTTCGGTCAAAATCGAAACTGTTTCACGGTTTTTGTATTTCCCCCTAGTTCCTAGATGACTGCAGATACCTCTCAATAGGCCGGAGGCTGGTTAGTTATCTTTCAATTTCTGCGCGCGTTGACAATTAGTAATACAGAATTTACATGAATAGAAAACCAATGCACTTAGAATAGATTGCATCTATTAAACACATTCCTGTTTAAACTTTGCAGAAATTATCAAATTGCGATGTAATATTGATTAACCGAATAAATTCTGTTAATAACCGTTCCTCCCATAAATCTGAAAGGCTTCTATGGAAAGGATGATCGACGGTTTTTGATTCCATGCTTAGTTCACTTGGTTTAATCCACAAAACTCTTCCATTACAGTTTGGTTCCTACATTCGCCCTTCGACAGGGCGCATTTGTCTTCGGGCGTGCAACACGCGGGTCCGGTTGCAGACGACTAGCGGCTTCTGACCGCCGGGCACGATATCGCGGGCCTTGTCGAATTAGAGAGCAGGAAATCCCGGCGCGGCCGCGTGCGGCGTGGGAGACGTGATGTAGTGTCGGCGGGCAGCGGTCGAGTTCAAAGGCATCTGCAGCGCCCGCGCAAGGCCGGGGCTGTCGCCGGGTGAAATAGGGGCGGCTGCGGGCGCGGAGTATTTCAACGGACGTGTCGCAGCGCCGCGACATTTGTTTGTAGCACACATGTGCAATTCATGCGAGTACTTACGCACATACATCCTACGTCATAGGTGGATAACGCATCGCCTGCGATCGACCAGTGGCGCGCCGTATTTGTTACAGGTAGCTCGCGGTGAAATTTAGTAAATCCGGATTTTTTGGTGATTTTAATGGGATGATTATCGCAAACAGCCAGTGTATGATCGACAAAGATGAATTTCACTACACACATCGCATTAAGACAAACACTTTTTTTCTTTTTTATTTATTTTACGTCAGAAAACAGTTAAAAACTGTGTGTGACGTGCTGTGGGACAAGTGAATTCTGTGCACGTTTTCAAAATTCTGTGATCCCTACCATAAGCCATGTGATACTTGAATTTTGAATACAGAAAGAAAATGAGGATTTTTTGCAAGGCTTGTTAACAAAATACTCGCTCCGATGTAATAAAATCTATTGTCAAGAGAAAATAAATTTCGGTTCTTATCAGTCATCATATCCTTCTTCAAGGAATAATACTTCCTGCCGCAACATGGAGAACGATAATTTAAACAACTATATTTCCCACTAAATTCTAAAAGACGTGCACAGATAATGAAGTTAGAAGCAGAACAAGGGGCCATCTTAGCACTTGCCCAATGGCTCAATGCCATTTGCTCAATATATCAGGAAAACTGGACGAAAAAACCTGATCGAGATGGGGGTCGTTGATTCAGAGGCTGCGGTACAATACTTGTTACAGGCTGTTTAGAATTATACAGTCTAAATTCTAAATAATACATTAAATATCACTCTTTACATTGTTACTTTCCTTGTGATGCTCAGTATAGTCTCTAATTGTACAGAAACAGTTATGCAGCAGAATCGATTTCACTTTGGATTTAAACTTTTCTATCGAATTGAATCGTTCAATGTCATCTGGCAAAGTGTTGTAAAATAATGTACATGTATTGTATGTGAATTTTTTGTAATGAGCTGTTGATACTGTCACCTGAAGAATATGATTCCTACGTCGAGTGTTATAGTTATAGATATCGGCATTTTCTAAAAATATATTCCCGCCCTTAAGAAAGTCATTTTTGACAAAAACCACCGATTCGTAAATCAACAGGCAAGTTAATGGTAAAATTACTAGGTTAATAAAGAGAGGCTTACAAGAATAACGTGGGTGAGATTTGATTATTGGTACAATTCTTTTTGTAATCTAAAAGTCTGGTAGCTATAAGATGTATTACCCCAGAATATTATGCCATATCTCAAGCTGGGATGAACCTTCGCGAAATATACACAACGAACAGTAAGAAGGCTGGCTGAATTTGAAAGAATTCTGAACGCGTAGCTAATCGAACTTAATTTTGTGTTCAATTCATTTAAATGGACGTTCCACTTGAAATTTTACTGAGTTGAGAGGTCTAAAAATTTTGTTGCCTTATCAGTCAATAGTACACTGTTCATTTTTGATGGAGCACATACTTTTGAATTTGCGATGGAAAACTGCATTAAAACCGTTTTATTTTCATTTAATATTAATTTGTTATTACGGAACCAATTTGAAAATCTGATATTGTACTATTTACGGTTTCTTTATTGCAAAGAATGTTTGTATCATCCTCAAAGAGAACCGTTCTTCCGTTTCGAATCGTCGAGGGCAAATTTTTTAGGTATAGTAGGAAGAGAGTATGGTCTAAAATCGATCCCTGAGGGACTCCACGTGCAATTGGCAAAGAGTCGGAAAGGCGTGTAAATAATGTTCCATCATTCCAGTAAGGTATTTCTGCTCTCTGAGATCGTTGTTTAAGGTACGAACATAACCAATCTCGGGCAATACAACGGATTCCTTATAAAGGTAATTTTTAAAGTAAAATGTCATGATCAATGACGTCAAAAGCTTCTGAGAGATCTAAAAATAATCCAATAGGTGCTTCGTTTTGATTCAATGATGAGGTGACATCTTTAAGAAAAGAAAATATGGCTGTTTCCGTAGATTTTGATTATCTAAATCCATGTTGGCAATTTGAAAGCGCGTCATGTTTACTGAGAAAGGTTTCCATTTGTACGTAAAAAAAAAGTCTCTCTAATATTTTTGAAAAAATTGACAAAAGAGAAATAGGCCAGTAATTTTGAATTTCATTTTTGTTGCCTCTTTTGAAGAGCGACTTATTCCTAGCTGTTTTGAAAACATCTGGAAAAGTTCCAGTGCATAAGAATGCTATAAGTATGTGAGTTAACGGGTGTATAATGGCACGCGCACAGGTCTTTAACAAACAATCCGGAAATTCATCTAAACCCACCGAATATTTGTTTTAGTTTAGCGATTATTTAGAGAATTTTGAGAAGGAAAAAGTTTCGGAAACTAATATATCTAAAATTTTTGGGGAATTGTCTGAAATTGAATTTTGTGGCTGAAGACTCTTAGTGAGATCGGCAGCAATTCTCGAAAAGTATTGGTTAAAGAGACTAGCCACTGTTGCCGGATCGTTCACAATTATATCTTTATATTTTAAAACAACATTCTCTACAAGTTTTCTAGTTGATTTGGTCGTATTATTATTATACTCCACATTGCTTTTGTTTTATTTGAGTTTAAAAATCCTGATCGTGTTTCATGATTTTAGCCTGCTTGATGACTTTTCTTAACAAAGATTTGGATTTTTGAAGTAGAGGAGGAAATATTGCGATACGTTATGATGCTTAGAAATGAAAGAAAGAATTCGCTTGTTTTTACATGGAGCCCTAATACCTTGTGTTACCCAAGAATTGCTTTTTCATGAAATATTCAATTTTCTTTTTAAAGAGGAAATAAAGTGTTAAAATGATATGATAGCGATGAAAAAAGAGAATTATATTTATCGTTTGTATCAACAGTATTATAAACCGCGTCCCATTTCTCCTGTATCAAGTAATCAATAAACAATTTTATTTTACTTTTAGTAAACAATCTAGCCTACGTGTATTATTTTTTTGTGTCAGTGTTCGCATTTCTAATAATGGTACTTTTAAATATCAATGTACTTTAAATATATTTAATTCTAGTGTACTTTATGTAAATAGACTGATTAAGTTATGTGGCCTCATTGTGTAAAATAGCCTGTTCAAAAACAAGTGTTATTTTATTAAATTTTAACATTACACTTCATTAGCTATTTACATTACGTTATTATTGTATGATCTAATGATACATTATATACCTATAGACGTATATAAATATAGGTTCTACAGAAAACCGAGATAAGTTTAAAAGAAGCGATCTATTAGAAACTAGATAACTTTGCTTTGGCTTGTATGTAAACACGAAACGCTTGAATAATAATAATAATAATAATAATAATAATAATAATAATAATAATAATAATAATAATAATAATAATAATAATAATAATAATAATAATAATAATAATAATAATAATATTATAATATGAATAATATAATAACAACAACAAAGCAGAAATTTGTGACAATGATTATTGTCTATATAGTAAGTTTTCAAATATCACAGATCAACAGCGATGACGACGAGCGCCAAGGCATGGCCTTTTGGATGGAGCTTGCCACTGATTGGGAGGTCGTGCATTCGATTCCGACAAGGCGTCAGAACGTCACTTGGAGTGTTTAACATCAGTGTGTTTGCGGCACCTTCCACAATGAGATCGTAGGCCAACGGATCCGATCAGCGATTTCCGTGGCTTCTTTGATCACGTCCAGGCGAACGCGGAATACCATCCTTCTACACGGGCCACTCACCGCGCACGATCCTTCTTTCCCTCTCCCTTCCCCCAGCTCATTCCATTGATTCTCCGATACCCGCAGAAGAGCAGGAAAGCATCATGCTGTGTACCCACCATGCATTAAAATTTGCTTGTGGTAGGAGAAACAGGAATTTCAGTAACATTAAAATTAAACCGATGCAGGAAGGCAGTCCCGAGTATGTCACGAATGATGTAATCGGGAGTTTGGCTGCAAATTTGGTTAAAATTTAGTTAATGTTAGTTTAGTTTGTTTAGTTATAGTTTTTGTTAATTTTAGTTAATGGTTTTTAAAAGTTTATACTCCCAAGTTTTAATTATTTTAACTGTTTAATTAGTTCGGATACTTAATGCGAAGTTTTGAAAATGTAATTTAAACATATGTAATCGGCTTTTGAAATATGTTGAAAATTGTGTTACCTCCCTTGCTTGATTGTAAACATAATAATTTATTGTAATACAATTTTTTCGCAAAGGTGTACGTTTCATGATTTTATTACTTTTTAAAAAAATACAAAGTATTTCTTCAGCAGTTCCTGATAAAACGTTAAAAAGAAGTACTGGTTCAATAATTCCTGCTATCTGCCTGCTTTGCATGAACTGATATCTTCCAGCCATATATTCTTTAGCCAGGATTAAAACTTGACGTATATTGTATATATTTAGTTAAAGGGAAATTTATCTCAATCATATTCCAGACTGTATCAAGTCTTCTCCAGCGTCATTGTCTTCTTTATTCTGAAGAATCAGACATGATTTTTTTAAGTTAAATGTTTTCAATTTTTAAAATAGGCGCTTCTGACAGCTGCTGTTGACGTGACAACGTAACAGCGTTGTAAATTGAAAAATTACAGGGAATTACGTTTCAGAATTACAAAAAAAATTCTGTAATGAGCAACATTAGAATTTGAATTTTTTATTATCACACCGCGTTGAATTACATCGTGACTTATAGTTTAATCTTCGCCTCGTTAAATCTGAAGCATTCTTTAACGAGTGAGAATAAAGCATATAATAACTGGCATTTCGTCAGCGGACAAATGGAAATGCGTGAAATGTCTTGTGTCTGCATATAATGGGAACTGGTCTGCGACCGCGACAAATGAAATGCGTCTAAGTCGTAGCTTCAATCGTGTCGACACGAACTTTATTTGGTTGTAGCCCTCTAGTTTTCCGATTCGTTTTGGACTTTTTAAATTTATTTTCAGAAAGTAACAAAAATTTGTATGTAGTTCATTTTGATATTTAGATTTGGACATTCACTTCTGAGAAAATTTTATATACCTATGTCGTAAAGAAAGTAGGCAGGCCATTTAACAAACTATTCACAAAAAATAAAAATTCAATGAATTTTATGGTGTCATTGTATCATTTCGCGTTATCTGAGCAGAAGAACCGATGAGATCGCGAAGGCTTAAATGTGTGTTAGCAAATTCTATATTCAATAACTTTCCATCAAGTTATAAGTGATGCTAATGGGTAATGATAATTGAACTTATACGGAATTAGTGAAATATATTGTAAACACTAATAACCATTTATTATATTTTACATCAACAATTTTGGCGACAATAATATTTCTCAATTATGTAACTATTTTATCAATATTCTAACTTGACACAACTGATATGACAAACTATGAAATAGAAGGATTGTTAAAGTTAAGTATGATAATAGTATAATTTCCGACATTAGATACCGTAGCAATGATAGCAGTATTTATAGACTTATTGTACAATGTCATTATAAACCAGCATTCTCATGGATTACACGAGCAACCTGCCCATTGATCACACCAACTACCAGCTACAAGAACTATCGCCCCATCTCCAGTTCCCGAGCGGAGATACCATCTTCGTCGTAAGTCATTGAACCCCTGACACCCGGAGCGCGGGCCCACGTAACGTAACGCGCGTGGCGCTCCACTGCCGCGTGTTGGCGCCGCGTGCGGCCTTGGGAGGTCGGGGGAGGCGGCGTCTGTCCGCGGGTGCCGCCAGTGAGGTAGGCCGCGCAGGAGGGGCAGAGGGATAAATTAGAGGAGGAGGGGGAGGCATTGAGAGGAGGGGAAACAAGGAAGAAGATGCCTACGGCGCTGGCAGAGCTATCATTAACTCGAGTTTTCGGTGATAGAATGAGAGCGAAAAAGAAAAACGTAATTTAGAAGAGGGCGAAGGAAGAGACGTTTTTGCAAGAAGTTGTAATAGTGGAAATAACCACTCAGAAACAAAGATGGATAAAAGAATGAAAGTGCAGTACTGAATGATAAGACAGCAGGAAAACGCGTGAAAGACGTGAGTAGAGGCTAACATGTATAGAAAACTTGATTGGAGTGAAATTGTAACAAGTAAATGATCAATAAAAGCATAAAGGACAAAAAGAGTCCAATGATATTGAGAAGAATATAATCAGGTGGCGAAAGGAGAAAATGTAGGGAAATGTAGTTAATAAAATGCAAGAGCTTAGCAGAGATAGACGCGGGGTTAAGAAGGAATAAGCTCTTACACAACAACAGACTGCGGAGTCGCCTCGTAGTGGAAGTAGTGAACAGCAGGGAGTCGCCACGGCAGAAGGCGGAAACTGGTCTACAAGTTAAACACAAAGCAAATCAGTGCAGATAATGGCAAATGCTATTCTGAAAGATGAGTTAGAGCAACGTCCTTACGACTCTATAAGCTTATAATGTAAAGGAATATAATATAATGACGTGCGATATGAATATTACGCACAATAGATATATCTTTACCAATGAATATATTCCACAAGATGAATAATTTGCATATTGTAGTAAAAAATGAACAGAAAACAAAGAGAACTCGCTTAACTAGCTTATGCTCTCATCCTCCTTAAAAAAAACAAAATATTTAGGTATCTACTCTTTTTTCATTCGATGACGGGTTGGCAGAGTAGCCTGTTTCATTAAATAATTTCCGAAATAGGCCCTGCCACCAGGTGGGCGGGTGACCCGCGGCGTCGGCACCGCACGGCACCACTGCTCCTGTCAGCGGCGAGAGGCCACAGGCTGGCGACGGACGGTGAACAGTAGACGACGGTACGGCGGGACGATGGAGCGGCCAAAGGATGGCGTGGGTGGGACGATGGCGCGGGTGGGACGATGGCGCGGGTGGGACGATGGCGCGGGTGGGACGATGGCGCGGGTGGGACAATGGCGCGGGTGGGACGATGGCGCGGGCGTGACGATGGCGCGGGCGTGACGATGGCGCGGGCGTGACGATGGCGCGGGCGTGACGATGGCGCGGGCGTGACGATGGCGCGGGCGTGACGATGGCGCGAGCGTGACGATGGCGCGGGTGTGACGATGGCGCGGGCGTGACGATGGCGCGGTGGGTGGGACGATGGTGCGGCGGGTGGGACGATGGTGCGGCGGGAGGGACGATGGTGCGGCGGGAGGGACGATGGCGCGGCGGGAGGGACGATGGCGCGGCGGGAAGGACGATGGAGTGCGGGGGACGGGGAAGGGCGGCGGGTGAGAAGTGGCGCGTAGCAGCGTCGGCGCGGTCCGCCCGTGATCGGCGTCTAGCGCTGGGCTTATCGCCGCGGGTCTGCACGCGAACACGCTCCGCCACCCTCCCATAAAGGCCGCCCGCCGCGCCTCCTGCGCCCGCCGCCGCCAGCCCGAATGCCAAACGCGGCGCAGGAGGGCGGGTCGGCGACCGCAGCATCCGGCGACGCCGAGGAGCAGGCGCCGCGCCGCTCGCCGCTGGACCGCTGCCGCCGCCACTCAGCAACGCTCGACTTTGTTCAGAAAAGGTTTCCGCAGAACTACAACGTACAGTAGAAAATATTGAAATCAATTCTTTATTTTGTGGAGATCATTTACTTGATGTGGCTTGTGAAGTCGTGTACTGTTACACTGACACAGAAGAATTGAACGTCGTTTGAAGTTCATATTGTCCAATTTAGAGATTTCTTTGGGAAATATTGGCGAGGCTTTATTGAGATTTATACATGAAATAGAAATGTCAATACGATTAACGTACATTTTTAATGGTATTTTGTTTGGACCGTTTTATCTTCATCAGTATGTTGGAACATGAATACACTTTAAAAACTAGTAATACTAAAACAGCATGTACTTTCTCGCCATTAGCAATTGTTAGTATTATTATTTAAACCACAATCATGAGTATTTTTTGAGTAATTAGGCGTCAAACTGAGTCGCCCGCTCTGAAAATCCTGCGCTTCGTGATCGTAATTTTAGTGAAGTTTTGAGGCTGTTGGATGCTACGCAAGTTAGAATGTGTATATTATTTCATATTTCATTATTATCTATTATATTTATATTATTATCTATTATATTTATCTATCTATTATATCTATTATATTTATATTATATTTGTGTTTTTTCATTTTAAGTTACGTTCTTCAATTGTGTTAAAAGTGAAAACGAGTAATGATCGACCATTGTTGGATATTGTAACCCAATGTTTTACGCCGCACTGATAACAAAGGCGATAATGATGGCTGCCTTTCGTTCGCGGTAATATAAACTAATACTTATATATAATTGTAGAATATTACAATTCCATAGTACTTAATAATTACTATTATATATTTTTCGACCTATTTGCATTTGATTGTCAACGCTAACTTTTAATTATTTTTTACTTTTTCGCATACTGTTTACGACGAATATTGTAAAGCTAAAAATCTCATTATACATGTTCGTGATTACACTGCATACGTTATACAATGAATTTAATACTAGAAATATATTTTCGTTTAAAGTTCTGAATAAAAAAAATATTGCTTGAAACTATTTAATTTTCGCACCAAGTGTTCTAGGATTTGAAATCAGTGTTATTGAATGTTACTTCGGAGAGAAATTGTGGTATAAGTAGTATTACATAACCATTACTAAAGGCGAGAAAGTACGTGCTATTTTATCCCAGCTAGTTTTTAATATTATGAATGTGCACATTTTCTATTTCATATTTTTTGCATGTAAAAATAAAAAAAACATTAATTTTACACAATGTAGTACGTAAATAATACTTTCTAACTTTCATTATTAATTCACATTATTCATTCATCATAAAAGACAACACTGGTTACACATCAGAAAAATATGTAAGAAAAATTGGAGTTTTAGTAATGTAATATTTCATTTTAAATAGTTCATGAATGTATTCACAAATAGTTACGATGTTAATATAATATTTTGTTTAAAAATGTTTTCAAACATTTTTTGAAAATCACAGAATGTAATACATTAATTCATTTTTGATATTGAAGGTTTTTGATGTGTAATGATAGCTATATCTAAGGTCTGCATATGATGTTTAGTATCTACTTTAGTTGAGAAATTTTTAATTCACCAACAAAAACATATTTTCCGAAATTTGCAAGAAAATAATCCCGGTGACTCATTTGTTACTTTCTTTCCCCCATATTCAATACGTTAACTGTGTAACTAAAATGCAGTCAAAATCTGTTAAAATATTTCAAGAGCAGATTTATAAAATGGAAATTCAAGCCTAATCAAGAACCATTCATATAACTAGACATGTAGCAATAAGTAAATCATTCTACATATTCTGGAACAACGAACTTTACGTGTGACGTAAAGACCACTCGAGACAACCTTCCGGCATTTTGCCGCATAAATTCTATTCCGCCCCGTATAATGGGCAGAACCCGTTCTCAAAACGACCGAAACTTGAAACGCAGTGGGGCTACTTCCATGAATGTCAAAGACGGGTTATTAATGCAAGGAATGCGCTGGAACGTCCCTCAAGAAAGTTTCCCTGTTGGTTGGAGCTTCTGAGTTTGGGGATGTTACACATTGGGGTTCAGTATGTGTGGCACTGGGACCCACCAAGCATTTACAACTGCTCATCACGAGAGGTTTTCACTTCATTTATTGGCGTGCAGTTTATGATTGCAGCAAAAAGTGGTCGCTTCTTCCCAAGGGACTGGTAAAGGATTGCATAAACTTTCGGTTGGTAAGAGCTGACAAAAATCTCCGACCAGATTCGGCTCGTGCACATTTTTTAAATAGAAAACTAATGATGCTACATATTTTCTTGTATTATTTGTGTAGGCTAACGAACTATTATAACTATATGAACTTGCAAAAGTCTTTCCTACCAAGATTTATTTTCTCCTCACTGAATTACGAACATAGAATAAAGTTAAAATGGCATTTACATTACTCTCTACACCACGAGCATCACAGCAAAACTCAACCTATCCGACGCTTTAAAAAGTTTATCATTTACATTAGCATTTTTCAAAAATTCAGAGATTTTAATTTACAATATTTCAAGATCTAGATCCAACGAACAGATTTCATTTAGGAAAAAAATCTATCGTTAATATTATAGTTTTACATTGTGTATTTTTGAAAAATGCAAACCAAAAATTAAGAGTTCACCGAGAATGGAGTCAGCTCCAGTACTTAAGTGTCATTTGCTCTATCCGAGGAAAAAAATTAAGAGGAAATTGTGTGGCAAATATTTTATCATTTGTTTGTACTAGAAATCAATGAGATCTAAACAACCATCTAAGAGACGAAAAATAATTTATGAATCATTTCTGTTGAAGATATCGGGCACAATTCAAAATTATATTAATTTTATTATAAACCGATACAATCGACAGATACTTTAGAGCTGAGTATCTACAATGTTTTACGGCCGTAATCTTCGAAAATTTGATGAACTATTAGTATATTTAATCTACAAGTCCAATGGAAGGGTGTGCCTCAGCAATGTCAACTAAATTAAACAAAAGGTCATTCGGCCTACAAAACTGCTGAATGTCCCTCGTAAACATTTACAACGGACGGAACAGCCAGAGACAGGTGGACAGGTCAGAGCGTGGGGCATTATAACCAGCTTCTCCACACACAGGTTTCGCCCACCCGAAAAGACACCGAACGGCTGAGGCACCACTTCTCGGTGGCAAAGCTATTGGACCCAGATTCGCATAAACACTCACTCCTATTCATATTCATAATGCTACACGGAAGAAATTCACAGTTACATATCAAAGTTTATTCACCTACTAATACGAGTGGAAATCTACTTTAAAATAATGAACTGTTTTCTAATAAAAATACACTGATTTTGAAATCATAAGTTCTACGTGTTCATCTCGAAGAACTTTTCACTTGAGGAGTGAAACGGAGATATTTTATTTAAATTGGCGTTACATCCAGCGATACGTTGATACGAAACACGATATTAAATTATAATTCTAAGCCCGTTTAATATGATAAACAGAACACAAAGTCGCTCCTCAAGAAGTTTATATTTTACACCGAGAAAAAGATTAAGATAGTTAAAGGGAGTGGAGAGAATTCACAGTACTTGACATATTAATATTTGATATATCTCCTATAAGAGTATCAAACTTTCTCGGAAGGATCACCTCTGTCATTTCAGTTTTTATAATTTTTGTTGCATCAATGCATATGGACTATTTTAATCACTATGTGGTTGAATTTCATAGTTGAATTACCCAATCTATTCCCATTTTACTAATACAATTAACATATTTCTTTATTGATACTCATTTCCTTATTGATCATTTCAGGTGTACAACGAAAGTGCTGAGATAATGATCACATTTTTTTTACATACCGTGCCACTATTGTAATGACACTTTTAGTTCTTTCTCTTTTTTCTACTACATTGTTTGTACTTCTTCCGAAAAAAAGACAAGAGGAAGAAACTTGCAGTTATTAAATACATCTTTATTTTACTTATTACTTTCTCGCGTTTAAAAAGAAGTGCTTTCTCGCTTTCTTAAGGAGAGCAAGTTATGTAATGCTGCGCGGAAAAACGGTGAATTTTCAGCCGAAAAACTCTTTTTAATTGACCCTGGCAACAAAAAAGTGGATAAATCCAGTTGCTAAATTTAGGGGAAAATCCTCTAACACGTGGTGTATCCAGAATCCCTGTTTTGTGGGTTCTTGATACTGAAAATTCGATTGACGACAAAACGTCTGCCCGTCCGTCTGTGAACAATGCTAGCGGCTAAACCGTTCATCTGATTTTCTCTAATCTATTCCTCAATAAATTTGGCTGATGTCGCAGCCTCTTGAATTTGAAACCGATGTATTAATTTTGTATGGTACTTTACATGAATCCCCTGGGACATTTTCAAAATTTTCAAAAAAATGGCGCCATCGATTTTGATTAAATTTTGTTGTTGGATAGTCTGAAGAACGTTTAAGAGAATAGTGCAGGTATCATGTTGGTTGAAAACCCTGATTCTTCGAAAATTGAAAAGAAATCAATTTTTTTAGGTGTACTACTACAATTATGAAGATACATTTTTCTTCTAAATAAAATGTTCCTCAAAAAAATCTTCAAATAAGGTCATGTTAAAATTTTCGAGTTATTGGCATTGAATTCATTGTAAAAGATATGCAGTGTATTCACGAACATATCCGATGATTTTTTTAGCCTTACAATATTCTGCGTAAACGGTATGTGAGAAACTAAAATAATTAGAAGTTAATAAATAATACGATCCACCAGCGACGGAGGCGGCGACGGAGGCGGCGTCGGAGGCGGCGACGGAGGCGGCTTGCACTTCAGCGCGTAGTTGCCAGTGCTGCTTTAACGCACCAATGGACGGTTGACATGTAAATTTTACAACCCAGTAACCAGATAGCGTTGGCAAAAAAGTGCAAATGGTTCGAAAAATATATAATTGTAATTATTAAACAATAAAGTATTGTAAAATTCTCCAAATATGCTCGTTTTAAAACGAATTACACGTTAGTTCTTGCCTGAAGATGTAATGCTAAATGCTATATTTATTTTCACACCAAAGAAAAGTTCTCCAAATTGTCTTTACTAATCGAAAAAGAAACGTTTTGTTTCCATCTGCATTCAGAATTCAGCATGTGAGTTAGGGTAGACATTCCAGAATTTACGAAAACTTCCACGGAATACATTTCTGCCCATAGCATGTCATACACAGTTAGCCATGTGGATTGTGGAATATCAATTTTGGAGAAAATAGGTTGATCGGTTTAGCTGTTACCATTGCGGACGGACGGACGTTTTACGGTTTCTACTTTTCGGTATCAAGGATCCACAAAACATGGATTCTGGCTATTCTAGGAGGATTAGAGGATTTTTGTTTTCATTTAGCAACTAGATTTATCCGCAAGAGGTTTTTTGCCGAAAATTCGCCGTTTTTCCACTCAGCATTACATAACTTTCTCTCTACTGCGTAAGCGAAAGCGAAAAGTATTATTAGTATGCAGTGTAACTAATATACATGTTATGAAGACCATGTACTAATGTACAGTACTACCTTTGTTTTGTGGATACTGGAGGAGACGATTTGCGGAATGTTCTTTCTGAACGTACAGCTGTGAGTAATACTGAGTACAAACACATTGTTTTTTTTTGTTTTTTTTGTTTTTTTTGTTTTTTGTTTTTTTTGTTTTTTTTTGTTTTTTTTTTGTTTTTTTTGTTTTTTTTTTGTTTTTTTGTTTTTTGTAATTTAAGGTCGCATTAACATCTAGGTCGTTAGCGACCACAATTAGGGTTAACGTTACGTTAACTATGAAGACGAAACGATATGGTATTGATAAGGGGTGAAAGGACGATCACAAATACATCAATGCTCGAGACGGGACTGGAACCCGCGATCCTTCGGTCCGAGATCACTACGACGATCTCGGCTACCGGGCTGGCACATCCGCTTTGACATAACGTTTGTAAATAAATTTGAACTGACGTCCAAGTATTATTTTTGGCATTTATGGTTAGCAGAATTGTAATTGAAGGTGAAACTGGCAATTATAGGAAGAAAGAATAAAATTTCAGTACATTGAAAAAGTTTCACATCACAGTTTTTTGTATGCAAATAGTATTAACCGGAACTAAATAAAGATGGGTTATTTCTGAGATTCACCTCGCTGTGAGGGATAGTGGTGGGCACAATGAACAGATGGTCAATGATGATGGAATGGCAGGTGAAGCCGCAAAACAGGAGATTCCTCACGGGCGCACCAGGATTTGAATACCAGCACCCAATTGTGCTAGTGGTGTGATTCGATCTCAGGTACACAGAAGTTGCTTGTGTATGCTGTCTTGTATAGTACTTCATCTCTTCCAGAGAGCTTGCTCTGCCCGGTTGGGCGCGTTGAGACCGCGGGGCACTGGAACGAAATGCGAGCCATGTCCCCCGAGAGACACCCGTCGTCCTTCTCCGGAGCCTCCCGACGAGCTGCGATTCGATGTCCACCCGACGGTCTTCTAGCACGCAACGCTGCCGTACGCGTTCTTGCGTGGGTGGCGACGCCCTTCCTGCTCCCTTGGCAGGCCATGGTACCTCGCTTCTTAAGTCAAGTAGTTTATGACGCATGAGAATATAGTCACGAAATGCCACAGGCAGACATGAGTGGAATATGGGATATCCATACTTTTTATTGGAAGAAACTTCCAATTTGCACAATTTATTGAGGAAGACAACCATCCTAAGCTTGAAAATACTACAAGTTTGATTTGTTTCTTGAAATAGCTTGTGTTTCACACGCACAGCTGTGGAAAATGATTTTCAAATTTATCTGGAATCTCACTTGAGTTATTTATGCGATAAAAAGTGGCTTTGGCAGTTATTTTCAACGATTGAATTCAACAATTCAACAGTTATATCCCAATTAATTGAAAGGGATGGAGAATCTCAGTGGGGCGATTGACATTTTCGAGATTATGATGTCATCTTATAGAGCATATTGACATTTCTGGAAATCAGATGCCATCTGAGAGCTTTAAATTTCATTGCTAGAAAGTATTTCATGTCTCAAACATAAGAAATTAAATTAAATGAAACATTTGATTCAAAGGAGAAAAAATTATGAGAGTTGACAAATGGAAGAATGAAACTGGGTTACTTATATTAAACTATAATTTTTCAAAATATGGAATATTTTAAATAATAATAAATATAATAAAAAAAACTTTTTAAAAAGCAATGGATCTTTAGATGCTGTTTTGTTTGTTCCCCGTCATGTGATCCATGGCCCATTCGGTCAATATTCATTGGAATTTGGTATGATCCAAAAGAAAAGATCGGAGAGCATTGGTCCAAAAGAAAAGATCAGAGAGCATTGTGTCCTAGTGCGTCTCCATTTATTTCACACATTTCTTGAAGGATTTAAATCTATAAAGGGCACTCACTCAGAACGATTTCACATTTTATTGGAACGATACCAGTAACATTTACGGAGGAACATTTTCGTAATTTCAATTTACTGTAAAAAGTAGTAATAGTGGTTTTCAAAATTAATCCGGAAATATTTTTTTCTTCAAATGTCAAGAACTTAAAGAAGTGCCGCGTATAGTATACTATTTATAGTATTGTGGGAATATGTGTAAGAAATATTAAGATTTATTGTTTTGTAGAATGTCATTATTATTAACGACTAAAAATGTTGAGAAATAGTAATAGAAACAGCTTTTGTTGTTTTGTTGTATCTAATCACACACCTTTCGCGCTACGTTCTCAGAAGCTCCCGATGACGTGGCACTAGCATTATAGTGCCAAAAATCCCCTTTTATTATCGGTTTAGCTTTTCATCATCATCGCGATCCAACAGATGTCAGAGTGTAAGTCGTCCGGCGGAGGCAAAAATACTTTCTTTTGCCGCCATGCGATGTCTTGCTTCGAGATCCTTCCGCGGCGCGCCGTCAACCTAAGCCGCTCTGGAGGAGGCGTTGCGGCGGCTGGGGCCATCTTGATAGCGACGCAATTCCCGGGCCGTCGGCGCGGCGCCGTGCATGCACTTCATTGTGCATTCCAGGCTCGCGGCGCAGGCGGCCCTGGTTGGGCCGGAGGGGCCGGCGCGCTGCGAGATAGCCCGCTGTCCGCGCGGGGCACAGGACGTGTCGCCTTGCGAGCAGCCCAGCCGTAGGGTTCGCGCGAGGAATCTGTGCGCTCGGTGGCCCCGCAGACGAGGGAGACGGTTGAACTGAAAGCTGACTCAAACATATCAATTTTTAATTTTTTCGCTAACGCTTTCGTAGTTGAGGAAAGTTATGTAACGCTGCGCGAAAAACGGCGAATTTTAGGTAGAAAAATTCTAATTACAGAGCCCTAGTCTCTGAATTTATAAAAAAATCATCTAATTCTAGGTGTAAACACAATCCAGGTTTTGTGGGTTCTTGAAATCGAAAACCACACTTACGGCAGAAACTCCTGTCCCTCTGCTGTCTGTCTGTCCCTCTGCTGTCTGTCTGTCCCTCTGCTGTCTGTCTGTCCCTCTGCTGTCTGTCTGTCCCTCTGCTGTCTGTCTGTCCCTCTGCTGTCTGTCTGTCCCTCTGCTGTCTGTCTGTCCCTCTGCTGTCTGTCTGTCCCTCTGCTGTCTGTCTGTCCCTCTGCTGTCTGTCTGTCCCTCTGCTGTCTGTCTGTCCCTCTGCTGTCTGTCTGTCTCTCTGCTGTCTGTCTGTCCCTCTGCTGTCTGTCCCTCTGCTGTCTGTCTGTCCCTCTGCTGTCTGTCTGTCCCTCTGCTGTCTGTCTGTCCCTCTGCTGTCTGTCTGTCCCTCTGCTGTCTGTCTGTCCCTCTGCTGTCTGTCTGTCCCTCTGCTGTCTGTCTGTCCCTCTGCTGTCTGTCTGTCCCTCTGCTGTCTGTCTGTCCCTCTGCTGCCTGTCTGTCCCTCTGCTGCCTGTCTGTCCCTCTGCTGCCTGTCTGTCCCTCTGCTGCCTGTCTGTCCCTCTGCTGCCTGTCTGTCCCTCTGCTGCCTGTCTGTCCCTCTGCTGTCTGTCTGTCCCTCTGCTGTCTGTCTGTCCCTCTGCTGTCTGTCTGTCCCTCTGCTGCCTGTCTGTCCCTCTGCTGCCTGTCTGTCCCTCTGCTGCCTGTCTGTCCCTCTGCTGCCTGTCTGTCCCTCTGCTGTCTGTCTGTCCCTCTGCTGTCTGTCTGTCCCTCTGCTGTCTGTCTGTCCCTCTGCTGTCTGTCTGTCCCTCTGCTGTCTGTCTGTCCCTCTGCTGTCTGTCTGTCCCTCTGCTGTCTGTCTGTCCCTCTGCTGTCTGTCTGTCCCTCTGCTGTCTGTCTGTCCCTCTGCTGTCTGTCTGTCCCTTTGTCTATCTGTCTGTCTGTCCCTTTGATGATTTCTGAACTGTGGTAGAATGTATGGATGGCTGTACTGCGCATGCGTAGTATCTCGAGTCTCACTCGCACTGTAGTGGTCGACAAATTCACAGATACATCGTGCAAACTCTACATTCGGACTACGGGAACGAAACATTTGTTTCAAGAGAGGCAATAGTTTCATTTACCCACACGTTATTCCCACACGTTTCTGAAAAGAAATTTTCGTTAACCAAATACATTTTAACGTTTAGATAACTTGCCTTGATCAAAAGCTAGCGTGATGATCTTCCATCAATAAGTAAAAAAAATGGATTGATGTGCACAAAAAAAAACAAAAAAAAAACAACAGATTTAAGACCTAAATTTTAAAATTTCGCAGAGAATGCTGAAGGAAAATGGCAAGTATGTATTCAGTTCGCTACTCGCGTTACGTTATTTTTAACTAGGCGCTGTCGTTGGTTTCGCGAAGACACGAAAGGCATTCTTGTTAGAAACTCACTTATAAGCGAGTTTGTGACTAACCTAGGCATTTTGAAATTACCAAAAGCAAGATTACTGATTTAATATGGAGCATGTCCACATTGGACACGTTGCTAATAGCAAAGGAATATTTCATAAATCAAATTACCATACAAATTTAGAGCAATTATCTCAAGATATATGTTCTGTATTCGGGAGCTTTTAAAGTAATTTTCTTCGTTAAAAATTAGGAGAGGTTCGTGGCTAACTCATATTTCTTTCCAACCTTTCATTTTCCTTTCACAAAGCAGTATTTTTGCCATGTATGTTCTGCGTTTCCATTTCCATATATGCAAAACAGAATTTTAACACGGAACTTCTAACTTCGTTAACTTCTATACAACATTTTGTTTCATAAGGAACAAATATTTCTTCCTTTTCAACAAGACCTCTGACATGCTCTTTAATTTAATTAAAAAATCGCATGCGTTCTTTAACATTAAAAGAAAATTCGAAAACTTTTGATTAAAATAAAGAAATGAAATAAATAAAAAAATTTCATTATTGCTTTGGTTACGCGTATGCCTATAGGGATTCCCAAACTTTGCACTCATCCTCTATTTTTACAAGAATCTTTTGTTTCATCAATCTCCTTAATTTATCTCTATAATACAGCGAACTACATATTCTTAACAAACATAATGACGCAAAAATGACTTAAAGATAATTTGTACAAATAACATAATAAAGGTTGTGGGAAAATTATTAGAATTATTTTCGTATTATGTTTTTGTACTATTATCGTTTTGAATTTTTGAAATGTATGTGACTTCTCAGCAACAAATTCAAAGATTCTAATTGCACGTAACTTCAATTTTCATTCATGGAAAAGTTATTAAAATACAAAAGATGAGCAAATTTGTACTTTATTATTAGACGAACACTTAAGAGGAACACATTAAGTATAAAAAATAAAAAAGGATTGATAATTGATTGATTTATTGATATTTTTTGTAATCGATGGTATCTTGATTAAACTGATCAGTTAATAGTTCGTATACGGATCATGACCCCAAGTTAACCCTTGATCATCACTGAACTTCTTTGAAATATCATCGACCTCTAGGGGGTTGATATCAACCCCGTTAGGACCCCCTGGCCTAAGATGACACTTCGCACGTTTCCTAATCGTTTCGCACGTTTCGTAATACCTTTGGGAGACATCCTTTGAGCCTGTGGGTCTGTCAACTGTAAGAATATTTTCGAAGATGTTTACCGTGTTACGCAGTAATAACGCGTTTGATGACGTTTTCTTTTATGTGGATACATGTCTAGCTGAGATTGGATTAGTTTAGCAGAAACCTGTTCTTATGGCTGGAGAGTGACATGCAAAAAGTCGCTCTTCTTCGCAGCAGTTGAACGTTGATGTATAATTTTGCATTCTCTTAAAGCCTGAATTAATATTTTTAATAATATTAGATTAGAAACTATCAAAATGCAAACTATCAAATGAAAATATATTTTGAAAGTGAAAAGTTTAAAAATGAGGATGGCAAATCATTACTTAGAAATAGCTCACACGAGACTATCACAGGGCTACGGCATCCTGTGTCGGCAGGCTCTTCTGTCCTTGATGGAAGATTGTGAGTTTCAATCCTGCGTTGAGGTGCAAGCTTATTATTCGTAATCTTGTATGTAAAGACTTGCTTTCGCATCTCAATTTTATGATTATTTTTTCATATTTTAAATGTTTGTTGCTATGTTGATTAAAATGTTTCTAATTTATGTTGTGGTGACTTGAATGAATGTTGTTCAATTTATCTTGAAAAACAAAAGATATTTTGATTATCTATTACTCCTGGATCGGATTTTCTATTTACATCCTGATTAGTACAATAGATGTAAAATAAAATCCTCAAAGTTTTCTGCAATCCATATTCAAATCTGCTGATTTACTTTCGAACAGCAAAGGAATAGGGGATATGAATTATATAGTAACCCCTTGTATATTCAATTATTTTAATTTTTTGTTTTGATTGGTACTTAAAATGTCTGTTTTAGTGCTTTTAAACCTTGATATCTCGTATTTTTGTACACTAAAATATTATGTCTTTATTATGTTGGTTTATGTTCTTGCACCAAAACAATTATGCATTTTAAGTGTTGCACGTTTAAAAATTATATTGTAAACTTTAAAGGACATCATGTTTCAACAGAAATTCAGGATTAGTCATTTCATGAGAAAAAAGTTCCAGCGTGTTCCTAATAAAATTATCCATAAATTCTTTCGCCGTTTTTGCCTCAGAAAAGATTCCCATAGAGTGTTTTGAAAATTTCCAATTTTATGGCAGCATGTATGCCATCGAAACTTTGAGTACATTTTCAACAACTCAATCATTGTTGCAGACTCGGAAAGTTATGAGCGTCATTTGCGAACAGTGAGTGCACCGCAATTCTGACGGTCGGCCGATCTGGCTGGCTGGCTGGCTGGCTAAGATCATGACGCATTAGGGTCAGACGTGGTCCCAGAGCCACGCGCGATAAAAGGCTGGCGTAATTTGCACCCCATTCTGATTTCACAGCATCTCTTTTAGTCATTAGTATGAGAAAATGTAGGTTATATTCTTCAGTATTATTTAGTACTTTCATCAGCGCTTTGACTCACTTAAAACACAACATTCTAGAAGTTATATATAGCATAATATTATATTCTAGAAGTGATATATTATAGAAGCCGATCAAAGCTGTGGAGTAATTAAGAGTTTCCCAGCAAAATGATATAAATCTAATTAAGAAGTCTGAGGTTTACTGTCACCTGAAACCGTATCTTATATAGACACTTGAAATGACTAACCCTCAATATAAGCTCTAATTACTCATTAAAGTGCCGTGTGGTATGGTACTAGCGCTTCCTTGCACGCACAGACTCGCGTGAGCAATTCTAATAATAATAATAATAATAATAATAATAATAATAATAATAATAATAATAATAATAATAATAATAATAATAATAATAATAATAATAATAATAATAATAATAATAATAATAATAAAAACCTCCAAACGCCGCACGCGGCTGAGCTGAACCTCGGCAACTCCACAGTGACTTCTAGGTTGAATGTTCTGGAATTTTTTAAATTCGTCCATTCGATTCGACAATGAATACCCACCTTCTTAACTTGCCTTACGTATTTAGTCACAAGCATAGTTCAGTTAAATGATCAGAGTATTCACCGTGGTATGTGCATGTATTTCAAATATCACGTAAAATTTCATTACCTTTGTGCAAATGGAAGGCCGATTTTAGGCAGTTTGGCATCAGCGCTATTTTGCATGTCATTATAAAATATTTTAGTAGTGTGGTAATCGCCGTTTGAAAAGAAAATTACAATTTGTAAGTTAGATTTCTTTATGGCATTTAAAATACTCAATTTTCATTTTACGTATTGAATATTTCAAAATAATTAATACTACTTTTTGAACAATCGGGAAAATGGTGTCCAGAGTAATGTAACACGGCTTTCTACCACCTTTCGTGTAAAACAACTCTTGGCACTTTGTCCCGATAGGATGAAAGTACAGTTCCCTACGAAAATGGTGGAGAGTTGAACGCAACTGGGGAAAAATGTTCAGAAAGATTACAAAATAAATTTCACATGTGTTGTTTATTCCATACAAAATTCTAAATAAGCAGTTCAGTTTTATACTTTTAATTCTTTCCTCAATATTTTCTTAAAATAACTAATTAATTATGAAGTATATCATTTTAAGCACAATTCCCTTACATTGAAGTATAATGAAAATGAAAGTAGTTCTTAATTGATTAGAAAATCCTTTTCACAATTCTTCTGGAAACATGAAATTTAAATATAACATTCGTGTAAAATTCTTCAAAATGCTGCAGGATAAGGATGAGGCGAAAAAGGGAACGTTTTGCCGGCAGCTCCTGCTCTTTGGGGACTGCATTCTTTCCGCATTGACTCGGCCGGAGTCCGCGCGCAGCGGGAGACAGGCAGCTGGACTTCACGCGCTGCTGGTCAGCGGTCGCAGCTCCTGGCGCGGGCGCTCGACTAAATGGCGCACACCTGGACTTCACTGCGCACTGTACCCACTTTTCTCTCACTAAGATGCAATGAGTTTATCACGAAATGACAATACTTGTTGATACAAGGCACAAAACTGTTTAATCCTGTTTTGTATGCATTTTTCATTCGGGTCACCTAATTTTGGTAATTGATTTGAGTAAGTATGAAGAAAGACATTTGACTTCAGTAGTAGCCAGTATGGTGAATTTGAAAAGGGCTGTGTTCCTGCGTCAACTTAGAGTACTTACAACATCGTAATATTAAACTCAGACTCATCCGTAGCCGATATGGAGTTTGTTAGTGAAGACGTTGCTTAATTCCAAGACCTAATTTTTCGTGAGCTCCTTAGGAATTTAAAGTGGTGTTAAAAGAGGCTTTCTATTGCTATATTATTTTGTTGTTTTTCAAAAATTACGAAAATGTAATTTTTTTGACTTGTCTCCCACGTTGGTAATATTTAATTAGAAGCGATTTCTTCACATTATTAGATTTATGAGTACATGTGTTTTAAATAATTTCAGGTAATGGTTTTCAAAAAATCAACAGTTTTCTGTTAATATGACCTCAAATTTCCACATTTTCAGAAAGGCTCAAACGCCGTTTTCTCAAAAATGGCTCCAAAGATTTTGTTCAAACATTTCCAACCGATAGCGGTAATGGCTCTGTTTTATATGACGTAAAGTTCATTTTCATATATTCTTTTGATTTTTCAATAATTACACATATAATTATGTGTTTTAAATGACTCAAATTAAGTTTTTCGAAAACTCAATAGATTGCTGTAAAAAAGAGCTTCAAATTTCAAATTTGAAGTAATCCTTAATGGACATTTTCTTTAAAACGGCTTCAAATTTTTTAATGAAAATTTTTATTTGGAACAAAGTTTTACTTTTCTTTAACATTTATCAAGGTATATTTCGCTTCTACTATAAAAAAACGAAAAGTTGAGAAAATGTCTAGAAAACGTACTTTGAGCGACCATCCATGGCAGCTGGCAAGAAGATGGGGCATTACCGTGAAGCCAGTCTGCACTAAGAAAATTAGAAAACTTTACTACGAGAAAGTCAGTGCCATTCTGTAGCTCCTCTAGTTATTGTTGTAAAACTGTTGGTAAAGATTGCATTTAAACTGTGTGGAGAAAATAATAAAAATATACCCCTCTTCTTTCGCTCAACGGATATCCATCCGGGTTCAAAGCTTGGCGTGAGAATCCCGAACTGTGAGTAAAAAGTAATGTTTGAGTTTCATACTTTTAATTTACACCCTGACAATGAGTACCTCTCTCAACCTTCTCAGTGCTTGCAAATGCCTGGAGCCGCTACTACATTTCTCGTCATGTCCGCGTCTTCGCCATATTCCCACCTCTCCAACTCGCCGGCGCTGAAGGCGTCGTCTAGACGTCTCAGACAACTCGGTGGCCAACCATGTAATCCTCTTTGCCGCCCTCGCAACAGCCAAATACGACCTCGGCTGCGCCTTCGTACGTCCGCCCACTTCTTTGTTTGGCGCTCTGCCTCGGCCGCCCGTCCGGTCCACCCGCACAGCCATCGCCGTCTCGCCTTGCTCTCCCTCTTCGACCCCCGCACAACACTCGCTTCCATACCTCCGAAGTCATTACCGCACCCCCGCATCACACACGCCCTTCCCTATAAGAATCGGCCACGCCTCACGTACTACCCACCCCGTAGGTATCGCCTATGCCACACATTCCCAAACCTATTCGCACTATACACTTCACCTGCACCACTCACCTCACCCGCACCCCCGTAGCAAACTTTCAACCATATTTTCCACAGACACACATCACTCACAACATTCATATTACGCGCACAACTACCACCCATGTCCCTTGCTCTTTAGTGCTATCACCGCGATCGCCATTGTTCCTGCAATGTTCCCCCTCACCGGCTGAGTGATCTTACCATTTTCTCTGCAGCTTCTCTGATCGCGACGTCCTAGGATTCGAGTCCCGACGATGACGGACATTACTCTAGCTAGGTATCTGGGACGAATTCAGCTACTACCTGGAGGATCGTTCTAGCTGATGATCAGTAGTTTTGTCGTACCTCCTCAGATCAATTCCTGGCGAATGCCGGAGCAGGAGACTAAGGAACGGGACACGGATAGTTACGCGATCTTTCTATCCTCCTCCTCGTTTTATCTTTTCCCTTTGCACCCTTCACACAATATTTCACACCCCTACAACACAATTCGAAGGACCAGTCGAGCCCTTCGAGCTTATCCCGGTGGGGCGGTGACCCGTTGGGGAAGATAGTTGGGGAGAAATCGCCCGCAAGCCGACGTGTATGTTGGCGCCGGATTTTATTTAACCAATACAGAGGAATACCGCCAACCTCCAGAATAGAAATACTCACTACGCCAGCGGGACTAATGACCATAGCAGTTGACGTGCCCGGAAACCAATCAATCAACCTGCATTCCTCGCCCAGGCCGGCGCCTCACGCCCGCCACGCCGCCTGCACTTCGTCACCCGAGTGGCCCTCGCAAAGGTTCAACCTCCCTCTTCATCATGCCCACCCTCGTCTTCCGTGTCGCCATCTCCGCGTCAGCCTCTTCCCGCCATTGTCCGCAGGGGCAGCCCGCCTGCCTCACCCACACCGCCGTGTCGCACGCCGCGGGTGAAGGGAGGTCGCGGCGGCTGGAGCGCGTAATTGCTGCAAGCGGAGCGGGGCGGAGCGGAGCAGAGCAGAGCAGAACGCGGCGCGGTGTGGCGGGGCCCGGCCCTGCCCTGCCCTGCCCGGCGCGGCGCTGTGGTTCCGTTCGGGCGCTTGCGCAAGTGACGCGAGGCGGGCGGGCGTAGGGGCGGTGCGGCGCCGTGGGGGCGGGGCGGAGCGGAGCCGGGTGGGGCGAGGGGGCGGCAGCAGGCGGCAGCGGGCGTTCCCAGAAAAAGGCCGCGAGGCGGTCGCCGCGTCCAGTGCGTCAGGTTTTTCGGTTCAATATTCATGAGAGGACTGGGACTGGGATGGGCGGCAGCCGGTGGCTCAGTGCCGCGCGCGGATGGATGGCGCTCCCATCACCCGGCCGCGCCGCCCACCGCAGCTCCCTCGATCGCTCACACTCGCGCCTCTTCAGTGTTCATGCGGTGGAGGTGAAATCCGGGCTACTTGTTTCGCCCTGAATGCACGCCGTCTGCCTTCTGCCTTATCTCGGGTATGGGTGCCGTGACTGTGTCCATTTCGTCTAGACTAAAACTAGAGAAAGACAATGGAAGAGTTCTGTGCAAAAAGGGGGTGGCTCAGATTCTTGCAGTCTCGAAATAAAACAAAATGTGTTATATTGAATTGGATTAGTTAGAATATCTAATATTTTATCATGTAGTATTTTTTGATTAGATGAAATATTCTCCTACATTTTTAATGAACTTCAGTCAATTGTTCCCGAGTTGTTAAAAAATGGAACTGTCTGTTATGTTGTATTATGCCAAAAATAACATAACACAATGTCACTTAAGGACCACGATATAATGACCACGACCATCTCCACAACTATCTGAAAGTCAAGAACCGCTAATACTCTGAAATCCATATACTCAACAACTGATCTAACTAGTTATGAGGTCAACTCAACTACTAACTAATTATCAGGACATAGAATTTAATTATCTTTATCGAATATGGATTTGAAGAGGTGAGCAATGATTTCTCATTTGGTAAGCCTCGAATGCCACTGCCTCAGCAAGTCTATTGGCGGCGCCGTCGGTGCCCAGAAGTGGACCTGGTCGTGATCATAGTTAATCACACGACGGACGCGACGTGGTTGCCACGTTCCTGGAAGGCCTACGCAACGCGCCACTGCTCATGACAACCTTGAAAAGCCAATTCCTCGAGGGCGTTGCCTTACGATGTTTGTCATACTATGTGGATCGGCAGCTTAGTTGCATTTTTGAAACAAGTACTTCCAATGTTTTCGATCTTGTAAATGAGAGAGAGGTGGGGAGAGGGGAAAAGAGGGAGAGGGGGAGAGACGGAGAGATGAAGAGAGAGGTAGTGTGGATGTGTGCATGTAAATATTGATCCCGGGTGCGCCAGATATTAAGACCGTTGTCGCGTTAGTGTAGTTCAAGTTATATTTATGAAGGTGAGGTTTCCCTTGCCCCCTCTGGGTCGTAAGTTCTGGTGCTGACGTATACGTCAGCTTTCGGAGTTTCCCTCTTCAGATATTTCCTCCAGCGTTGCATCGACCCAGCCGGGACAAGCTCTAAGCTCCCGACTAATCTGCCTACATGTGAGGTATGCAAGGATAAGCGTGTGTAAGGAGAGGAGATGAGGATGAAGGAAATATCGTGCGCGGTCCTTGGACTGTTTTTTAGAGTACTGCACGAGATTGGCCTAGAATTACGAGGAACCATGCAAAATTATCGATCAGAGCAGCTGGCCGTTAGAATTCTTCTACAGAAGTGGCTGATTTCGGCCCAGCTATGTAGCTAATAGAAAAAACGCCACTGTCAAAACTCAGAGCTCAGAACCTTCCAGTCAACGATGTTACAGAGACAACGCTGTAGCCATTGAGCTATCGCAGCCGGTTTGGTTTTTCAAGAAACTATTCAGATGTCAAATGAATTTCGTACTTTTCTTTTTGAATTTTTCTTACATTTTTATGCTGTTTAGCTTGTGTTTTTATGTATATGTTATTTAATTTGTTTTAATTTCCATGTTCTATTGTTATAACTTATCTTTTTAAAGATATTCCTCTGATTTAATTTTAATTCCATGCTCGCAATACTGGAATTCCCTAGTAATCGTTAAGTTTTTCTCCCTGGTATTATTTCATTTTTTATTTTGTCCTCTTTATGTGTAGTATTGCCGACCTGGAAGGCCGAGGTGACTAAGAGCGAGTGCCGACTCAGCACTTCGGTCCGAAGGGTCGCGGGTTCGAGTCCCGCCTTGGGCATGGTTGTTTGTCCCTTGACTTTGTATGTGTTGTCGCGGCGGGCCTCGCTTTCTGCTGACCCTAGATCAGAGGAGCCCGCAAGTGTGTTGGTCTAGTGTTTGGTCGAATATGCGTCCCATCGGGACGTAAAGGGTAACCGGCTGTTGGCTAGATAAAAATCCTAGAAAAAAGTGTAGTATTTTCCTTTAAACCACATATTTCTTTCCTTCGATGTATTAATTTCTATATTACGAGAATTTACTTACCTATGAGGAAAATATTGCAATTATAAAAATGTTATTTTTTGGCTCCTCAGTTTCGTCTTTATAAAAATTCTTTGTTTCTGAAAATTGTCCATCAATTTTGTTAGCACTTTGAAACTCCAAAGCATGAAATAAATTGAAAAACACTTTCATTCTGATGTTTTTTCCATTTTTCACTGCTCTGCTCGCTCTTTTCCATACGTCAAAAAGATCGATGAACCTTGTCTCTGCCATTGCACTCAATCTACATACTGAATGCGAAACTATGAGGTTGTAGTTAATATTCTTGCGAGGAAAACTTATTCACTTATTTGAAATTTTATTTAAATTTGTATATTCTACCTTGGCATTAAATACAATTTGTCAGCTGTCTAGGGTGCTGCAAATTTTGAAAACGAATAAAAAAATTCTCGTAAGAAACTATCATTGGTTGTTATATGTAATAAAACAGCGCCAAATCGTCCTTAAAGCATCATTTACGTCGATGATTTCTGGCGACAAATCTGACGATTTCTCAACCCCTTGGTGAAAAAATTCAAGGTACGAGAGACAGTAACAAGATGAGCCCCATCAGCCACAGCAAGTCACCTGCTCTTCCTAAATGTTAATACATCTCGATGATGATCGAGATGCATTAACATTCGTAATGTACCTGCATTCGTTACTGACCCCAAGCTCTTCATAAATACGATCGAGACCTTATAGTAACACTTGACGATAACCAAAGCATTAATATTTAAGAAAAACAGCTGGCTTATTGTTAATTGATTGATTCCGGGCGCGTCGACTGTGAAGATTAGTCCCGAAAGTGTAGTGCATATGTTGTCATCGGGAGATTGCGGTTATGTTTCGCAGTTGAAACATGAGATCCGGCGCTGACTTTCACGTCGGCTAGCGGAATTTCCCTCAACCAGGTATCTCTCACCAGCGGGGCACCGCCCCAACCAGGACAAACTCTAGGATCCCGGCTGGTCTTCCGGCATATGTCGAGTAGTGCGAGTAGTGCTCGTAAGTGTGCGTGGAAGGGGATAGGATAGGAGAAGAAAGAGGAAGGAAAGATCACGCGCGGGCTGCGGCTTGCGGCCAGTTTGTTATGGTACTACTCCGGCATTCACCGGATGTTGAACGGAGAAAACGATCGAACAGAAACGAAAAAATACCGGTCATAGGAGCAGACCACCAAAATTCTGCTCCAGAGAGCAGCTGTATTCGACACAGCTCTCTAGCTATTGACGAAAATCCTGCTGCCGTTGAGACTGGAACCCTAGGACTTCCCGATCACACGCACAGCAGTGACATCAGTTGGTGTCCTAAGCCACCTAAGCAGGTCGTGGCATGTTATGACTAGTGTGGTTTATCTTGTTACTACCTCAAATGCCTCTATTGTATTCTCTCTTTACAATTAATTGTATATTTTTGGGGAGGAACAATTTATCCAAAGCGTGTTATGGTTTAATATTCTAATAAATACCATTAAAGTGTTTCAATTTCGATGGTTTCAGTACCTTCATGTTCATGGTCTCGTTTTAATTTGAACTGCTTACACTAGATATGATTCTTCTAAGATACACAATAGTGCGTAGAAATATAATTATTAAAGATGAATTCTTAATTAAGGAAATAAGCATCAGTAATCTTTGCATATGTACTTTAATTGCAAGATTTGTTTTGAAATGTGATTTGATTTATAATGTGATAATTTGTGTATTAACGAAATGTGATCTACACGGCTATCTTCTTTGGATTAAATTTGATGCAGGTTTGTAGTTTATATCTTTCGTAATTTTCTGCTTTTTATGTTTTCTTTTCAATTACGGTTTTTTAAAGATTTGTACGAAATTGCTGGTTTTCATATTTATTTATAGTTTTTTACTTTGCAATTATCCAGAAAGATCAGATATCGATCCGTAATTCGAAAAAAACGATTTTTGTACTCGTTCTTATTGTTATCAGTGACTCGAGAGATATAATTCGATGCACATGGCCTTGGGACTTACCAAGATTTACGATCGAAATACCATGTAATTTACAAACGTAATAGCTGGTGATGTGAAGTTCGGTGATGTCTTTATTGATCCTGGCAGTACATGGAAATGTGGAAGATACATTTGATGTATCGACTTGCGCTGTGTGATAGTCAGTGTCAGGATTGAGTGCGTCATGCCTAATAGCAGCTATTAGTGTGACCTGCAGAACGGGCTACTACTATGACGAATAGTCTGTAAGTGCTTGCAAGAATGCATCCGCGTCATCTTTTGAGCCCAAACATGGTGGGGAACGAAATAATCTTGTTCTAAAAACCAGAACATGCGGCAGGTTCAGGCGAATAATTGTTTGACATTGAAATTGATTAAAATGACTGAAACGGGAAGTATAGGAACTAACGTACTAGGTATGTAAAGCTACTTACATGTGGAATTATTCTTGATTATTTTCCAAGCTTCCATAATTCAAACTACAATTTATCTGCTTATGCAATTTATGAAGCTTTACAGGGAATCGTTATGACAAATAAATGAATTTCCTACGTTGGCCAAAACATAACTCTCGCAAATGTGTATTTTTATATCGTTGTGTGGTGATTAATCACAAATGTTATCACAATTCGTTTCTAGTTAATTATCAACATGATTAGAAGTTTTTCTCTTTACCCTCTTACGCACTTTCTTCCTTTTACAGCTCTTATCCTCTCTTCGATTATAGACTTATCTTCTTTCATTTTCACCCTTTTGTCTGGACTCTGCATAATACTATTTCTGTTCCTTTTGCTACTTACCTTTTATTTTGTGCTAAAACGACCTGGCATTTTCTGGTCCTTCTCTCTGAAACCAGAAAATCTAATTTGCATTCTTAGTGTTGGTTTGTGTAAGATGAACCTAGGTGTATTGTCGAGCCGCATGTTTGACTTCGGTGCCTACACGACGCGACAACGCTCCAACAGTCTTTTACATCACGCTCCGCCTGCCCCGAGCGTGTGCAGTGGAGCAGCGCGGTTGGTGGGAGGGGAGGGGGAGGGGGCAGGCTCAGCCTGGCGCGCAGGCGACGTTCCGAGGTCCAGCCTCGCATATCGAGCCTATTAGGGCCATTAGCCAGGCGATAAGAGCCATCCCAGTCGCTTTCCGCGCCTCCGTTTCTTCTCTCACAGGTCTCCAGAGGCCGGACACCTACTGTCATTCCTGTACACTCCCAACGGCTCCGTTTCCCCAGTCAGTTTCTTTGGGATGAAAAGAGAAATGGAAAAGAAAGCGAAAGGAAGATGAGTTAAATACATTGAGAAGGAAATGTACTACAAAAAAATTTCCGCTACTGCCATTGCACTCCTCTAAATTGATTGACCTTCCAACTTCACTGCTATTCCTCCTTGGCCAATGCGCTACACTCTAATCTTGCTTTGTCAACAGTAATTTTAGGGGATACTGCTCTTTCCTACACTGCCTTATCAAATGATTCTCTTGTCTATTTTACTTTGCAAACATGACAATGAATGTGTAATAACCACATTCATATTTTTGTATTACGTTTTCCAAATCTTTATTGCTTATTTATTCCTGTCATTGCACATAATCATGACTGTCGTATCTCACAGTTATGTAAGTTTACTATACAACATTATTCCTTTCTCCTCCTTCTCCGTGTCCTCGTTTATTTTATCTTCTTTTTGTAATTCCTCCTCCAACTCCTCATTTATTTATTTTTCTCTTCTCCTCCCCCTATTTCCTTTCTAGACCTACTCCTTCGCCCCCTCCTTTGCTTTATTCTCGTTCCTTTGATCTTTTGTTCTATCCACCCTTATCCTACTCCCCCTGCTCGATTCTCCTTCTCCGCCTTGATTCTCTTTCTCCTCCTTTATCCCCTCTTCTCCCTTCATTTTTTATTTCCCTTCATCCCTTCCTTAGCCTCCAAATCTCCCTTCTATACCTTCATCCCCTACATCCATTCCATTTCTCTCCTCCCCTTCCTTTTCCTCCTTCTCCTTCCCCTTCTTAACCTCATTTCCTTCCTTCTTCTTCAGAACCTCATTCATCTCCTCACCAAGGCAAAGGAAGATGAAGCTGGAGGAGAAAGAGGGAGATCTTTCTCCTCTACCTTAATCTTCCTTTGCCTTCTTCGCCTTTATCTCTTCTTCATCCTTGCCCTGCAGCAGAACATTCCCAGCAATGGTATCTGTTGCCTGGTTCTTAGCGAGCGCGAGGCCCCCCGCGCCGTGTGCCTTTGGCCGTGCGTGCCAGCGGGCTGGACTGCTACCTCCGCCCCCCACCCTCTGCCCCCCTCTGCGACCGCGCGCCGCGCAAAGTGTCGTTCCATGTCCGCGCCTCCCGCAACGACCCGCCGCCCTCCCCCATTGGTCGCGGCTCCGCCCACGTGACGCCCGGAACGCGCGTTTCGCCGGCCGACGTGTAATCCATTTCCCCGCGACGCTCTTTTTTCTTCCTTTTGCGCACGCCAACTAATAAACATTACGTGTCCGACGATAGAGACCCGGAATTAATGAAGTCGCAATAAATTCGAATTAAGGCGTTGGTCACAATGTAAATTTCCTAGCACGCGAGGTATTTGTCAAGTTACAGTGAATTTTAGTTTGAATGATTTTGAAACTTAATATAAAAAATGTTACTTCAAGAATCTGCTTGTCAAAACAATGTCCTGGACGTAGGCTCGACATTTTCGCTATTTTTTGGTAAATTAACGTTTCTTTAAAATATTACTACTTCATTTATTTGCAATAAATTTTAAACCTCTTACATATTGTACTCAATATATTATTATAATACGAAATAATTAACTATCATTGGCATTTGAACTTAATTTTTTATATTGTTCTATGATTCAATGTCTGCTTTCTGAATGTAAATATCACTACACTATTTGTATTTAATGAATACGATAAAAATTCTGATTACCATTAGCAATACCATCAACAATTCTTGGAAAATATTAAATCATAATAATTATTTGAGTTTCAAATAAAATCATAAAACATTTTCGTGTTTTGTATACACTGATCTTTACGATACTTATTTAGTAACATTTCACTTTACAAAATTTGCTATTGGCACAATATTCACCAATGTAGCACCTTCTTGGCAACGACAGATATTTAAACGTTTTCCATAATTTAGAGGAGACGCTAAGTGCCCGACTCTATAAATTCACTCAGAGCTTCGATAACGTAAAAGAGTTCCGTGTTCCTGAAATTTACCGCCCTTTTCCTTAATGTCTCTTAAAAGCACTGATGCTTCAAGTTTCCCAGATCGTTCATTGCATTGATTTACAGTTTTAAGACATAACATCAGTGTAAGTCTTAAGAACCAAGTTGTAGACAGTTCTGTGTGTTTTATTTCGAGGTATTCTCTGGGTGGGTGCTCGTCTCTTCTAGAGAACGACGTCATCAATTGACTATATTTCGGAAACCAATTTGCAGAATGTTAAGTTGTAATTGTTGTTTTCGAATCTTACACGTACTAATGCTGCATCTTAAATTGTTTCGAATTTTCAAGGTGGAAAGGAAAACTTTTTCATCGATTTTTCAAAAAATGAAATAAAATAAGGAAAAAAGGAAAAAAGAAAATATCCGAAGAAATATATATTTTTTACATGTCTAAGCTCGTCTTGACCGTATGTGTAATTGCAATTTCTTCTCAGTGAAATATCAGGATTTCATAGTCTGTTGTATAGCTTTATATGCGCGGTAGACGTATAATTGCGAGGGAAGAGGTATATATTATATACAGCATGAAACGTTAAAACTGATTAATTAATTGTTAGAAAGTATTCAACGTATCAGATATTTTAAACCGTTCTAGGAGTTTTAACTGCCTATAACTGCCATAATGTGGTTTCCATTTGTATGGTGCACAAACCTGCGACAGCGTTTATTTCATTGCACTACATCGCATTAAGACTGAAAATAAGTAAAATGATACATGCTGTCCCCAATCTGCTACAAACGTCGCACAAAGGACAAAGTCATTTCATGGCTGGAAATGAGCTTGTTATCCCGTCGTGCCTAATTAAACATCCCAAAAAAGTTGGCGTTTTTAGAGTAAATTCGTACCACTTACATACATCGCTAAAAATGCACAGACAATACAGAAGTTTCAAAAAATGATTCCGAACATTGACGTCCGGGATAATGGCATTTCATTTAACACAAGTTAAAAAGCTCCTTGCATTTTACTTACTTCTTACTACCTTCAGGTGTGGCATCAACGTCGCACACTTTTGTCTCTATACGATTCACCCTAAGTTCGCGTGGTCCGATGCACGCCAATTAACAGGTCCACAACTTTCTCACGCAAACTTGGTGAATCGCAACGCGTTGGCCAGTCCCAGCATTCACATGGAGGTAACCGAGTAATTCGAACTCGTGCAGCCGTCATACGGGTAATGATATTTTACGTCAGTTGTAAAAAAGCGCACCGAAAGGATTTCTCAATACCTTAGAAACCTGGACAAAGCAGTAAAATAATTAACCCTCTTAGATAATGACGGGAAGCCTAGAAGCCGCTCTGGCAACGTATTCCGAGCCGGAGGTCGAGTCACGTGTGCCCGGGTGGAACGACCGCGTGTAGCCAGAGGGCGCTTCGGGGCGCGAGGCCCGGCCGCCAGCCGTAATCTGTTTGCGTCCGTAACCAGCTCGGCCACTTGCCGAATTTTTGAGGCTTCAAATCTCAACGACCTTCTTAGTCGGCCATGTCGTCGGGTTCAAGTATTTCAAGGACGATTTCTATATATTTGTTGTGTAGCAATACCGGTCAAAGGAGACTTGATTCATGTTTTGAAAAATTAATAGGCGATTCTTGTTATCCGGATCATTAACCTAGTCTTTAATTACGTCTGAACATCGGATCAAGAGTGAAATCTATATTATGTATTCAGTAATTGTTCACAGACTCAAATCCGTTTATACTACTGTATTCAATATATATATATTACGTTTTTGAGCTCAATCCGTGTAGTGTCTAAAAAGTGTGTTGAACATTCACGGTTAATCAGGCGTATAAGTTTGGGATTATTGTTCTCGTTTACACAGTAAACTTCACATCTGAACACTCATAATGAACAGTAACTTCCAGTCCCAAAGCCCTTATTACTGGGCAACGTTGTCAGATTCAATCATTTCAAGGACGTTTTTCCTGTCACTTTTGTGTCAATACTCGAAGTGGCTTGATTATAGTTTTTAAAAAGTTATTAGGCAATTCTCGAGAATCGGGTCATTAACGTTACACAAATACTTGCGTGTTTTCTGCTACTTACGTTGTTTGATTTCAACGAAATAATGTAGCACATCACCTGTCTTCTTGTAAGCATCCGAAAGTGATACGTATTATTGAAGCAGCCATTAAGAGAAAATCAAGAGCTAAGTGATCGTAGTTTCGTATACAGTTCATTTAAGTTGAAATATAATTCATTTAGTACATACTTGTACATCTTTGTGATTGCAAAAATAGACAATTCAAAGAGCACTGGAAGTCATAATCCACAATTTTGATTTCTTGTCTGATGGTTTTGGTACAAATACCGTCAACCAGTGTAACTTCGACCGTTTCATAGGCGTACTTGTGTAATTGTGCTACATATAGGATCCGGTGATTTAGCTAATTTCGAGATTACCATTGTTTACTCCATAGATGTCTCTAGCTATGCAAATGTGTCAAGAATATTTTTGCTCCCTTCTCAATAGCAATTGATATTAGTTCGATACTTTCGGTCATAAGTTGGAAGAGTGAAATCAAACTATTACATGCTTAGATGTTAAAATGTATATATTTTCCTGTTATTGTGCTACTGGATGAGAATCTCTTCATAGAAAGGGTTGGGAAATAATAGATTTAACAATTAGTATTTGGTTAAGGTCGTACTAAATTTAGGGTGGTACATTTTTCAAGAAACTTAATTAAGCAGATTAAAAATTTCCATTCGGCCAGCCTCGGAAAAGGCTAAATGTTTGAGGGAGGTAATAATATGGGACAATCTAACGAGTCACCGCTCTAGAGGAAATCACTCTCTTTGAGAATAACTTTGGATTTATTTTTTGTTCTCCAACTACTAATACTCCCGATCGAGCTTGTTGACACTGTTTTATTCTGTCCTATAAAAGTTACATTTTGATTACTTTATTCTCACTCACCTACCAACACAATAACATTCATTTTTTGTGAATTCTGTTTATTAAACTAAGGAAACAAGAAAATGCACTAAAGAAATGTTATAATGATCATATAAGAAAAATTACTCAATATAAACATTGTTTTGTTGAATTAATATGAAAATTGCAATTTTCAAATGTTTCCGTGAATTTAAAAAAATCACTTTTGTTTCACTGTTACTTATTTCATTTTCCTTTATTGACACAGATGCATCTAAAGTATAGTACTAATAGTAGTAAAAGATGTACAAGGAACAATGACTAACTTCATCGAAATGTTATTTTTTTATATAATGAAATTTTCAAAATAGCTTTCGGGAAAAGACAAATAAATAGCTTGGTAGATTTTCCGCGAATTTTGGAGGGAACTTTACAACATTCTTCCATTTTGTACATATAAATATGTTCACCTATGCAACAGTAATTAGAAACTCACTGTTTTGTTCATCTAACTTCATATTGACAAATGACGATTACAATGAATAACTTTTGATGCAAAACAAATTTTAAGGTTTTCAAGCTCTAGTTTCAGCAACAAACTAGTAAAGTGAACCATTTCTATTGGGCGTTATTTGATGACTTTGGCCCTCAGGCAACTCCAAACACTTGGACTAGAGACCCTTCGGTTTTAGAGACACCGTCGGGGAAAACACATGTGTAACACCTCAGATAATACTTAAGTCTCGAAATTATACAACATAATTTTTGTCACTATAATTTAAGTTTTTGTTATTAACACAAGCTTTACTTTATTTACGAATCTTTAAGTAAGTATTTAAAATAAAAAGTAGAAATATAATTTAGTCGGGTATGTGCACATACATGCTCTTCACGACTGGCATTGTACGAGTGCATTCCCTAACAACCCCAGCGACCTAAGAGATTGTACTCATTCCACAAAGTTGTTTAGTTTTCTTACAAGAAGCTTACGGACTGGCGGCGAGCCAAAGAGTAAACACCCATCCAATGTTCCCTACATCGATACACATTTCCTAGCTGGGATATCTCGTGGAGTAAGCAGTCTCCTCGACACATCCCGAGAGCTGTCGCCGAAGGAATGTATTACCATACAATGGCGGGGTATCAGGTCTTAGTCCGGTCAGCCGCGTTGCGGGCGAGGATCGCGAGGAGGCGGGCCGCGGCGGTGGGTGGCTGGATACGACCGCTGCTCGCGACGGATGGCCGCGCTATGCGCGAGCGGCAGCGCTGCTTAATTGTTTCAGCGAACGGCTACCTCCAACTCGGATCTTTCCTAGAGCACGATTCCGAAGAGAAACTAGTGGTGTTACAAAAGCACATACTTTGTTGCATTATTTCTAAATGCTCGGCTGTAATATACTGCTACATAAACCTGAAAAAGTGTTTCCAACTAGCAATTTGTTTCCGCTCAGAGACCCGAACTCATATCCTCAGAGTTTAACTTACCGACACACATACCACTAAGCCACAGAAGCACCGTATGGGTTGAACTCGGGCAGAGGCATAAAATGTATGCTTCATGAAGAAACACTCAAAAATATCTGTTTGAAACTCCCAAAGCCTCCAGTTCACTCAGATCGATTGGGGAATACTAATTTTAAAGAAAATCGGCTGAACGGTTTAGGCGCTAGCGTTGACCACAATCAGACAGACAGATGTTTTGCCGTCAATCGATTTTTCGGTATCAAGGACCAAAACATGGATTCTCGCTACATCACGTAGGTGGAATCCACGTTAGAGGAATTTTTCTCTATTTAGCGACAGGATTTATCCACTTTTTTGTTACCAGTGCTCGGCAATAAGAGATTTTGTGCCGAAAATTCGTTTTTCAGCACACGATTACGTAACTTTCTCTTCTTACGAAGTAACCTCGAAAGAGGGAGTAAGTAACAACTTGCGAGATAGTGTTCCAGGTCGAAAACTTCAGAGCATTTCAATGTTAAATAAAATTTTAGTCTTCTCGGGAAGAAAATAAATATGTATTGATTTAAACAATATTAAATCTCACAATTCATTTTATCAAACATTCCGTTCTGCAAAGGACCGTCCACATATCAGGTTCGTCTAGATGCACTCCCAGGTTTGATTCATAACCCTATCCAACCTGTATCCGTACACAATAAACTCTAAATCAATTCAAAACCAGTTAAAGAGCTCATAAAATTCTTGGTAGTAAAATAGTAAAATACATTCATCCCTTACAAAAAGGATACTCTACACTCGCACAAGAATAAAAAAGTATTACAAGTTTTTCAAAGTTTAATAATTAAAATTAATGGTTCTCTACGTAAGTTCATTTGTGCAGTTAATTTGTAGGAAAGTTAATATTGTTGATCATTCCGAAGTAGAATGAAGAGATTTTCCAAAGGATAAGGAAAATAATTGCTTGCCTTTATTAATCCTGAAAGATGATTGGATAAAAATAATTGTATTTCCACTGTGAAAAATTATTTCATTGCCTCTTTCTTCTTGTTACCCGATTTGACATGAAATAAGGATTAAAGGTATTTACATTTTGCGAAAGAAAAAATTAATGAAGTTATTTGGCAATAAATCAAAATAAAATATAAGCACTGACATTTAGTTTGCTTACCTCACAATGACTATTTCAAAGAAATTAGTGTAATGTCAAAAGAGATGAGTCAGACAATTCATGAGAGCAAATTCAAGAATAACGAATTATTTTGAATAACGAATTTAATTATCAGTACAAATCCATAATATGACATGTCATGTTCCAATTTTTACAATCATTTTAATATTTTTTATTCACACACAAATTTTACGTGAATTTCAAAGCACTGTCATTTGGGATGTGGCTTGATTTGTTTTGTCATGGAAAATTTACGGGAATAGCTTTCAAACAATCTCAAAACAAATGACAGGACAAATTGAAAACATTAGCGAGCTATAAATCTTTTTCTTGGAATTAATGAAAAAAAACTGATTGGAATACTCGCCTTGTTTTATTATCTGTCCGACAATCGAAAACAGAGTAGCACTGTTCCAAATGAATCACAACGATTTCTCCGAGCCGATATAAACTGCTGACCCAAACGTGTCAGGTCCCATTCTCGTAACGAAAGGCGTGCGACACGCTATTTCGACCTACTTCGCCGCGAATTAATTCAACGGAGCCCGTGATGGACACTGCCCATAACAGCGCGGGTAACGGGCGGACGGGTTGCGCGTGTAGGAAACAAGGGCGCCGATGGGCAGCTCGCAAATTTCGGGCGGTCGGATCAGCCTGCCCAAAATGGAGGCACGGGCTGTAAGGGAATACCGCACCGGTCCGCGCGATGCCGTGCCAAGTCGCTGGCCGTCCCGTTAAGCCGCGGCCCGCCGCGTAGGAGGCCTGTGTTCGTGACCCGTCGCGTGCATCCCGCTGGTCGATTCTACGCTGTCAGGGGCGGTGAATGTGTGTAATTGCTTGATTGTTTCTATCAGGAAGTGTTTGCAATCCGGTAAAAGAGGAGGCGGAAAGCGGGGAAGTAACGGTTCTGCAAATCTTTGTGTTGATTAAAATTCAGGTCCGTCTATATCCGTGCAAAAAGCGTTAATTTTGTAAGGTATGGGCACATGAAGAATTGGAATGAAAATAACAAATATTGTCATATAAATGACAAAGATAACAAGACAAACAGACATTTTCACTTTTTTGACAGATTGTGTAATGAGCATTTTGATGCTTTCCTTTGGAAGCTGTTTCTTTTGCCGTGAGTGTAAAACTTCGTGCTCATTTTATAATAAATCAGACTTGAAGTCTTTTTACAGTAGTTAAGATAAACAATTCATTACACTATTATTGAGGAAGAAAAGTTGTTTTTTTAAGTCCAAGTCAATTAGAGAATGGGAAAGTAGGGTTCGTTGATTGCTTATCAGAGTATATCTCATGTAATGTATTCGTTCGCACAGTAGAGTGCTACTGATGCACTTTCCTGAATATAATGTAAAGTTCAGTACAATGTGTCTGATTTGTTCGGTGCATGAATCTCAGTACAGTTGGGACATTGTTGGGTGCAGTCTAAAACATATCTCTGCCTATCGGAAGAGCTCCACTGTCAATAGTAGTATAAAAGCTTGGCGCCATTATACTAACTGTACTGACTATCACCGGAGAAGCTTTTAGTTGACGAATTTACTGTCAGTGCTAATGAAAGTGTTATTGATTTCTAACAGTGAAAAATTAAATTGGTCATCACACCAATACATCTTAGTCCAGTGTGTCTGCAAGATTTTCAAGCAGAGGCTGCCTGAATGGGATGAGTATTTATTTCTCACGATGCTGCTCCGTCCACACTGCTACCAGAACCCTCGTTTGTGCGTTCACGATTTACAAAGTAATTTGTGATTGATGCTTAGAGATGAGCAATTATTACACTTTACATAACTTGCCGTAAGCTCTGCTCTATATCGGGAGCGGGAGCTCAGTGCATCAATTGATGTCCCTGCAGTGCCACTGACCGGGAGGTCCTAGGTTCGAATCCTGACGGCGGCAGGATTTTCGACACTAACTTTTCACCTAGGTCGAATTCAGTCGCTGTCTAGCGACCGGTAATTGCTCTGATCGGTAGTTTTCCGTGGTTTCTCCGATCAACACCAGGAGAATGCCGAAGCAGTACCCTAACAAATGGGCCACAGACCGCGCGCGATCTTCCCTTCCTCTTCCCTGTCCTATCCTCTCCTCTTACACACACACACACACACACACACACACTTACACTAACATGCACTACACTACCACATATTCCGGGAGACCGGTCGGGAGCTTAGAGCTCGTCTCGGTTGGGGCGGTGCCCGCTTGTGGGAGAGTCCTGATTAGGGGGAAACCCCGCTAGCCGACGGTAGATCGGCGCCGGATCTCGCCATCTAGCGTAGGAAGATCACCGCCATCTCCCGATGAAAACATGCACCACATTAACGGGACTAATGATCTAAGCTGTTGACGCGAATCACTAAACAACCAACCTCTGCTACATCAGACTAATTACTGTGGCTTTGAATTTTCAAAAAATGGAATATGTTAAAAGTAATGGAGACTATGTATGATGTAATAGAGACTGTATGCTTAAAAGTAATAGAGACTATTCCCTCATAAAAAATAATTATCTTCATTGTACTGTAAAACCTTGCTTGAAAAAAATATTACATAATTTGTATTTTAGTTTAGGTTATCGGAACAAATCCCACAGCTCCAATAACTAACTGGACGACCTGTGCTATTATGCCCCACATTTGGCTGATCCCGATTCTCAAACTCTTGTATTTAAGACGTTTCTCTACCTCCTTGGTTAAGTTTTGATCGCACAGAACAGCCACATCTACAGGTAGGCACCTTTTTTCTCCAAATACAGGATAACAGTATCCGGTTTGTTTGGCGCTATCGTACGATCAATTTGAATTTGTTGGTCGTACAATATTGTATACAGTCCATCAGACGTCACCGGTTTTGGTGAGGGTTCGTACCACTTGGAGCATCTGTTGGGAACTTCGAGAGCGTTTCAGATTTGCTAGTGGAGGCCACAACACACTCTGTCGTGTCTTTTCAAGTATTCAGTCATTGCTAGAAATGGACAAGCCGAGACGATATGATCAATGTTTTCTACTTGTTCCTGGCAAATGCGGGATTTATCGTCATCAGAATGTTTGTTAATCATACTAAAGCCGGTCGGATTAGATCTGATATAAATAATAATAATAATAATAATAATAATAATAATAATATAAACTAACGTACTCGTGCGAAAATCCTCCCCTGTACCAACCGTCTTCACTATTTGACTTTTTCACTATTGATAACAATACAATACACCCTCGTCAAAACTATTCTTAAATATATTAACGGGTAGAGAGGCACAGCCGTGTAATACAATCGCGTAGAATTAGTAATTAGTTTAATTTCACATGTAGTTGCAGATTCTACAGGATCTGAAATGGTGAGATAAAATCGAGAAGCGCCGAACCAGCAAAAATGTAATAGAATGTTCCAGAAGATCTCCTCCTGTGGATTACGGTGCGAGGTACGTTTCTTTGAGGCATCCGGTCTCAAATTTTTTGTTTTAAGGCACTAGAACGCTTTATTTAGGAGTTATTTAACGATATAGATTAAAAAATGCTGCCGCGTGCTGCGAATTGCATTTGGCATGAATATTTATATGCATTCTTTTAACAAATCCTTCAGATTTTTAATGTTAAAGTGCAATTCATCACGACTCCGTGAAATTTCTTCTTTAGAGACCTCATTTATAAAGATTGGTTGCCTGTGGGAGTCTCAAAAGGAATGTATTGTAGTGAAAAAATATGATACGATGATAATAATTAATAATAATTATAAATAATTATAAATAATAGTACATTTATACTTGACCTCATGTAGGGAATACTCCCTGTAACGTAACTGGAATCAGCTCATATATTATTAATTTAATAAAAATAAATATTTCCCCACGCCTCTGAACTAATCCGCCATTTGAAATAAAATTTGTTTGAGGGTTTGAATTCGTGAAGTCTCCACATACGGGAAATGGGCTGTCTACAATTGGTTTGCCTCACTACTACTTCCACTGGATAACGCATAACACATAGTAAACAACATCATCACTACTGAAATATTATACCCTTTCCCTGTAAACAATAATACAACACAGTCATACGTAACAATGCAAAGAAAAATCTTTCACACATGCGCCCATTTCTTTTCCCTCTTATGTGGACACTGTTACACATGTGTGTGGACACATGTGTGTTACTTTTAAATTTAACGTTATATGAACTCCGAACCATTCTTGGTCTTCTCATATTTTCGTGTCGAAATGAAAATTTAAATGTCCATTCCCCTTGACGTCGGTCGTCGCCGGTTCCACCGTGAAATCAGCATCCGCCGCGCCGATCTCCAAAATTACATTCTTAAAAATTTTTAAATCCATTTTATGTCCATACTGGTACTTCCACTTATCGCCCAAAATTATCATATTCCATTTATCAACATTAAATCAACATGGCTTCCATCTGCAATGCGGCACACACCGAGTCTAACATCCGTATGCCTTCCCGTTTCTGTATTTCCTAAATTACAAGAAACTGTTGCATCTCCCTCGCTCGTTATTAACTTTTTGGAATGTAATTACATTTTTCTTTTAAATTTTGCTGAAACTCGATCCCACTCCCTTCCGTAATTAAATTGACTATTCCTTTGATTATTTTTGTCTATATTTTATTATCTTTTTGTCCCAATCTTGGCTGTCCGGGTGACGACGCGTTAATTGATGTGGTGCCGACGTTTCGATAATGCCGTGATCTTCATCAGGGCTCGGAATGTTCTTGTTTATTTATAATAACAATCCCCACACGAATACTTCAAAATGAACTTTGTTATATTAAACAGTACCATTACCACTAACGGTTGGAAAAGTTTGAAGAAAAATTTGGAGTCATTTTTGAGAAAATGGCGTTTGGGTGTTTCTGAAAACGCCGATTTTTGAGCTCATTTTAACAAAAATCTGTTGTTTTCCAGAAACATTACCTGATATTATTTAAAGCCCATGTACTCGTAAATACAATAACGTGAATAAATCGTCTCGAATGTAATATTATTGACCTGTCTCTCACGTCGGTAAAATTTAAATTTTATAATATTTGAAAAAACAAAAGAATAGAGCAATATGGTTTTTTATGTCATAGATGAGATGCATTTGGTACTATCCCTACCAAAAAATTTTGAACCGTTTTTGAGAAAATCTTTTGTTATATTTTTAAATTTATTTTTATTTATTTATTTTACGCCAAAAAACAGTTAAAACTGTATGACGTGCTATGGGGCGAAGTGAATTTTGTGCACAGTTTCAAAAAAGTAATGGTAAAATTCCTAGATTAATGAAGAGAGGCTTACAAGAATCACGTGGGTGGGATTTGGTTATTATTCGTACAATTCTTTTTTGTAATCTAAAAGTCTGGGAGCTATAAGATGTATTTCCCCAGAATATTATACCATATCTCAGGCGGCAATGAACATTCATGAAGTATACACAACGAGCAGTATGAACGCTGACTCAATTTGCAATCTGAACGCGTAGCATAATGAACTTAATTTTGTGTTCAATTCATTTAAATGGACATTTAAGGTTTGACTGAATTGAGTAATTGCAAATATTGCATGCACTATTGCACGAAAACTACTAAAATTTTTCAAAAAATCCACATGAGCTTAATGAAAGACATTTTTAGGAACAACAGATTTCATTTGAAGAAAATAACCTCTTATCTTCAATTTTATAGTTGTTGGAAGACGCCGGAAAAGATTAAAAAAATAAGCAATTTCGAAACTTCAGAGTTAACCGTGAAGTTCGGAGATGTGCCACTTTTATAAGTGTATTCTACTCTGTTTAAACAAAAAATTTGAAGAAAAAGTTTTGAGTATTTTTTTAAAAAATTTTGAAAATGTCCGGGGGCTTTATGCAAAGTACCCTCAAATTTTAAAGAATGTTTTTCAAAATTTCAAATCTTCTACTATAGCCAGATGGACAGGGGTTTCTTCAGTTTGGAAAATATCGTACATGTGGTTTAGGTGAATGTTTGTTCACATTCTACAGACGACGGACGGTTTAAAAAAAAAACAATTTTTCGGTATCAGGGGACCCCAAAACGCGTATTTTTTGTTGAAATCTCGAAATCGATTTTCCTCAGCATTACATAACTTTCTCTATACTACTGTATTACTCCCATATATACGTATGAATTCGAGAAAATAGAAACCTAATTTACATCTGAAGATTCACCACCCTAAAATTACATTTTTTAAATTAATTAATTATTTAATTTTTATATTTTAATATTAATTTATTTAATATTTATTTACTTATTTATTTGTTTGTTGTTTGTTGCTGTTGTTTGTTGCTGTTGTTTGTTGTTGTTGGTTGGTGGGTGGGTGGTTGGTGGGTGGTTGGTGGTGGGTTGGTTGGTTGGTGTGGTGGTGGTGGTGGTGGTGGTGGTTGTTTGTTTTTTCCGATATCTGTTGTTCCCCAATTCCATAAATCTGGCGAAATAAATAAATATATGAATAAACACTACTCTTCGAAATTCCGTTATTTGTCTCTGTAAACATATCGCTTTTGGGTCTATTAAAATGGAAGTTTCGGTCTATTAAAAGTGGAAGCAGCTGTAATAGCTGTAGCAATAATTTCATTCTTCCTTTAAGCCGCATAAATGATTGATCTTTTATTATTGACTTTCTTGGTTAAACAGGGCATACGGATTTTGTTTTCTGCTGTCTTAGAACCAGATTCTGCTCTTATGAAAAGAGAATTCACCCGATCCCACTTGAGTTTATTATAAAAACTGAGTTTACTATAAATCTGTTTCAATTGCATTACAAGCTCCTCATACTTCCTGATGTTTCCTCATACTTCCCTTTTTCTGATGTTATGGGTCAGAGGAACTGCCATGGCAATTATAGAGGCTATTTTATTGGTTTTATCAATGAAGAGAATATCAGGTCATAATCCACCGTTTTTTGTGATAACAGATCGGTCCCAGTACATCATATGGTTCTTTGTTTCCAATACAGGGACTGGACAATATTTGTAATATGGCGTAGAGGAGTCAAGCAACACGTATTTAACAGCAAGTTCTTGATGTATCAATTTTGCGAGTTGGTTGGGTCTTTCAAGGTAAGCGTTGTCTGATAATGCCTGATAACCCGCCATAAAATGTTCAATTGGTTTGCCATATGTTTCACATTTTCTACATTGGTCTATCACATTCATCATTGAATTTTTTCGTAGTTTTGATTTGCAGAATCCTACCTTATACAGCCACTACAAATCCTTCAGTCTCTGAGTATAAATATCCACTTATTAGCAAATGCGGAGACGCAGTTTTATCAATAGGTTGTTGTTTCAGATGAGTAGGGAATTTTCCGAGTAGGATTTTCCCCTTCCAAGATTGTAGTTGATCTTGTGTATTCGGAATGCCTTTCGTGGCGTTACAAGAAATATTCAGTAACCCAAATCAATTTCATTAACCCGCTGTATAATTAGGTCAGAGTGTTGATCAGTTTACTTTTCATATTCTGTTCTTGTTTCCTACATAACTAGTGTAAATGCAGTAGGCATCTTCCTCCAAATTTTTGGGTTAGATAGTCTGTGGAATAATTGGGATGTAGACATAGGAACTTGCTGAGCAATCATCTTGTTATTCGGTCTAACAAATTTAAATGAAAAGTCAGACCACTTAATTACTCTAAAAAAGTAGTCACGGACCAATTGTTGATGGCTGTTATGATGTTCTTACCTGATAATTTTGTGTTAAGTTCTCGTACTATAGTTATCTACCCTGGTACTTTTCCGTGAAGTTCTTTAAATGGGTGTGTTCAGTTTTGGAGATCCGCCGTATTCTAAGATATTTATAATATCATCCGGTTTCAATTCTTCAATACCTTGAAACCGTTGGTTGGGTAATAATAGTAACTATAATAACTATAATAACTATAATAATAATAATAATAATAATAGTAATAATAATAATAGTAATAATAATAATAATAATAATAGCAATAGTAATAATATTTCTACAAAATTTGCAGGGTCTGAGGTCGTGGTGCCTCCTTGCGGGCGGCCATTCGCGGCGTCTTCGCGCGGGACGCGTGGCTCTCGCTCGCCTGCATTAGCACTTCAAAGGCGCCGCCATTCCGCGCGCGGTCGCTGGAAACAAAGCCGGCGCTCCGGCACAGAAGCCCCATTCCGCTGCCGGAGCCCTCTGCTCGTCAAGTGTCCATTTCGACTTCACGTTGCTCTCTTTGACGTTCGGAATGGCGGAGCGGTAAGAATACGTACATTTGCGATAATTCTGGTAATTAATGTACACAGAATGAGGGAACTTTTTTGGCGTACGGTGAACAATACATTTCAGGACAAGGTTGGGTTGTAACTATTACGAACAATTTTTGTTCGTTTTTACTAAGTAAAACAATAAACTGAAAAAATGAAGATGTAGAAGTGAGAGATCCTATTTTGCTTATTTTGTACTGCAGGTAACTAGTATTTTCATTATTACATTTTTACTTTCAATGAATGTTTGTTTTTAAATTCAAAATTTTTGGTGTCAGTTTTTGCAGCACGTTTCGATTCATATCACATTTTCGAGATTTTTCAATTATTTTGTATCACAAGTTGAATATTTCCATTGTCTATTCTTCCCAATTTCCATTATTGTACTTTCCTTTCCCTCGTGGTAAAATCAGTTTTTCCATTATTGTATTTTTCATCCTTTCATACATTCTGTACTTCCCAATTATCTTAAATCATATGTTAGAGCAACCGTCTTGCAGGACTTTTTGTACAGTAATGATGTAATGCAAGTGCCTTTTGTAGTTAAGATTTACTCACAATAGAAATTTCAAGCTTTTACAATGCCAGAAGAACCACAAATTATGATTTCGATCGGAGGTGGAAAAAGTTGTTAAATGAATATATTCACAACATGCCTGATTCTAAAAATGTAAATGCTTATTTACATGAGAATAAGAAAAAACACGTTGACCAAATGCAGTAACCCGATCTATTGGTAACACTGTGTATTTGCATTGTACTTTTAGAAATATTTCTTGAAATTCTCAGAAATTATGGCGATCCTTATTTAGATTCCTTTCCTAGAAAATTTGAAAAGTTACTACGTCGTGAACGAAGAATTGACATGGCCACAAATTCAATGAAGATCATATGAAATTACAAGAAATGTGTAAATAAATGTTACGACTACTTTCTTTTTAATGTGTCCTTTGAACAAACAAGAAGGCCTAAAACAAGAGTATTTAACACTCCGTAGTAAGAATCAACTTTGTAAATCCAATACTCGGTTTGTGGAAAATAGTTGAGTTCTTTACTTCTTCTTCTTCTTCTCCTCCTTTTCTTCCTTCTCCTCCTCCTCCTTCAGGTTATAGGCACTGCCTGTTACCCTCCGTTCCCATCTGGTCATCCCATCTTTGCTTCAGACGGCCAGGATTTCTTCGTTCTTGTGGGCGGTATTTTAGAATTCTTTTTCGCAGGCAATTGTCTTGCATCCTTTCAATGGAATGCGTCCAGGAATTTCAGTAGTAATTAATTTTCTCTTGAAGTTTACATACACCAAGTTCTTCACGAATTCCTTAATTCCTTTTGTCAATCAGCTTAGAACCAGCTACTGATCTCATAAATCTCATTTCAGCACTTTGTAGTCTTGTGCTATCTTTTTGGTCAATTTTCACTTCCATAAAAACAAGTTGGGATACTTAACACATTATAGAATTTAATCATAGTTTCCTTTCTCACTTTCTTTCTCGGGGTTCTCAGGATTGTTCCGTTCATAAGATTTAGTCTTTCAATTTTCCCTTGTATATCTATTTCACCTTTGTATGATATTTTGTAACCCAAGAAATTGAAACTTGTTCTGTAGGTGAATTGTACACAACTGATTTGGAGCTAATCGGTTCCATCTCTTCAAAAGCCATGACTTTTGTTTTTGTAGAGGATATGCAGAGATTATACATTTCGATTACCTATTGTAATTCAAACAGTGCTTTCTGGAGGCTATATTCATCATTTGCTATTATCATTGGTCATCCGCAAAAGTTATGGTCATTAGGTTTCTTTCTTGTACCATGTCATGGCTATAAGCGTTGCTATTTGCATTCCAAAGCTCAAGGTTTCGCATATAAGATTTAAAATACTAAGGGTACAAGTGGGACCAAGGGTTCAATTCACCATCAAGAATCATGTTTCGTTTTGAAAAAGGAATCGTTAATGCTTTGCATATAAATTTAAAGAAACAGAAAAATAATTTATTCGAAGATAGTTTTGGGGGAGAAGTTTTAGAATTGGGACAAATATATTTGGGAAAATTTGTTCAAGGCAAAATGCTTTAAAAAGTGGGAAGATGGAATTAGGAATTATGGATTGGGAGAAATGGCTCACAATCCTTTCAATATCTCTATCAATTGCTATGGCACACATTTTGCATTTCTCACAGAGAGTACAGCGAAAATTAAGCAATATCATTCTTCTCATTCAACTTTCAACTCTATCAACAAAATATTTTTCTTTTATGGAAATATTGAGGGAACGGCCTACAACGGTTCAATGACGCGCTCCTACGCAGTTTGCGGAGGAAATGTCCTTGAGTTCCAAGAATCTTCAGAAATTAAGCAAATCACTGACACAAGCTTAAGAGTGGGGAGAAACTGCCCTGGATCATAATATTTAAGTTGATTAGCCACTTACGCGGATGGGCTGACGCAAAAAGTGAGCGACCGGTTTATCGCCCTTCATAAAAAGAGTCAATGTGAATGCAACCTCTATCTCACATAATTCGAGGATTATGCTATAATTATGAAACAAATGAGTAAATTCCGGTCGTAAACAGTGTTTGTCTAACAAACAACATTTTGATTCATATTTAAGTCATACGTCGTGTCAGTCATCCTTATACTGGAACTTTTTGTATAGGATGTAAAATCCAAAGATATATATATATATATATATATATATATATATATATATATATATATATGTAATATTAATTTTGAATTATAAATGGCTTTCATCAATGAATCAGATATTATGATCTTATTCTTTACATTACACTATAATAAAGTGAAATTAATTCATTCTTCAAGAGGATCTTATTCTTCATAAGTATATTATTCTCGAACAACTATTTTTTCCATTCTCAGTACTTAGTCGAAATTGAGACCTCCTGTGAAAAATAACTCTGTTTCCAACAAATTATATTGCTGTTGTTCATATATTATTCTAATCCCAGAAAACAACACACTTTCTCATACCATTTGAATATTACATTCGGGATGTATTTTACTTTCAGGAGCTTACATCCATTTAATTAATATTTGGAAACGAAAAAAAATGCTTTTTAACATAACTCCGAAATTTCACGCATGAATCCTAAGCAAGGAATGGACTACTTGGTTAATGGTAGTAAAGAGGTCGAAGCTGGCAGGAATGTGCCTGGGGGCGACGCCACGTGGACAGGCGGCGAGCGGCCATGTAAAGCAGGCGCGTTCACGGCGCCCGCCTCCTCAAATTGGCCTCCGTTAGCCGGCGATTATTCGCCTCCGCCGCGCCGCCTATCTGCGCATCTACCGAGCTCCAAAGCGCGGGCGTTTGACCCCATCCCGGTGGCCGGCGCGCCCGCGCTCCTCCCGACCCACCCCACTCCACCCCGCCACTACCACACAATTCACATGGCCCAATCCATTCCCGTCGTCTGCGTGGTGTCCCGTCGTCTGCGTGGTGTCCCGTCTTCTGCGTGGTGTCCCGTCTTCTGCGTGGTGTCCCGTCTTCTGCGCGGTGTCCCGTCTTCTGCGCGGTGTCCCGTCTTCTGCGCGGTGTCCCGTCTTCTGCGCGGTGTCCCGTCTTCTGCGCGGTGTCCCGTCTTCTGCGCGGTGTCCCGTCTTCTGCGCGGTGTCCCGTCTTCTGCGTGGTGTCCCGTCTTCTGCGCGGTGTCCCGTCTTCTGCGTGGTGTCCCGTCTTCTGCGTGGTGTCCCGTCTTCTGCGCGGTGTCCCGTCTTCTGCGTGGTGTCGCGTCGTCTGCGTCGCATCCTTTGGTTGTGTCCAACCAATCCCGTCCCGTCATCTACTGCGTCGTGCCTCGCCCCGTAGAGTTCGTGAGAGATATGCGTTCGCTCGACGACTGTCAAAGCACGGGCGAGACACACGGGAAAGTAGACACTGCACAAGCGCAATAGAGCCTTTTACGCATACACTCTCTGCTCAGAAAACATCAAGTAGCCTATTGCGAATAGGGAATGTAATCATCTATAAATTTGTGTTGGCTGTGTTAGTAATTTATTTCATTGCTTTTATTGTGTGGTTTCTTACACGAAATGTGAATGTATTTTTTTGCCGAAGCTGCCTGACAAAATCTAGGAATTTTTTTTGAGGCGGCGCGACGTTCATTGTATCCTCCTCTCTCGTCTGTGACGTCAGTAAAGTGCTCAGATTCTACGCGCTAAGTTTTCTTCACATATTCTGATGGTGAATCGGGATTGATCGTTTTAATATAGAGTATAGCAGCGGGGATTGGCTTTTTTATAGCATTATATAATTTTATTTATGAGTGCTTTAAATATTTTGGTTTTCATTTTGGTAATGTATTTTCTAATGTACTTTATTTTATATTTTCATTTTTCATTTTGTTTTTGTTTGGATTTATAGTATTCTTCCACGTTTGCGGAATTACAAACTAGCTGCTTTGAAAGGAATTATTAGCTGCTTTGCAAATTTTGCTTTGAAGGAATTATTTGCCTACTTCTAATGAATTGTTTTTGTTGTTTCTCATATTTTGTAACACTTTATAATATTCAGACATTACAGGAATAAATTTATAATTACTTATTATTAATTATTACACTATGGATGAAATAGTATTAATATATGTCTGCAAAGAATTATTTGAATGTTCGTATTGTACAAGTTGGATTATTCTTCCACATGAAAATAAAATATGCTGATTAGTATGATTTTAGATATTAATGATACTATTTAATGGAGTTTTATAATGCGATAGTGTTTTTTTGTTTATAGCAACTACTGCCATGCAAGGTAAAAAGTCGATGTTGATAAATACATTATTATTATTATTATTATTATTATTCCATTACAATCCTATTTCAGGGTAAGTGCCTCCTGGTTCTCCAGGGAAGGGCTGCATGTGCAGCTTGGTTGTTTAATGTTACAATAATTAACATGTATTGTTCTAGGTTTAGGTTGACAATATAATTACTTAAATTACAATTAACAACAAAATACAAAAAGTAAAAAAATGGATTTTATTGATTACCAGACTGCTGAAATTTCTCTAAATTCTACTTTGTAATGAACACTTCTTAATTTTTTTCCTGAGTAGTTTTTGGGTTCAGCTAGTGAAATGTGACCTCTACGATGACCTAATAAATTAATTATAAGGTGCAAATGTATTTCCACTGAATAATTAACTTTATGTATTTCCACTGAACAACCAACTTAAGTATGTAAATCATATTATTTGGTATAAAATATTTAGAAGTGCGCGGAATGAATTATTGGTATGTAAAAGATATTTTGTGAAACGGCGGAACTAGCATTTCTCTTCCATTTCAAGGATTCTGAATTATACCGCTAATTGTAAAGATTTCTCGGGACTCTTTGTTATTCAGGGTACAGTTACTTCAAATTTAACATGAAATAAATGTTAACTTCGCGTTCCTCTGTAAATCGAGCTATTTTTGTACTTTAAAAATGTACATTGGATCCAATTAAACGTTTAAAGTAATATAAATAAAATGAACTTCATTATTAACAATTGCACAAATTTGAATCTTCTTATGTCTTGAAATGTATGAATATTTGGAAATTCTTATACCGCAAGTGGGGGTTACTTTGTGACAGTTTTCGAAGTGTTCTTAGATAGTGATGCGAGTGGAACATTTGTGAATGGTATCAAAAACGAATTCCTGATTTTAATTGTTCTGTCATTCCTCTATATCCTCACATTAGGTCAGAATAGAAATTAATAACATCCGCTGAGTTATTTTCAATACCAATTGTCACCATATTACCCCGCAATGCGGGGTTACTTCGTGACAGAGCTATTATTAGCTTAAACATACACATAAAAAGAGACAGTTACCTCATGAAACAGTTATTTAGCATTATATTGAAATAAAATGTGTGTATGGTATTAATACAAGTGCATATAAATGTTTCTTGAACAAAAGAGGATTTTAAAATCTGAGAGAGTTGAGCGACTGTATCTTTCAATATAAAAGTGTTAATTTGCTTCGGAGGATCTATACTGAAGAGTACTTCCTCCTTTGAATATTGTAATGATTTGTGAAACTAGCCCGCAAGAATGCGTGGGACAAGGAACTTCTACACAAGCAAAGAGGAGCCAATAATGAAAGGAACAATAGACGACAGCGCCGCGTAATAATAATTATTAGGAAAGTAATAGAAAACAAAAGGGGGGGCAATAGGCATTGTGAACAGTGAATAGAACCCAAATTTAGGAACATTTTGAACCAAGAATCACGTTATTCGAGCCACGGGTTCCGTAAATATTATAAATGGTATAAATTGCATGCATAACGGCGAAGTTGAAGACATGGTGACCATTGTTGTACCTCTGAAAGTATACAACAAAACGAGTTTTATTGAATATCCAGTGAATGCCTGGGTGGATTTTGGCCAAACTTACAGAAATTATAGGGAAAAATATTTAGATCAGGGCAAAATAAGTTACGGCGCGGGGGGGGGGGAATTTATGTAAGGCTTTAATAAATCAGTATCCAGTTCCATAGCATAGTGAGCTAAGAAAGAATTAAAAGAGCAACCGAAGATGTAAGTGACGTCATCACGAGTGGGGAAGACGGAAAATAAAGTTTTTTGAAAAAAGGAAAACGGGAAAAGGGAATTCGGTAATGTGATAATTACAAACCAAAAGTTAATAAAACTATGAAAGAGAGAGTAAGACGCAAGATGCCCCAAAACAGTGAAAAATGTAAACATTTTCGAACATTTATTATGGTGATGGGCATATGTTTGGAAAAAAGACGGTCACTTGGATTGTGTGGACCAACAATGCAAACTGGGTTACAGACAGAAAGAGTTCGGATCTGAGGATGATCGCACGCGTTTTTATGTTGTGTTAAGTTTTTGAAAATTTTTGCGGAAGTGTCGTGTAAAACGTTATTAAGTTATTTTGGTTGCATAAAAACAATTGTTGAGACTGAGTGTATCGAAAATTTATTTAAATTCATTTAGAAAATAACGAAAAAAATCCACATAGACAATATTTACGCAAATTAGGTGTCAGGAAATAGGAGCGTCGCGAAAGATATATATATATATATATATATATATATATATATATATATATATATATATATATATATATAGCGAGATATAGAAATAACATTCAGGGAAGACGCGATTAAGACAAAAAAACAATACTTGTGGATGCATTGGCAAACTTGAAACGGGGGAGTGCATCGAGGATCTGGTGGCAGCTGAACGGGGGACTGCGTGCGTAAATAATGCACGTGACAACTACCAGCGACGGGCGCTGACGGAAGGTGACATCGCTGCAAAAAAGGGAAGTGGCACGAATTGTGCAATAACTGTATTGTTTTTTTGTTTGTTTACGCTCCATTCAAAAGAAAGAAAAGTTCTGTCGAAGACCAAGTTATGCTATTAGGCTAAGGATAATAAGGAAGGTCACGACAGAATGCGCATTCTGATGGATGGATGAGATTTTTCTTTGTATTGTAATTTCAGTGTGTATGTTTATTTTTTTCTGTGTGTTTATATATTCGTATTGTTATTTTTCGTAAGTCGGAGGGGCAGATTGTGTTAATGAAAAGGGATATCAGCGAAAACAAATCCTAAATTAAATGCATGAGCATCCCAATGGCTCATAATTGCCGTGTCTTTTTATTCTGTAGTGGTATGAATGTTGACCCAGGCACGAACGAAACGGACCCTTCCTTCAACTCCGTATGGAGTGAGCGCGCGGACTACGACACGGTAAGAAATAAACAATAGTACGAGCTAGCAGAGGTACGGGCAATCGCTAATATGGCACCCAATTATAATTCAGGGCTAGGGCAGGTCAAGATAGTGCTCGTGACGAGGAAAAGATTACAATCGTCGTGAGGTTTTGTAAGAGAATATTACAGTGGCGCACTAACGTGGGCCATCGTGTTTGATTAGAAGTAGTATATTGTTACATTGGCGCCGCGTCGTGAGGCGTCGCAGTATCAAAGGAGGGCGGAAAGAGAGAGGGAGATTATTACAATATAAAATTTCATTTTTCTTCACAGGTCATCTTCAGTTCTTTTTTCTCTTCCCCATGACGCTGACTACATCCATCGCATTCCACACGTGATGTTTGAAGGGTAGAGCTGCTGCTGGAAGTTAACAGCCACAATTTCTCGTTCAGAGGCGCTATCCCAGTCTCGTAGTGATAAAGGGTTATTCAAAATTAAATTAAGTCTCGCTAAGGCGTTCCTCTGAATAATTTTGACAAGAACGAGCACCCACCTTCCTCTTATATGTCCTCGGCATGTCAAATGCCTATTTTGATTAGGTTCTTCCAGATGAGTAGGGAATTTTCCGAGTTGGATTTTCCCCTTCCAAGATTGTAGTTGATCTTGTGTATTCGGAATGCCTTTCGTGGCGTTACAAGAAATATTTAGTGGCGTGTGACCCAAAACAATTTCATTAACTCGCTGTATAATTAGGTCAGAGGAGTTGATCAGTTTACTTTTCATATTCTCTTCTTGTTTCCTACATAACTAGTGTAAATTCAGTAGCCTCGTCCTCCAAATTTTGGGTTAGATAGTCTGTGGAATAATTGGGATGCAGACATAGGAACTTGCTGAGCAAACGTCTTGTTATTCGGTCTAACAAATTTAAATGAAAAGTCAGACAACTTAATTACTCTAAAAAAGTAGGCACAGACCAAGTGTTGATGGCTGTTATGATGTTCTTACCTGATAATTTTGTGTTAAGTACTCGTACTATAGTTATCTACCCTGGTAGATAGAACTTTTCCGTGAAGTTCTGCTTTAGATGGGTGTTTTCCCACAAAAAAGAAAATTTGTTAAACTGAAGTGTTACAAAGTATCCCCGCAAACTTCAAACACACACACACACACACACACAAACATACATTAACCTGTATTAGTCCATTTGTAACTGTACGTCACTCCTCAGAACAAAGATGGCACGATATTCGATGACAACGCGAAATGATGTATACACATACAGGACAACATCGCGGGAAACAGGCACGGAAGCTTCAAGCTCCGGTTACTGGGTAGCTTAGTTCCTGCTGCCCACAGCCTGACTACAGTCAGCTGCTTTCTCATTACGATCACGGCGCGCGACTCGAAAATACGAAAATTGGTCGAGTGTTTCAATGTTACCCATATCCTCACAAAGTAACCCGCTCTTACGGTTGTGATACTTTGCAATCATGCTGAATCACTGGTTGCAATCCTCTCTCTGAACAATACCGGTAATACAGAATTGCAACAAGCCAGTGAAATACCTTCAGCAGAAGCTTAGACCATAAAGAGTTTGGTCATGCCTCTGTGTGGCTGGTGAAAGATGGTATGCACGAAGCAAAATTTGAAATGTCATCGTCAATAGTTCATATTCGAAGAAAAATTAAAAAATGTTTGCTAGTAAAATAGAATTCGTCTGTAAGCTCCCAGTGTGATTTAATCACACGGCTTCCCTATATTCGTATTGAGCGAGAGAATGTTTATTTGTTTCCACGTAATACTCTTGTCAATGGTACGGCGTACACGAAGAACTTATAATAAAATTAATTTGCTATCGAATATATTCCAGTATACATGTACATCAGTATTCGTACTCTCTTACTCTGCCTATCCATTGAACGCAGGCCGGTCGCTCTTGACTTGGAGTAGGCGGCCGTTGCGATGCACTTCTGGAAGTGCTTTGCGAAATATGAAGGGCTTATTTCCATGAAAAAAAAATTCAAGGAGAAGTATTAAAGTGCGGCCACGTAGGGTAATATTGAATTCAGTGATTTTCAGTCATCGTTTAACACTGGAAAGACACCATTATTGAACACAATATTTGGCAGCATGGAGAAACGTCTTAAGAATTCATTATTACGCAAAATAATAAAACAGCAAAAGTATAAAACAGCAGTAAAACGCAAAAGTATAAAACTAAAATAGATACACTACCTCACTTTGGAAATAAGCTCTTCAATTTTGAAACGAAGTAGCACGGATCAATGACTTCACGGACAGTCTCCTGCCGGCAGTCTTTATCACTATTTTCCCATGAATATCAATTTTAATGTTTTCGCTGTATGTCCAAAGCCTTCTGAGATAGATGGATTTTAATGTTTTTCACTATTGTTTTAATTTTCAATAGCCCCCGGTTCCTCAGTCTGGTTTCTTTTGTTAGTTTGAGCAAATGCGTTTATTGTTGTTCAAGGTGGACTCTTTCAGTGATTGACCAAATTTGAATTTACCTTATTGGTATAATATTTCATTTCATTTCACTTCACTTATTTTTGGGTCTTGGCAATTCACCCGGGTACCATTTTTCATTCTTTGTGGTCATAGGATCATTGTCGTTTCTTAAATTGGTAGGAAAGAGCGTAATATTTTTCTTTTCCTTGAAGCTGATGTTTCAACGAATGGTGCTTGTTGAGTACTTTAGCTCACCACATTGAAATGGTAGGTTCCTAAAATGCATTTTCGAACACAATATTAATAAAAAATACTTTCCCGCATACTACTTACGTGTAATTAATGGTACGTAATGCTGCAGCAGAAAACGGCGAGTTTTGAAGTTTCTCTTCCTTAAAGTTAAAAAACGTTCTTAAAGGTTCTTTCAAATTAATTTATAGATTAAATATGAAGTAGATAAACTACCTTCTTCTCATTCAAAAAGTACTTAAATAAAATTTCCATTATTTTAAGGTCTAGGAACTGTAAGTTGAATATTAAATTTCGAGAAGAAGCAAGGTTCTTTAAGGTTACATCTTTCATCTCAGTACCTTGTTCATATGCATCAAATATAGTAACATCTGCATGTAATGCAATTATAAATCTGTAACCTCTTATTGTAATAAGTGTTACTAAACCAATAGTGTACACCTTTTTAACAACTTCGTGTTATTCCAATTTACTTTACTTTTTGTTCAAATATATATTTGACTTTTTTGGCTGATGTCAAGCATAGTGAATATATCACTGTTAATTGTTAATATTTGTTTTAAAAATACCATAAATTACGAAACTGATGTTTGTTAATAGAAGGATATAGATTAATAGAATACTTGGTTGGAGTGTAAGTATATTGGAATCACCTCAACAATACAATTTAGGTTTTGCAGTCGTAAAATCCGTACTTGACGGAAACGCAATTGTAAGAAATCGTGTAACTCGTGTCCTTTCACAAAAAAAATATCAGAGATTATAATTATAGGTGGAGCATTACGCTTGTAAATGAAAGTGAATAGCAGAACTTCTTTGAATGTGAAGTATATTGAAGGGAACTATGACAAAGATCTTTCTAAATTTAAGCATTGAATTTACTTTTTCAGTAACATGTTTTTCTCGTCTGTCCACAGTGAATAGTGATTGTATTGTTCCAAATTTTGTAAATCTCCCTCATTTCATTAATCTTCGAGAACATGTACTGAAGGACATGAAACAGTGTTTTGAGTGATTTCAATTTTCAGTCTTGTAAGTAGAACTTGTGTAACATTTCTATACTCTACTTACTAATGGTTCGATGTGATTGCAAGGGCCCAGCTAGTTCTTATTTATTTTCAAATCTGTCCTACACCGAGAATATTAAAGCCAGAGATTTTTCTCAATGCAATTCGTCCCTCAGTTGAATGACGTTACACTGAACGCGACCAATCAGACAAAAAATATTTGAAATAAATAATGGAGGTTTCTAGACATCTGAGAACAATTTCTTTGATTTTCACAAAATATTTAAGCAATATTTGACTTGTGATCTTTGGAAGCAGAAAATATAAACGACATATTACTTTCTAACTTTCTAATTGCAGAAAATGATCAATGAAAAAATATTATTGATTTAATTATAAATACTAACGTAAATTAGGTGTTAATATACATCCCTCTCATATCTTGTTTACAGTGTGCATGCTTGCTGCTCGAAATTTTAAGATAAATTCTAACATTCCAATCCATCTTCAATCATATTAATCCTTGTGGCTTGGATGATTTGTGCACAACTTTATTCAATTATAGATATGTAAATGGTGACGAGCTGTTTTATTTGAAAGAGAATAATTATTGAGTAATAACACAATGAGAAGGAAATGTTTTGGTATGTCGAGCATTTCCACTAGTTTGTGTTAGAACAATTATACTGTAATGGTTATTACAAACTTTATCTCAATTTCTTAGTTATGAAAAATATTTTATGACAGAGGAAAAATTGCTGCTTTAAAAACAAATCATAAGAGATTACATTTTTCGTTCACATAAAAAAATGAAGGAATTTCAAAACTGAATGATAGAACCTTTGATACATTTGTACCTTTGGGACTTAATAAATGTTTATAATGATAGACATCTGAAATTTATTTATAATTTACGGTCAGAATTTGTTCTCCAAGTTTTCTAAGCTTGTTATATCTTGGACTATTTAATACACCTAAACGGAAATTTCGTAAATCCTGAAAATAAAATATTACAAAGTACATTTATCACATATAAGTCACTTGTAAGCAATAAATTGTTTAATTAATATAAAATGAAATTTACCCTCTTCCTTTCAGATTTATATAATGTCCTTTTTGGTAACGTGGGGAACCTTTCATGTGAGATATGACGAAATCGCAAAATTTCTGAAATAAACGCCACACTAGCACATAGTAATCCAATGGATAAAAGTCCAAAAGCTCCTTGAAGATGAGTCAATTCGATGGTAATTGTTACTTCATCCCCCATCAATTTTTTTCCGATTATATTTTCAATTTTGAAATTAAATTGAATATCATTCCACCATTTATCAACGAGGCCACTTTCTTTCAATCTTTCAATTACTTGTCTGAAACGCACCGAATAAGGACTTCCTTTCTTCAAGTACATTGAGCAGTATATATTCATTACATCGTCCTCAAATTTCACAAATAATTTCTTTCCTTCAATGTCCAAAAACTTTCTCATGGCTTCAAACTCTGCATATATTATCGTAGTAAGTAAGGCAAAATTTCCATCAAATACCATTCGATCGAAACATTTATCGAGAGAATCACACTGATAAAAGTTATTTACTATTATTTTTGAAATCTCATCTGGGTCATCATCGTATAAGTCACGTAGAGCGGGGAGGGAACCATACACATACTTTGACTTCACTAATTCTTCTACACTGCGAATCTGAGGTTGAAATCCTGGATTGGTGAGAAAACTAACAAAGTTGGACTGATAACACACACTAATGAGCAGGCTTTTAAATGTCCACAAAATAAAGAATGACCGAAGCTTAAATGTTGGTGGGAAAGTGGCGTTTGAAACTGAGAGTAATACTGACCATATTTGCAAAGCAGTTTTTTGGAGAGTGTGTGATTTGGTGGTCTCTTTTAAAAGGAGCCAGAACGTTAATGTTGAGAGAATGTACGCTGATATCACGAGCAACCATATGTTCAGTTTAAATATTAGTACTAGAGATTTCCAAAAAGGTACGAGCTTGGGTCTTTGAACGAGCCACACATACGTGTCTTTAATGTAACTGGGAGTAAAATCTAGCTCTTTCAGGTAATCGTCGTTCATTCTAAAACCTGCAAATGCAACGTCAGCTTTTTTATTAACCACGTTCCCCAATATTCCTATCCAAGTTCCATTCTTTAATGGTCCTCCCCATATTCCAAGTTGTGAATGCTTTTGGGGAATATCGCAATATTCAATATTATATCCGGACATGTTAGCTACACTATGTAAAATATTTATTTCTATTCCCGCGTAAAAAAGATCCTTTTTTGGACGCAGGGGAGTTTTGGTTTGAAACGTGAAAGGTTTCCATTTAAAAGAGGAGGCAATGACTGTGCAATTATGTAAGTGGGCTGGCACTTTGTTTGGAAATGGGGAATCCGGTCTGACAAATCCTCCTCCATCTTTGCTCATCCACTCGTTGATTAATCTTACATTCGTAAAATTTTGTCCGCAATTTCCCTGTTTCTCAAATGGAAACCAGGTGAACAACTGCATCTGGCACTTTGGGGACGATGTAAAAGCTAATAGAACAAAGTTTATTATCGATTCCTGCCAAAGTAATGCAGCTATTTTGGGCAAAAATTCAGTTACTTGGAGATCAGGAATGAGAGGAGTTATTAAAATAAAGTTGGCATTTGGGTTCCATATATTACTTCGCTTTAAAAGACGAAGATCATTGGCGAGAGATGACGTAGTTTGAGTGCCATTTAGCTTCAAGAGGACAGTGTCGACCAACTCGGGGTCGAAGTTCATCAGCGATTGTGGAGATGAAAGTGTATTTTGAATCGCCAACTTGGCGGTGTGATGAATACTCTTCAACATGCGGGTAATGCCGAGGGCCACAAGAGTTCGCCCTGGTGGCACCGTCTGCTCTATAGCTGGGTAACACACATCCAGAGTTCTTCCTATCCGGTCTTCCAGAGGGAGAAGTGCGGACGGCGGGTAGGAAGATGATGCATCGTCAATCATCTTCAATGAGATGAGCGTTGTCACTAATATCTAACAAATGTAAAATACATGAATATCACTTGTAAGAATCCAACAAATCATGAATGTTTCAATTTAAGGATGCCCTTAGACTACAATTCTGTTCTGTATTTCTCAACAAAAAGACAACTCATAATTATTATTTAAAAAATTCGAAATTACTTTAAATACAAATTCATAATTTTATACCTCACTTTTTGTTAGACTTTCTTCTAATTTTAGAGTATCTAATTTTAGAATATCAATTAAAAATAAAATTATGCTATGTAACAATGAACTTTAACAAGATCCTGTGAGAGTTATTCATTGATTTACTCGCGGTTTTTGTTTGAAAGGGAGTTTTTTAAATAGTTCTTTCCAGAAATTTTTGCATCATTGGCACGGCTGAGATAATTAAACTTTACATTGATACTGAAATCTGTGATTGGACTGGACGTCTTTTAGTATACTTTAAGCTTAAAGCTATATAAATATTTCCATCTATAAAAAATTCAGTGGTCTATTTGCATGGTCAGAAAATTGAAATTGAGAAAAAAACAGGGTAAATTATGAAAATACTTACTGCAATGATCATCTTATTGCATGTCACGAGTGCATGCCCAAGAAGGTAACCTTTTCAAACAACCAGCTCTTGTTATTCCGTCCTACTGAACCATTGTCACACTTTTGTTGAGATAGCAATCCTCCTTAAACCTTGCGAATGCTGGGTAGGTTGACATTTTTAAAATACTGAATATTTGAGCATTTCTGTAAATCAAGAAATAAATTCTCATAACAAGCACACCGAGTTTGTTATACAATAAATAATAATTCTCCTGTAACCCTTATGTGACAAGTACCTACTCCATCATTAGAAGGTGGTTTTTCCAGAGTTGAAACAGACGCGGCAGTATTGTGAAGAACATTGATGGTGTACTAAGATAAATAAAACTACGCATCCGCAATTACCCGATTTTTATTGAAAGGTGTATAAACAATCATGTTACCAGAAAACGTTTGGTAAGAATAATGCATATATTTATACGTCCGGGTCCAACTGAGTATGACCGAGAGAACTTGGAAACTAGTTCTCAAAGTCAGATTTTAAACAGAACATATTTTATATAACATTCTGCTTATAAGTGGAAGTAAGAGATTGAAATTGGAATCATTACCTCTGATTCGCGCTCTCGCGATCGATTCAAATTGGTTCAAAGATTTATCCGCTTTGATAACTACACCACTTACACAGGATATACCAAAACCAACAAAATTGCATCAATTCGTGATATTTGAACGAAGTTGAATACAAATTCGATGATAAAATATGCTCAACTTGAAATAATGACATTAGATGAACAACTGTGTCCACGATCTTAACGAGAAACATCCACGCAATACTATTACAACAAAATATAAAAGATGTAGAATATTTTTAGGGGCTTGTGATATAGAAAGTGTGTATCCGTTCAAGCCCGAAGTTGCACAGGGAAACTTATCAGTACGTTTACGCCAATGTTGTTGAACACACTGTACTTAATTGGGTTGCTTCTCACAAAGGATCTGGAAGAATTATTAAAGAGAATTTCTTCACAAGGTTGAAACTAATCTGAAAGTTGTATTAATAAAATTTGATCTTAATATGATCCTTCACGAGTTACAAAAGCTTTTTACCATGCAAACACATACTGATAAGGTCTTACGATTCATTAATTTAGATTTTAGCTAAGATACAAGTTTATATCCGTCCGTCCGTCTGAAGAGTAAATAAGTTCTGTTCTCGATAATGCATGTGACAGTTGAAACTTCAACTCCAAAGTCAGAAATTATAAAATATAACGAAACTGTTGAATCAGGGGATGTAATGCTATCAAAGTACATGGTTAAGAGAACTAATGGTGGCCAATTGCACATTTCAACCGATGTTACCTATGTTACAGCCCTGTCTGTATCAAACACTCCACGATTACGTCCACTGGTGGCCAAAGATGATTCCTTTAATATTATTCCCTATTTACATAGCTGTGCAAGCCTGTTATACAGACTCGTGTGATAATTTCAAAAGTAGTCTGAAATAGTTTTACCAGTATTCGTTGGGATTTAGTCATTGAGAATCTAATCACGAAAGACATAATTTCACCCCAGAGAGGACTTACCACGTACTAATTCTGGACGAAGTCCGGTGGTTGGACATTGTCATATCTGCCGAAAAGGAACCACAAGCAACGATAATCGGGAATGACTTTTGTCAGAGGCCAGCAAGTAATGAACATTCTTTTCCAAAACTTAATTTGTGAAAGCTGCTTATTAATGTCAGAAAACAAATGTGTGTTGATTTAAGTACTTAAATTACTCTAAAAAGATTGTAAATAAAATTATTAATTTAATTAAAATAGATATCAGCAGAAAGCTCTAAGGTCCTCCGGAACTTTCATTGTCCTTGAAATAATTTTCTAGGATGATAAGAATGAAAAACGAATCAAAAAAGTAATTGGAATGATCACAGGTGTCACTCAGTAGTAAATGGAAATGAGTTCATTGAGCGAGACTGTCAACTTTTAAAAATACGAAAAGTGTCCAGTCACGTAAGGGTTAATTAAATAACGACGGCATACCTTGCAGCCAGGCCCTGTGGTTGTGCACTGAGCAGAAGACCTCGTGCTCCATTCCACCCTTCCTTGTATTGACCGCGGGAACATGGGAATCGCATGCAACCAACTGTCGCATTCATTTGCGCCAAAAACATTTGTAGCGCGTGTCAGAGAAATCGATGCGGCATTGTTACTGTGTCGTCTTCATTACATTCATCATAGATTGACTTGATCATTGTAAGTTGTTAATGGCAGTATAGAACAAAACATCGCAGCTAAGCTGTGAACGTTCGGTTTGCGCTTTGCCACTTATCAATTGTTGCGTACCTCATTTTCCAATGTTCTTTTTTGACACCTTACAGAATTGGAATCGTGAGAAAAACAGAAGGATCGTCGAAACACAACGAGTTGTTGCTTTAAAATACTATTTTATAAAACCACTTTCTCTTTTTCTGGCGTCTGCGTGCCATGTATGGTGTGCTTTTCAAAGCCGTGGATGAAGTCAGATGGAATCTAAATGGACTGACTTAAAATGACAAACACGCACGAACAAAGAAATAGCAAATAGATTCAACTTCGTTATCACAATGGAAATAATGTGATGAAGACAAATCTAATAAGACATATCTACATAATAATTAAAATAATGGCTAACATATATACACACGCACACTTATATATGAATGAAGGGCTAATATTTTTGACACACCTGCAATAAAAACAAGTTTGAAATTGTCATGAAACGAAGCACCCCTCTTTTGTGATCATGTAAATTGTAATGAAATAGATTGAAAGTTGGTATTCGTTTTGATTTGGAATTAAGCATTTCCCATTTAACGGCGTGTTCATGTGCTGTTTGAATACATATTCGTTGGAATACGATAAAAGCAAAGTAAATCCACATTACCGAGTATCCTTAAACATGTAAATATAGTTAATATGTTAGTTTTGTACTTTCGAAGATCTAACCTAAACAATCAATCTAGGGGAATGAATACTCACATTTCGACTCCTGTTTCAAATGATGCTCAAACACGAACATGATGCAACAGAAGGAAATGTGCTACTATACTATAATAAAGAAATAAGTATAATTAAAAACAAAGTCGAAATGTAATCCAAAGAATGACAAGTCTATCGGGGAAGTAGGAATAAAATTTAATTTTATGTCGTGTTCTTCCATCAAGATTAAAGAAAAAAGGGCTGATGGTAGCGAGTGAGAAAATTGTCTTATTTTGGCACATCTTGTCTATAATAAGGATGGCTGTAAGATTATAATTTAAAAGATGTTCCTTCCGCTCACTCAAGAAAATGCGGAACAATAATGGTTCCAACATCGGATGTGAATATATAATTCATTTCGACATTTCTCTATTATTTGGGGTGTCCTTTCCAAACAAGGCAAGGATACATTCTGAGGTATTTGCTCAATATTAGAACTAGCTGAATGTCATAATGATTCGAGATTGTTCCCATAAATTAAAGCAGAAAAAAATGATTTGCTTTAACAATACTATAACACCATAACCGGGAATCGAAATATTAAATAATTTTATTTAATTGATGAAACAATTATAGGCTCTGCTTCAAGTGCAGAAATAGTTGGAAATTGGTGACTCTTCTACCCCCTCTTCTGGAGATATTTACGTTTGTTTAATTAATTGAGAAATACATGTTATAAACTCTATCGCAGTTGAAATTTCTTATTGTCTTATTGATTAGTGATTCCTGGCGAGTCAGCTACTAAAATAATTACTCTCGTAAGTATATTGCATGTTTTATCGCGGGAGGATGTGATGATCTTATCGCGCTGAATGGAGGGATCCGGCGCCAAGCTAAACGTAGGCTTATGGGGTTTTCCCAACCAGGTATCTCCCACCAGCGGGGCACTGCCCCAGCTGTGGCAAGATCTAAACTCTCGACTCGTCTCCAAGCCTGTGTGGTAGTGAAGTGCGTATACAAGAAAGGGGGCGAAGAAAGGACAAGGAAGAGGAAGGAAAGATCGCGCACGATCCATGGACCGTTTGATAAACACCTGGCGAATGCCGCAGCAATAACCTAACAGAGAAACCACGGAAAACTACCGATCAGAACAGTAGGTCGCTAGAATTCTCCTTCAGACAGCGACTGTACACGACGTAGCCATCTAGCTAGTACAGAACATTCTGCCACTGTGGTAACTCGAATCTAGGACCTCCCGGTGAGAAGTACTGCAGTGACATCAGTTGTTGCCGTGAATTCTCCCGATAGAATTCTCCTCCAGACCGCAGCTGAATTATAGACACTAGCTACGAAGCTAGTGTCTAAAAATACTGCCATCGCCGGGAATCGAATCCTAGGACTTTCCCTGACAGAGGCACTGCAGTGATATCAATTGATATTCTGACTGATTGATTTTTTTGGTGTTTCCGGGCGCGTCAACTGCTTTAGTCATTAGTCCCGTTAGTGTAGTGTATGTTTTCTCGGGAGATGGTGATCTTCCCCCGCTGGATGGCGAGATCCGGCGCCGACCTACCGTCGGCTAGTGGGGTTTTCCCCTTAACAGAACTCTCCCACCAGCGGGGCACCGCCCCACCCGAGACAAGCTCTAAGCTCCAGACCGGTCTCCCAGAATGTGTGGTAGTGTAGTGCATGTTAGTGTAAGGGGAGAGGATAGGACGAGGAAGAGGAAGGACAGATCGCGCGCGGTTCCGTGACTCGGTTGGTAGGGTACTGCTCCGGCATTCGCCTGGCGTTGATCGGAGAAACCACCTAGCAGAAAAGCTAGCCTCGAAAATCCTGCCGCCGTCAGGACTCGAACCTAGGACCTCCCGGTCAGAGGCGCTGCAGTGACATCAGTTGATGCACTGAGCTACCGCTCCCGGTAATTGATGTTCTGAGACACCTAAGCTGGTATCATAGGTGGAGTCAGTATAATTTGATTTGATGGATGTTGTGACCTAAATTAAGGGAATGGTATAGGATTTAACCTTTGTAAATAAAATGAGAAATTTAAACAATTTGGAAATCCTTTCATTTCCTTAAAGCCAAACTTGAAAATAATATTGGGGGGACCTATGTAGTATGTCCTCGGTATTATCTTACTTCCTTCAGTGAGGGTTTTTCAATTTCAAAAGCAAAGGGAAAAGCCTTCTTCACATTCTTGCTGTGTTTTTCCACCTTCAATTGACGTTTTCTGCCTTTTAATTAAACATGTATTGCTACATAATAGCACAGACTTTCTCGTAGTAGCTAGTTTAATTTCTTTGGCCTGGGATAGCTTTATGATTTTGCCCCATCCTCTCGCTGCCATATATCGCCGCCCAAAGTACATATTTTTGGAAATTTTGTCAATTTTACGGCTTCCGAATGGTAGAACAGATATTACTTTAAGAATATTAAAGAACATTAAAAAACCTTCTCCTATAGGGATATTTTCTTTGGAAGATTTGGAACTGTTTTTAAGAAAATGGCATTTAAAAATTTCTGTAAATGCGAAATTTGAAGACCTTTTACACAGAACAATTTTGAATTTTTGCGAAGCTTCATTAGGAGTCATTTCAAGTACTTCCACTAACAAATGCAAAAATGTATACAATTTCTTAGAAACGTGCATACTAACAGAATGCGAGGTATTTAAAAAAAATACATTTGCATAGTTTTTTTGAAAACAAACAACAAAATAATACAAAATGTGGATTATATGTCGTCTTATGCAGTGTATTTCGGACTAACGTACGAAAAGGTCGAAGAAAAAATTGGAGCCGTTTTTGAGATGAAAACGTTTGAGCTTTTCTGTAAATGCGGAATTATGAGTTCATTTTCACAGAAAAGTTTTGATTTTCCGAGAAATTTATAAAAGATCATTTGCAGCATATGCACTGATAATTACAATATTGCCAATAATGCAAATGTTAACAACGTGAGAGATATGTAAAAAAATATATTTTGGGATTTTGTAAAAAAGAAACAAAAGAATATAGTAAAATGGCATTTATGTCTTCTTATAGAGCTTATTTAGCACTACCCTTATGAAAAGGTTCAAAAGAAAATTTGAAGCCGTTTTCACCAAATCTTGTTTTTCAATTTTTCTTTAATCTTGCACATATTTCACGCAATATTGTGCGAAAATTTCTAAAATTTTCAAAACGTAAATGACTTTAATGAAAGAACTAATAATGAAGTACAGATTTTTCCTTCAAATGAAATTTGTATGTTCAATTATGTAGTTGTTGGAAGTCGCCGAAAAAGTTCAAACTTTATAAGTGTATATAATCCTATTTTTTAATTTAAAGAAAAAAATTAGACCCATTTTTGAGAAAATTTTGAAAATGTCCCAGTGGCTTGATGTAAAGAACCCCCAAAATTTTTAGAATGTTTTCTAACATCATAAAACTTTAAGTGGAGCCAAATAGACCGAGGAATATCCATTTTGGAAAAAAATCCTACGTATGGTTTAGGCCCTAATGGTGTTCACAGATAGACAGACGTTTTGAAAAATATCATTGGACCCAAAACATGTAGTGCTGCGGAAAATTGATTTCGAAATTTCAATACACAACTTTTTTTATACTACGTATATTACTCGGTTTCACGGTAAGAAAAATAACAATAAGTGGTGCTAAAGCAGCATGTACTTTCTCGCCGGAATTTTCACGCAAAATTACTCGTATAGTACTCAAGTTTTCGAAAAATTTTACAAGGCCATATTTAAAAATCTATCTATAAGGAACAGATTTCATTAAGGTAAAAATCACTATCTTTAATATTTTAGTTGTGTGATGACACCGAAAATATTTTGAACTGATGCAATTTTCAAAAAATTGGGTTTTACAACAGATATGAGACCTGCACAATTCTCTTAAACATCACACTATCCAACAACAAAACAAAAACGGAGCAATTTGTTTGAATTTTTGAAAATGTCACAGGGGTTTCTTGTAAAGTACCTCAAATTAAAATATCAGTATCAAATTGAAGGTGCCACGACATCAGCCATGTCGATTGCAGAATGTCAATTAGGGAGAAAATCGACTGAACGGTATAGCCACTAGCGTTGTCCACAGACAGACGGACAGACGTTTTACCGTCATTCCATATTTCGGCAACAAGGACGCACAAAACATGGATTCTGGCTACACCACGTGTTAGAGGATTTTTCTAAATTTAGAAGTAACTGAATTTATTAATTTTTTCGATACCAATTACCTGTAATAAGGATTTTCCTGCCAAATATTCGCCGTTTTTCTGCGCAGAACAAATTGGGAAATTGAAAATTGAACCAGAAAACTATATTCAATGTGAAAGCTTGACAAATATAGAAGAAGTACATTATGTAGATACTGGAAACGTCATGGAAGATGAACTTTTAGGTATTCATTTCAGCAAGGAAACCAAGCCTTCGTTTCCTTCAATACAAATAAAAGGAACCCTTTCTTTAAAGAAAAAATATAGAAGCAGATAATACCGTTTCCTCAAAGAACATATAGCAGCAGCGATTTTAAGGAAACGCTCTTTGCGTATCCCAAATTTGGAGATATTCTAATAGTTTTATGAGAAAATATTATTTCTAATGTAAAGATGAAGGATCTGAGGAGGAGCATCTATTTAAGTACAGGTCTTAACACGGATAATATGGAATAAATAGTAATGTAATATGAAACTGAATTATATTATAAATAATCTCTATTATTAATTCCATTGTACATTATTAAGTTTTTAATTATGGGTTCCACTCATTATCTTACTACATACTAGTAGTTTGAAACCATGCATTGTAAAATAATAATATTAATGACAATGTATCATGTATGTAGTACATAGCAGACATTTTTCTTGTAACTTCTCTTTAATAGTTAAGTTCTTAACTTTTAAAAGACAATCTGAAATTTTCAGATTTAACTTTAACCCGTTTTATAGTACCGCTAGCAATTGAACAATTTTGGGGTAGATAAATGCATATAACGGTTTTTGAGTGCAACATTCACAGTTGTACAGTTTTGCACCAGGCTGTTTACCTACTTCGTAGCAAGCTATAGCAATTGAAACAGATAAAGGAAAAATAATTAGAAATATATAAATTGTAATCATTTACTTCCTTTCGTATGACACATTTTTAAAGAAACTACTTTTGCAGGGCACTACTAGTATTTTATTCAAAACTACTGCCACATTTTTTTAATGCTGAATAAATTATGTTAATTGTGAATGGAACTTTAGGCAAAAATCTTGAATAATGTGCTCTATTAATTTGAATAGTTAATATAAACTACTGTTGGTCTTACGGTTACATTCACTACTAAAACTATATTTTTTGACATTTCGTCTGTTGAAGGATTGTTTAGTTACAGTAATGCTTGTAAAAACCGTGCTGTTATTTTTATAAGTATCTATAGATTACTAGTTCAGATTGTAGACACGAAGGATCATATTCAAAGCCGCTCAATTTCAGATTGAATCTAAATGAATTAGCTTTACTTTCTCTGTCAAACGTGCACGTTCCCAGAAGGCATTAACCCAGTGGATTCCAATGATGTGTCGCACCCCCAAATTGTTTGCTGTTTTAAAACTTTTCAGCTTAGTGTTACCTTCTTTTAATGAACACTATTAGTCCTTGCTGCTGTTAGTCCCTCTCACTATTGTCGTGCACGTTCCAGAAGTGTGTGTTTCGTCTCGCTTGATGCGACAGCGCGAGAAAAATCCCTTTGCTCGCCTTATTTCGTTGCGGAGGTTCTTGATACCGATTGAACGTGAAAACGGCAAGAGCGATGAGCAGGTTGTGTATATTTGGTCGCTGGTGATTCGACGTGACTGTGGTATAGCAGCCTTCTCATTGGCACCCCTGTATTCTCTTCGAAAACATGATTCCTTACATTCTTTCCTAAGCATGGCTGTTCCGATATCAGGAGTGGAAATCCCAACGGTCACGTACGAACGGCTGAGGTCTCCATAGCAGGGTACACGGAAAAGTTGGCAAGTTTTCACTCAACATGCAAGACTGCCTTCAGGCCTTTAGAAAATTGCGTCCTGATCCAAGATGTCGATATAGCAGGTAAAGAGTCGAGGGTTATCAGAGCTGACAAAGAGCTCTTAATATTCCGCAAATAGTAATATTTAGTTCTTTACAATGTGATGGACTTCACAATCTGTACGTACAGTCGGTGATTTTAAATATTTAGTTTTTGATGCAAACAAACAAGTTCTTAGAGAATGTAAATGTTTTTAATTAAAAATTGAAAACGATTCGAATGAAGTTTTGACCTCTTTTCAAGTTCTGAAAAATATTTTCAATTCGCAGTGCACAGCATATACTTTTAGTAAAAATATAACATACTAAATAAAAACATACAAAAATGTGTAAAATACCATACAAAATAGTACAAAATCCAACACATATATTCAAATTAAGAGTAATAAAAGAAGCAAACAACAAAAACAACGCTAACAAACTTTTTGGAAATATAGTTCCGAGGTCAAAGAAACTTGAAATGATAAAAAAAACAGAAGTGTGAAATGAAGGAGCGGAATGACGTTACAGCAGTCATGGAAAGGACAAAGCACACTATAGGTAACAGGAACCGAATTCCAAAATTATACAGGTATAGAAATACATTTACCTCTATTAAATCTTTGTTCGAAATATCTTTAAAAATACCGGAATACCGGTATACGACGTCAACTACCGGTATTTTTATATGTATTTTACCGACATAATTCCAGGTCTGTACCGGTAAATACCCATATTTAAATAAATGATACCCGTATTTTTGGGAAAATCACTGTGAGAATACCGTTGAGATGGCACAGAGGAACTACTTTTAACTGAAGAGTTTGTGACTAGGAGGTCCTAAATTTTTAGTCTCGATGGGGATGTATTTTGAGGGGGAGCGAAAAAACACAGGCATGTTTACTGATATTCAATACCTTTTAGGTTTCTGGTAGGTGTGAGGTATAAAAGTTATAATCAACCTTGGAATAAGGCATGGAACAATACATAAAACAATATGAAATGTAAATGTATGAACGGAAGAGATTAGGGATACAGAGATTAAAACCACTCGTGCTGTTCGACAAAATTATTAACTGTTTTATATTCTTTCTTTCATAAAGGGCATATTTATTCTTAACAATATTCGCCACTCTTTTCCAAATTCAATATTTGCGCATTGTAAAATCAAATGAATTTTGTAATTTTTATTTAAAACGTAACATAATCGTTTAGTAACAAACCGCTAGTATTTTATCTCGTTAAGATTTAAAAATTTTAAATACTCTCAATAGTTAGGCGTTGCCTGATTTTTGTGTGGATTGTATTTTGTTGCGAAAGTTCTGTTGTTTTTAAACAGCGTTCTGTAGTGTAAAACTGCTGCTTTGGTGGTGCAGCGGTCATCGTATCCAGTTAAAACCAATCGAAGCGGGTTCAAATCTGGGATTTTAAAGGGAGAACAAGTTCTTCGTACCTCTCCCTTACGGAAGGGGAAGAAAAGACGGCAGTCCCAGGTTGAGGATTCTAAGAAAAAGATCTGGCTGTAAACACTCTTCATGCCTAGAAGCAGCTTCTGAACTAAATTCAAAATCGCCTATTTGTCAGCCGAGTGATATCTTCTTTCGCAGCTAGAAGTTGTTGGTCAGCGTTAAGCAGTAACGTGAACCATCTCGGCAGCGCAGGATGAGGTCTCGACTGCACAACCCTGCATGCATATGGCTCGCCAAGAGGTTGCCAGAGATGTCACCAAATCCTGCTGAGAAATATTGCATAGGAAAAACTATGCACATAAAAGTGCTCGCTATGAATATAAGTTTTGTAATTAGCAGTAAATTAGATCATGTGATTGCTAGAGTGGAATCGACTAGATCCATATATTCAATTATGCTTAAATGTTGCTGATGAATGTGCTGATAAATGATTATCGTAACCGACGATCAAGGAATCTAAAACGTCTTTTACAAGCAATGATTGCTGTTTTTCCTTTTAAGTTCGGCAAATATTCTGGCACACCAATTTTGGAAGCTATTTGACTTCTTTAGAAATTCGGTTTTAATAATTTAGTACTTCTTCACCAGGTTTTCCAGAATAGCGTAAATATTGGTATAATTCTAGTAAATACTAAGATTTTTTGTAGATAAACGCATTCGGCGAATTGATTTGAAAATTGGAATGATTCATTCATTCTAAAATTGAATGCAATGTTGATTGTCAGAGAAAGAGGGGGACGGAGGGAGATAATTTGGACAGGTTTTCATAAATTGCTTAAGCATGAAATAACTTTCACAAATTGAAGTTTAGGTTGTCTGGGAGAGAGATATTGTATCAGTAATCAGATATTAAAATTTATGACACTTCTTTTTATATAAAAATGTTGTTGGAGATTATAGTAATGAAGTAAATGAAATGAAATTTATTGATGAAAATAAATGAAAATTTGATTTCATACGTTCAGTGGATAATAGTATGGTATCGTCATCTACTCCAATACCATTATTACGGAGAAACAATAATCGGCACTGGTTATGCAGGCTGAAACGCACGGATATAAGACGATGAAATCAATCTATCTGGGAGTGTGAAGAAATTATCCAAATTGTCCATATAATAGTTCTTGGTACGGTTAGAACTTAATAAATTGATAAGTGAACATAAAACCTTAACAATTATCGTGGTCGTTTTTAAATGTATAATTAACAAAAAAATGTGACTGGAGAAACAGCGCTAATGCAAAGGTAGAAGGACCGGGTAAGGTTGGCTCAGTAAGAACAATATACTTAATTATAGTTTATATGCTGCCTCTCATTTTTATACGATATTGTTTATTGTCTTTGAAAGAATACACAATAAAAAATATTTCTGAGAGATTTTGTGCATTTTGACATACTTTCTTCAAAATACTTTCCTTCCTCCGAACAAGAAAATACCTAACTATCCATGCCTAGTAGTAAGCAATAGGAAATGCATAATAGTGGCAGATGGTACGCTGAAAGAAAACAGTGCAGATTAAAGAATCGGCCGCGCAACATTATTTCCTTTGTCGATTCCTACAACGGTATCATAACCTGTGTCAGGGAAGTGTCTTCGCAGTGACACCAGGGGTTGGTGAGAGTGCTATCAACAGAAATTACATTTGCACGAAGTGGAGCATGTAACAAATTAAAACATGAATTACATACCACAATTATAACAGATGCTGGGAGTCTCGTCCCTGTCTCCTGTTTCCAAGGGATCTGGTTGCTGGCAACATAATTGCAATTTATAATAAGAGCCCCTGATTCAGTTTAATGCTGAGAGACTTTCCTGGCGCACGGTACACGCGGCATCGGCGCCGAGCAAAGGCGGCGGCGGGCACGGAGTGCGCGATGCAGCGGTGGCGTCCTTGGAGGGCGTTGGCTGCATTTGCATACGCGGCGTCAACGAACCCACTAGGAGGCTTTGCCCCTGCGCCCGCTGCCCCTGCCCCGGGCCGAGGGCGCGGCGGGCGGTCGCGGGCATCGGAGAGGGCGAGGAGAGGGCGAGGAGAGGGCGAGGAGAGGGCGAGGAGAGGGCGAGGAGAGGGCGAGGAGAGGGCGAGGAGAGGGCGAGGAGAGGGCGAGGAGAGGGCGAGGAGAGACGGTTACAAGCGGTCGCGGGTGATTGAGGCCGGTCGTAGGTGGCGGTGGCGGATAGTGGCAGGCAGTGGGGGGGGGAGGGCGGATGGCAGTCGCGCAGGCAGGTGGGGCCAACCGAGGGTGAGGCGAGCAATGGAGGGCTGGTGGTGGTGGTGGTGGACGTCGTTGAGCTGTTGGTGGCGGCTGGTCGATGGCGAAGACAAGCAGGCGGATCGACGGCGACGCGAACAGGGGTGGGCGGTTGGCGGGCGGGTGGTGGCAGGCGAAGGCAGGCCTGTTTCTGGGCCGTTGGTGGCGGACGAGTAGGCGAAGACGAGCATGCCGAAGCCGAGGCGAGCAGTGCCGTGCAGGGTGTTGGATGCAGCCGAGGGTGAGGACGCGGGTGGGGGGCGAGACGGGACGGTCGCGAACGATGGCGGTGCGGGCGCGATGCGGTGAGCAAATCAATGCCCCCTCCCTGCGCCCGGATCTCCCCGCGGTGCTCTCGCGTTCCCGGAGGACGTTGGCGGCGTTAATGTCCCGGACCCGGCGCTCCAACAGGTTGCTCTCGCGCTCGCGGGAAGGGACGCAGAGAAATTCTGACCAGGCCTGAGCCTTTTCTGCAGCCGACGTTCCTTGGTCGGTGATGTGGTAGGCGAAAAGCGCGGGACATATTTTTTGCGGAAAAAAACTAATACGAATGTTGAAAGAAATTTTCACAATCCGTGTGCCGGCAATGACAGTGTCGGTTAAATGCGACCATCTGATAATAGATAGTTCAATATTGATTTGGTTTCCGATTAAGTTGAGGACATTATTTTCCCCATTGCATTAAAACGAGAAGAAGGATTAATTTCCAAAATCAACAATGCATCAGTTTGAAAATTTTTTAACTAATGAATATTTTGAAGTCCGCGTGACCTCCTCGGTCTCTTAGGGCAGGACCTACCCCTTCACTTGCTTTGTTTCCAAAAATGATTTTCTATGAAATATAACCAAGCCATGTGAAAACATCAAAAGCGAGTAATTTTCCCTTGTTTACTCTTCTCTTTCTCCTTTGCTCTCGGTACTGATCATTACTTTTCCTTTAATGTTATTGATTTCTCGCTTTATTGGAGATTATGGTTTATTTTATTTCATTATATCGTGCTTTTTGCGTTGTATTAGCACGATTTTAATTGTGAATAATGAATACAATTCAAGCAACAATGCCCACAGTAAAGTGTTACTTGATTTTTTTTCAAGACGAGCGACGAAAGCTAAATGCAAAAATTTCAGTGTAAGAACTCGAGGCGATTATACACGCTCTTCCCTCTGGTTCTGGAGACTTTTTTCATTCACCAAAACCGAGAAGGTCAAGCTTAACGCATTTATTTTGATGCAGGTTGTTTCGTGAAGCATTCGATCGAGTTCGCCTGAAGGAAAAGTTTCATTCTATTAGTCATGCATCATAAAATTTGGGCTGGATTACGTCAGGGCAGAACACTAAGGGCACTCGACGCAATGAGCAAGAACACGATCTGGGGAGCAATTACATATTCGACATTTTCAGAAAAAAAAAACGGGTTGCGACTGGTCTTGACGGAGGCGTAGCGACCACAGTGATATTTTTCTTGTCTATTGTACCTTAAATTTTGAAGGTAGTATTCGAATGAAATAAATACTATTAAAAGATTAAAAGGTGAATGGTAAGGTATTTTGAAAGGTATATGAAAGTATTTGAAAGGTACATGGATACGTATTTTAAACAATTTATGTTTTTTTGTTTTTCTTTTATATAACATTTCACCTCAGAAAACTCATAACTGTCTACATAAAACGCATATATTGCACATTATCATCTTTCCCATTGTAATTTTCTATATTATGAAAAGTGAATTCGACGACACGTCTGTGACATCTATTCCAGGTATCCAGGTACTGGATAAAACGTTTTCATACTACGCACACCAATTGTTTCTCGACCTTCCCTTTAAATTTAAATACTCGTAGTTTCCCGTTAAATTCTGTTTGGCAGCGAGTATAAAGATGTCTCAGGGGTTTTATTTTGTAGGAATAAATCCTAAAACTTCATTATTTTTACATGGACATTGTATATTAGAACGTTACGTGTGGAAAGGAATGGAAAATGTGTGAGCACTTTATCAGTAAGGGATAACAGTGAATGTAGTAATATAAAGAGAAGTCATTCAGAATTGACTAATTTTAGACCCAGTCATATCTCCATCACTTGATATTGTTAATGTTGTTACTATCACACGTGATAAAAAGTGACTCAAAACTTCAAAATATAAAATTTTCTCTTTGGAGTAATATATTCTTTGCCCTTAATACATTTTATAAAGAATACATTTTTACTTTCTTGCATAATATTTACGCAGTATAGTGAAAGTATTGTAATATTGGGGGAAAAGGCCATTTTTCAAAAGAAAGAATCTTATTGCCGAGCCGTGGTAACGAAAATGTTGATAAATCCTGTTCCTATTTATATTAAATTACAGGTTGTATAATCAGAATCCACGTTTTGTGACTCCTTTATACTGAAATATTGTTTGATGACAGAGCGTCTATTTGGCCGTTATCAACGCTAGCAAACAAACCGTTCAGACAATTTCCTCCAAAACTGGTATTCCCCGATCGATTTAAACGAATTCGAGGCTCTGAGAGATTCAAACGGATATTTTGATTTTGGGGAATGCTTTACTTGAAACCTCAATTACACTTTCAATACTTTCTAAAAACCCCTCAATTTTTTTTATAAAACTTTCTCCTCGGGCATTGTAAAGTACATTTAAAGAATGGCGCTGGCCTCATTTGTGTTGAAATTTCTGATTATTTAATTTTCTGAAAAACAACTCCATGTTGTTTCTTTAAATTTTATCCTCTTATGTACCAAAGGACGATATAAAAACTGGTACTGGTCTTATCTTCGGCGATTTCTCTAAATTTTCAAAAATTGCAAGACAGTAATATCGCTAAAGAACAATATTGATGATTGATATTTTTTGTTAAACTAGTGAAAACCCGTCAAAATTTGACGGTGAGATCTGAGATAAATGTAAAATACTGTGACCAGACTAATGTTCACAATACGTTGCATTGTTTGGATCTTCAGGGTATAACGAAGATGTTCTGTGATGTGAGTTCCCAAAATTTTGAACACGTATGGCCAAAGGGCAGGTGGCAATGCAATATCGGTGCCAAATTGCACAAAAGAAAGAGCACTATTATACTGACGGATATTATTTCTAAAGTTTTTTGATGTGTCATCATGTCCTATATACAATTTTTATTTCTTCTGGCATATCGCCTGAAGGTAAACTTATTTTCCCATTTAAGCAACACAGAGTAAATCGTTTGCAGAATTTTTCTCACATGCGAAGTGCAAAGCAGAACAAAACTGACATTTCATAGGCAACGACCCAGCAGAAAACGAAATGACCTCACTATCACGACACTTACGCTGACTTTCTCTTTCCCTGCGTCCAGTTAATGTACGTTTGCGTCTTTTGGGATGCGTGGGCAACGATTCGGAATTCGACATAACCTGTGAACAACTTCACTACTTCAGTACAACCGAGCAAAACACACTGTCCAAGTGTTCTCTACAAAATTCACCACAAAAGCAAATACATGCAAACTGTCAACGCCACAATGCAATAATTACACTGAAACAAAACCTTGATGAATTGTAAACAAATCTCAACAATCAAAACAAAACATCAAACAGCGCCACCATGAAGCATCTATCGACTCATATATATATATATATATATATATATATATATATATATATATATATATATATATATATATATATATATATATATATATCGATTTTGAAACAGCCACCCTTTGGAAGAAAACAATTGACTACTGATAAGCGTACTATTAAAGAAATATTTAATTAATTGATTTACACACTAAATGTTGGTGAATCAACACAAACAATATCTGATAACACATCTAGGGATCACATTCTTTCATTTAAAGGAAAAAATACTACAATCGGTTCAGTAGAAGCTCTAAACGAAGCCATGGTAAAATACCTTATTTTTTTAAATATATAGATAAAGCATGTTCTAAAAAATCAGTCCTTTAAAATAGGTAGTGAACACTTTTTGAATGTGTACTTTAGCGTAATTATGTAAATTTTCGAATTTGCAATTTAGTATTTTCCGTACATCCTTTGCTGGAGTCTTTCAGGGATTATATCATTCTTTAGTTCATGGTGCAATACAACAAAGGGACCGCCGCGACACAGCAGTTCAAACTTTCAAATAACTTCGTTGTAGGGCGGTGTTTTTATATAAGGAATGGAATTTTGGATTGTCGAATTTGTAATGTATTACCTATAAATGTGTTTAAATTTTGCTCCTAATGCACTACTATTAGTAGTGAGTAGTGAGAGGATTTTAATGCTCTAAAATATCTTGAAATAGTTTTTTGAAAATATGCATTTAAGACCAAAAAATTCTTAAATATGCACTTTAATATGCAATTAAAATTAACAATATTTTACTTCCTGCATAAGCCTTTTTTGATAAAATTCAGCAGAAGCGTGCTGGGAATGAAAAAATATTTTTTGCAAACAGAATATAATCTACCGTACTTCGCAAGAGAAATAATGAGAGAAATAATAAGAGAAATAATATTCACCCTAGTGAAGTACAGTGAATGTCGTGTTGCATTTCTTGTGCCGAGATTAAACTATGATATCAAGAAATTTTCTACATTTGCACAAGTATTTTTATATCTATAGAAAAAATCGCTAACTGTAAAAGCTCTTTATAATCGATGAACTCTCTCAAGTAAATAGATCGTATGAAGAGTTGAAACGCTTTAGAGATAAGTCTCTGGCTGTGGTGTACTAATATGGACAGAAATTAACGTAACCGTCACTATCGCGAGAAAGCATGTGCTGTTAGAGCACCACTAATTTGTTCATTTATTTACTTTAGCTCATCACCTACGACTGAATGTTTACATTTTTATATTTTCGTGTTTACGGTAAATTAAATATATATATATATATATATATATATATATATATATATATATTTAAGTCCAATTTGTATACTTTAAGTTGAGTTATCACTTTTTACATCCTTCAACTGTTTTAAAAATCTTATACATATCTTTATTCAAATTTAATTGATGTCTTTTATTTGCTATCCCTGGCATTCTTGGATAAGATGTAGTGTTGATACGTTTATTTCCACACATTAGACACAGTATGGGGTTAGTTTTCCTTATTAGTTGCTCGTGACTTAAAATTGAAATGTCCACCTTCGAATCTCGTGAGGTTGACTTCATGTCTTTTGAAGTTGAATTTTGGAAAGTTTTGTTCTGTGAATAGAATTTCATCTCCTTTAAAGAATTAATATATATGAATGATATACGAAACTGCAATAAAATATTTAATACTTTTCATCTGTGTATTTTTTCTGGAAGTTCTTGTTCTAGAAGTTTTCTCTTGCTTTAAATAGTCTTGTATTGATAGTGTATCTTAAAATTTTGTATTTTAGAGATTTTCGCACACAGAATTCTTTTCAACTAGAAAATTCTATGAAAGTACTGAGATTTAAAAAAATGTTTGGAAGCAAATAGTTTAGAGACGCTGCCAGATAGATTTTGGTGGTATTTTTCACTACCCCCCCCAGCTATGCAGGGGGTATATATATGATGTAATTATAAGTGTTTCTCGAAGTATCGTTGTTTACTTTCTACCGACTTTCCGCTTGAACTGTACAATATAATAATTAACCAATTGTTAATTTGCCTAGTTAAAGATTTCATCTTGAATTTGTCAAATAGTAATGTTTAAATCATAATCTATATTTCATAATCAGTAATTGTATGAGATATGTTCAACTGTAAACATTAACTTTGATTCCAATTTCCATTTACAAATATAGTACTACATCTTGTCTTCAGAATGCTAACTCAGTTTTATTATTCAATTTATGTTTTGAGATGTACTATATTTTTTGTTTTCTACCTCCAAAATAATGGGTATGTAATAAATAATGTATGTCAACAAATAAAAATATAAAAGATTACTGGACACTTCTGAAAAAGTGTACAATGCGGTAAGGTCGAATTCATGCCTTCAGACATGATGAATATCATTTTTGTGACCAACCAGAAAAAAATTCAAAGCCTCCTAAGTTAAACGAGGCACCTCTACATCATTTTCGACACGGGGAACACCTGGACTCACAAGAGTTTTCATGTGCTTTTTTATGGCAGTTCTTCGGATTATACTTGTGCACTACGTCCGGCGCGTAAAATAGCTACACCGGTTGTAGGTTCTCAACAGCACAGTGATTTATAATCTGTTCCTGCGGTTGGGCACTTGAGACGTATTGCGTGGTCCGAACGATCTGTCATGTTTTTCAACGCTGCCACCTCGAGCGCGAAATTTACTACCTTGTTCGCCGTTGTGTCACATTCAGGAAATTTAAGAGATCGCTTGGAAAACCCTTAAAGAAGTTGCGCTTTTACTACACGCTCATGAAAATGTATTCAATGATGTGAACTAATCCTATGAGCAAAATAAATGGCATTGAAGGGAAAAGAGTGTAACAAAAAGGCTTCTTGGGGATCCGGTTCAATAGCTAAGAGGCTGGCGGTGGAGAAGCTCTTGTCGCGTCGTGACAAATGTCACTTGCCAGGTGTCTGCAGATGCGGCGAGAGATGCGTAAGCCGAACGGTCAGTCACCTCGTGCGGGAGAGGAGAACGCTCGTTGGCAACGTCAAAGAGCTGGTGAGAGAAGAATTGGACTCAGGAATTGGTATAAACTCTGAACTTAAGAGTGTTAATAAACGTTGTTGTTCAGTGTTCATCCATGGAAACAATGTCTTGTGAGAGAAAAATGACTTTTGACAGCTTAAAGGATTTTTTTCCTGAATTACAATTAATGTATACGTAAATTACGATATGTGCTATTTATATGGAAAAAAATATATACAATTTTTTAACTAATATACTTGAAGAGTTGAGAATTATAAAGGTACTAAATGTGTTTTGGCATTTTACAATACAATGAAAACAAAATTAGTAAATTTTCTTAAGTCAAAAAATGTCTTGAATTCATTAAAAGTATGTGAGAGATTCACTAGAAAGTCTAAATATATTGGTTGTAGTCATATTATTTAAGTACAGCTGTATTACTTGTACTTGTATTTTAACATTTTTGTAAGTGGTAATTTCAAATTTGAAACTCTTATCATCTGTAAAACTTCACACACACACACACACCCTTGAGAGATGATTTTTTTCAGAATCCTTGATAAACTGGAATAGAGGAACTGTTCAGAGTTGTAATAAATAAAAAATATTTGCTTATAGAGTTGAAAGCTTGGTTGTTGCTTTCAGAGTTGAAATATTTGTTATAATACTTAATATTAGTGATAGTATGATTATTGCATCCTCGTCTTGTACTGTACTCCTTTATTATTATTATTATTATTATTATTATTATTATTATTATTTATTCATTGACAGTTCACTGGTACATAGATTGTAGTCATACAGATACAATACATCAAAGCATGACAACAATAAAAATCAACAGTTTGTAATTCTAGAAGTTATAGACTTCTACAGAATTTTCTACTTCTACTAGAATACAAAATTTAACATTTATAATATTCATAAATACTAATGTTGTGGTATCCCCCCAATCAGAAGACGAAACGGAGTTACGCTCCGCCGCGCCGCTAGTGGAGGGGCACAGCCCCTCCCCTCCCCCTTCACCGGGCGGTGGGGTATAAAGGCATGGTCGGGAGCAGGGCGCTCCCGTTCAGTTACCGCTTCGCGTAGCTACCACCGCCGCACTCGCTACACGCCCTACCGCGGCGTAACCTGCTGCGCGCTATAAGAGGACTCCAGTCTGCTGCCGCCGACGCTTGCTACCGTCACCAGCCGTGACGTATCCGCCGGGCGATCAGCACAGACCTCGGGGGCTACTGCCGCCCTCGCTACACGCCTGGTCAAGGCGCCATCTGTGGCGCGCTACAAAGTGACTGCAGACTACCGCCGGCACTTGCTACCGTCACTAGCCGTGACGTATCAGCCAGGCGATCAACGCCGACCTCGGTGACCACTGCCGCCCCTCGCTACACTCCCGACCGCGGCGTAACCCGCCGCGCGCTACTAGGAGGCTCGAGGCGACTGCGGCCAGCTATCACGTTACGACGCTTATCGCCACTGCGGGCGATAAGGCTCGGCGAGGCAAGAAGGCCGTTAAGAATTATTGTACAGTATTTGTTACGTTGTTCTGTGTATTGGTTATTGGTGAAAGTAAATGGTTATTAAACATTGACTGTTTAACTTACCTTGCATCCTGCAAATACAACATTGGCGACGAGGATATAAGAACAAGACGCGTGAAGAACAATGGAGCAAATAACGCAAGTGATCGCGATGTTGCAAACACAACATCAAGAACAGATGAGAATGTTAATGAAACAATTGGAGATGCAGAAACAACAACAAGTCCAGCAGATTCCGGTATTTCCACCATATAGTAAAGATCAGGAGGACTGGACAGTTTATATAGAACGTTTTGAGCAGCACTTGGAAGCACATCTAGTGTCAAATGAAGCACAGCAGCGTGCACATTTTTTGGCGTCTGTGGGGGAAGAAACCTTCATTACGATAAAGAAAATATGCTCAGAAGAAGATACAAGAAAATTAACATTCAGTCAACTGAAACTAAAACTGGCCGATCATTTTGAAGAGAGAATACATGTAGTGACCTCAAGATATAAGTTTTTTCAAACGAAACTAAAACCAGGTCAATCACATGCGGAATGGGTGGTAGAGCTGAAAGGTTTAGCGAAATCATGCAAATTTAAGTGCGATAAAAGTAACTGTGGACAGTCATATGCAAATAATATGATTAGAGATATGGTTATATTACATACCCCGATAAATCAAGTGCGTATAGATGCAATACGGAAAGAAGAACCAACACTGGAAGAAGTGATGAAGATTGCTACAACACACGAAATGTCTGAAAATCTAGTAAAGCAGATGAAGACAACAGAAGAAGTGAGCAAAGTCACAAAGGAGAAAGAACGAACAGAAGAAAAAGTAAAATCATGCCCAGGTTGTGAAAGTAACCATAAACGAAGTCAGTGTTGGTTTAAAGAGGCAAAATGTAGATTCTGCAAAAAGATCGGACACATACAAAGTGTTTGTTTAAAGAAGAAACAAATGGCGGGCAGAAAACAGGAAAACCCAAGAGAAAACCCAAAGAGTGTGAAACGTAGCACCAAGCAGTCAGAAGAAATGGAGGTAGACCAAATACAGACGGTGAATATGATTTTGAATTCATCACAACGAAGAAAGATAAGAGTGCAATTGGAAATGTTAGGAAAAAATATGGAGTTCCAGATCGATACAGGGGCTACAGCAAATCTAATAAATCTAACAACATATCAAAAGTTAGGTGCACCGAGATGTTCCAGCGGTAAAGCAAAGTTAAAATCATATCAAGGAATAAACATCCCAGTAAAAGGTGAAGTAGAAGTGACTGCAAGATATAAAGGAATACAACGGAAGTTACGTTTTATCATAGTGAACCGATATGATGTACAGAATATATTGGGAATGGAAGGCATAGACTCTCTTGGTTTCACGGTAGAAGATAATGTCATGTCAGTCGACAACACAAGTAAATGTGCAGAAATGAAGAAAATATGTGAAGAGTTTTCCGAAGTGTTTTCAGAAGGCCTAGGTCATTGCACAACATATAAAGCTCACATAACGATGAAAGAAAATTGTCAACCAAAATTTTGTAAAGCAAGATCGATGCCATTGAATTTGCAAGAGCAAGTAAAACAAGAATTGCAACGATGGGTACAAGAAGGAGTGCTCAAACCAGTTAATAATGCAGAGTGGGCCACTCCAGTGGTAATTATAAAAAAGCCAAATGGTAAACTAAGGTTGTGTGGAGATTTTAAAGTTACATTAAATCCACAAATGTTAATAGACCACTATCCTATGCCAAAACCGGAAGAAATATTTGCGAAACTACAAGGTGAATGTTTCACGAAAATAGATTTATCGGAAGCTTATCTGCAGTTAGAGTTGGATGAAGAATCGAAGAAAATGATGGTAATTAATACAAATGATGGTTTGTATCAGTTTCAAAGGCTTCCGTATGGCATCGCCAGCTCGCCCGCGATATTTCAAAGGTTTCTGCAACAAATTACGGAGAAAGTACCAAATTGCGCTAACTTCTTGGATGATATTATTGTTACAGGCAAAACGGAAGAAAAACATAAGCAGAATTTGCGGATGCTGTTACAATTGTTAAAAGACAATGGACTCAAATGTAATTGGGAGAAATGTGAATTGTTTAAGACTTCTATAAACTATTTAGGCCACGTAGTGGACAAGCATGGAATTCGACCAACAAAGGAAAATATTGAAGCAATTACAAGAATGCCAGCACCTCAAGATGTGAAACAACTCAGCTCATTCTTAGGTAAGGTTGCTTATTATTCCAAATTCATTAAGAATAGAGCAATTATCTCGGCACCACTAAACCAGTTACAGAGGAAGAATGTGAAGTTTATTTGGTCGACAAAGTGTGAAAATGCATTTCAGCATCTGAAACAAGAACTGATTAAAGCAACAAGATTGACGCACTACGCGCCAGGTCAACCGCTACTTCTCGCGACTGACGCGTCAGAAAATGGTATTGGCGCTGTGATATCAACGACTACACCAGAAGGCATTGAAGTACCAATTGCATTTGCATCGAAAACATTAAACGACGCACAGAGAAATTATGGACAAATTCAAAAAGAGGCATTAGCAATAATCTATGGGGTGAAGAAATTTCATCAATATCTGTATGGCGCGAAATTTACGCTCATTACAGATCATAAACCACTTACGTCATTGTTCAATCCAAGAAAAGGTATTTCAGAGAGAACGGAGAAGAAACTGAAACGATGGGCAATTTTCCTCTCTGATTATGATTTTGAGATTGTTTATAGGTCAACTTCACAGCACGGCAACGCAGACGCGCTGTCCAGGCTGCCGGCGGGGCCAGACGAGTCATTCGACAAATCGGAAGAAGCCTGGGCGTACATAGACTTTGAGGATGGCGACGCCCTGTTACGATTGCCGCTGGACGCAAAAAGGGTAGCGCAGGTAACACGGGAAGACCGCCTGTTAAAACAAGTAAGTGGTTATTTGAGTAAAGGTTGGCCAACAAGGAAACTAAATCATAGTTCAGCAGACTTAAATCAATTTTTGTTAAAGAAAAACGAGTTATCAATGCAAGATGGGGTGTTAATATATAATTGTGAAGATAACGTAAGAGCTGTAATTCCAAAGAAGCTGCAAGCAGAAGTGTTAAAGTTATTGCATGTTGGACATTGGGGCATTACCAGGACAAAAACGGTTGCTAGAAGATATGTGTATTGGCCGGGGATGTCAAAAGATATAGAAAATTTGATACGTAATTGTAATATATGCAGACAGAACCAGGCAAGTCCGCCGAAGCACTTTTCGAGCTGGCCGAAAGCTGAAAAACCATGAGAGCGAGTACATATTGATTATGCGGGGCCGTTCTATGGGTCAATGTGGTTAGTAGTGACAGATGCCTTTTCACAGTATCCATATGTGTGTGAGACGCGTACAGCAACAACAGAAGCAACAATTCAAATGTTAACGAAAGTGTTTGTAATAGAAGGCTTACCGCAATTGTTGATATCGGATAATGGCGCACAATTCACATCACATTTATTTGAGAAATTTTGTATAGAAAATGGCATTCAACACCTTAGGACAGCTCCATTCCACCCACAGTCAAACGGGGGAGCAGAGAGATTTGTACGCACATTCAAAAGTACCATGATTAAGGCAATGGCAGAAGAAGTTGGTAAAGATAAAGCACTACAACAACTATTAGTAACGTACAGAGCAACTCCAGTAGGTAACGAAGAGAAAAGTCCAGCGGAACGACTTCATGGGAGGCAGCCGAGGACATTATTGGCACTATTAGTACCCGTCAAACGCCCGAAGCAAGTAGTGAATACAACATTCAAAGTCAAAGATAGAGTCTATATTCGGTCGTTTAAATCCTATCCAAAGTGGATTCCAGCAGTGATCCACGAGACTATAGGGCATAGAATGTATCTGGTACAGTCAGAAAGCGGTATCATGAGAAGACACGAGAACCAGATTACAAAAAGGTGGAACATGCATAGAATAGACGACAACCAACAGAAGAGTAATGTTCATTGTAATTTTCAGCCGGCTATAATGCGGATGGCGGAACCAGCCATCACACACGAGCCAGCGGCTCGGCCGGCAACACCATCGGACGACACATCCCGAGGAGGGGTGCGACCAGAGGCGGAGTCATTCGCCGAACCCAGCAGCCGAGACGCGTCACCAGGTCCAGCCCTGCTGCGGAGGTCACGTCGTCATCGTGGGCACCCATATGCCCACAATAAAACGGGGAGGAATGTGGTATCCCCCCAATCAGAAGACGAAACGGAGTTACGCTCCGCCGCGCCGCTAGTGGAGGGGCACAGCCCCTCCCCTCCCCCTTCACCGGGCGGTGGGGTATAAAGGCATGGTCGGGAGCAGGGCGCTCCCGTTCAGTTACCGCTTCGCGTAGCTACCACCGCCGCACTCGCTACACGCCCTACCGCGGCGTAACCTGCTGCGCGCTATAAGAGGACTCCAGTCTGCTGCCGCCGACGCTTGCTACCGTCACCAGCCGTGACGTATCCGCCGGGCGATCAGCACAGACCTCGGGGGCTACTGCCGCCCTCGCTACACGCCTGGTCAAGGCGCCATCTGTGGCGCGCTACAAAGTGACTGCAGACTACCGCCGGCACTTGCTACCGTCACTAGCCGTGACGTATCAGCCAGGCGATCAACGCCGACCTCGGTGGCCACTGCCGCCCCTCGCTACACTCCCGACCGCGGCGTAACCCGCCGCGCGCTACTAGGAGGCTCGAGGCGACTGCGGCCAGCTATCACGTTACGACGCTTATCGCCACTGCGGGCGATAAGGCTCGGCGAGGCAAGAAGGCCGTTAAGAATTATTGTACAGTATTTGTTACGTTGTTCTGTGTATTGGTTATTGGTGAAAGTAAATGGTTATTAAACATTGACTGTTTAACTTACCTTGCATCCTGCAAATACAACAAATGTAATTAAAGTAGCAACTAAACACTCTCATTACTTCCCAAGAATTTTCGGACCAATGTGCATGTACAAAGTATGACACATTTCTGGATATTGATTATGGCATTTTTATTTTTCAGCGTTTCTAGTGAATTCTTTAAAGTCTTCGGGATGATGCCCGTTGCTGAAAGAACCACGGGGACGGTTTTGATTTCCGAGATGTTCCATTGCTCCTTCACGACATGTGCCAATTCTTTGTACTTCTGGATCTTCGTATGATATGCTGTAGCGAGATTGCTGGTGTCCACAACTGCCATGTCTACAAACCATACTTTCTTCTCATTTTTATTCCAGAGTGTTATATCCGGTCTGTTATGGTGTACTGTACGGTCCGTCAAAATACTACAATCCCAGTACAATTTATAGTTATTGTTTTCAAGTACATTCTTTGGGATATACGTGTAGTATGGTGTATCATGGCATGGTGCTAAACCACAGATCTTGACAAGTTGGGCGTGGATAATTCGACCCACCATATCATGCCTGTTCTTATACTCCGTTGGGGCGAGTACACTGCATCCTGCTGTAATATGTTGAATTGTCTCGCCGCGTTGGCCACAGGCCCAGCAGTTATCAGAGGTCATCTCTGGATCTTTGATGACATATTTGAGATAGTTTCTGGTTGCAATGACTTGATCTTGAATGGCATCCATGAACCCCTCAGTCTCTGGGTAGAGATATCCAATGCTGAGCCATTTGTACGACATGTCTACGTCTACATTTGGATTGGCTATTTCAGCTGGGTATCTCCCATGAATTGCTTTGTGCTTCCAGAGATCTATCTCTTGTTGGAAAGAGGGCTGTTGAAGTTCTATATTGGCTTGATTGAGACTCAGAGGTGTATAATTGTAGTCCGCTTCAAGTACCACTTTGTGTAGATGAGAAGATAACGCTTTCTTCCTGAAGTATTCTCTCATACTGGTAATCTGTTTGAAATGGAGATTACTTATTTTCAGGATACCACGACCTCCCATCTTCCTTGGAAGCGTTACCCTTTGAATTGAGCTTTTGGGGTAGTGGTATTGGGAATGGCTCCTTTGGACCCTAATAAGTCATTCCAAGGATTCAATATCCGTCCTGGACCATTTAATGATGCCCAGTGAGAAAGTTATTACTGGTATTACATACATGTTAACCGCTGCAGTTAGGTTCGGTGAATTGAGGAAGGTTTTGAATAAACTTTTCATTCTCTTCTCGAATTCCAACTGCAGCTTTTCTTTAATTTCACTGTGGATTATCAGCTTGTTTTGCTGAATTCCAAGGTATTTATAAAGTTCATTTTCTTCCAGGGCTGTTTTGTCTCCCCTGTCAGCGTTTCATGTTCTACCTCGCTGATGAGTTTACCCTTCCTTATACTTTGGATTTTGGATTTTTCGATACCAAATTGCATTCCTATGTCGGTTGAGAATCTTTCGGTGACATGAAGGAGCTTCTTCAGTCCCTGAAATGTTCCTGAGTACAGTTTGATATCGTCTATGTATGCTAGATGACTCACATCATGTTTGCTCTGGCCTTTCAGCTCATATCCAACTCCCATGCTTTCCAGCAAGGAGGAAAAGGGATTCATAGCAAGGCAGAAAGAGTAAGGACTGAGAGTATCGCCTTGGAATATACCTCTGCGGATTTTCAGTGTCTTAGTGACAATTCTTTCACTACTTGACATATGTATTGTTGTTTGCCAGTGATTGATTACGTTCATAAGAAATCTTACGATTGCATGATTAACACGATATAGTTTTAGAACATAGATCAGCCAGTCATGCGGGACCATGTCAAATGCCTTCTTGTAGTCGATGAAACAAGTATACAAATCTCGTTTTTTGTTGGATGCCTGAGACATGACACTGTCGATTACAAGCTGTTCTTTGCACCCCAATGAACCCTTGCAACAGCCTTTCTGGTACTCTGAAAGAATATTGTTTTGTTCACAATGTTGTTCTATCACTTTTTTTAAACAACTAGTGATGATTTTATATAGCCCGTTGAGGCATGTGATGGGTCGGAATTGTCCGGGATCTGTGGCATTGTTAGATTTAGGCTTCATGAAAGTGATCCCCTCGCACAGGGCCGTCAGTAGTTCTTCAGGATGTTTCAGAAAATGATTAATGAGAGTCAGAATTATTTCATGTATACAGGTGAATCTTTTAAACCAGAAGTTAGGAAGTCCATCTGGTCCAGGGCATTTCCAATTTTTGAGTTTGTTTATAGCTGTCTTTAGAACATCTATTGATATATCGGAAACTTCCATTTCCCTGGTCTTGCTTGATACGCCCGACACTTCTATCAGCCATAATGCGTGGGACTGGAAATGACTTTCTGTTGACCATATCGTGGTCCAGTGATCTTCCACAGTTGATTTCTCCGGTAACTTTCCTGAATGGATTTCTTTTTTCAGATTCTCATAGAACCTCTTCTGGTTTTTAATAAAATCCTGATTGTCTTTTTTCCTTTTCAAGCTTCTTCTGGTGTAGCGTCATATTCTTTGCGAATAGACACTGAGTTGTTGTTTGAGAATATCTATTACTTCAAATGTATTTTGGTTTTCGTTGTATTGCGCATGTTTGCAGTATTTCCTCCTGATTCTCGATACTTTCCTTCTGATGCGCGTCTTTTTGCTTCCTTTCTGAAAGGCTTCGATAATGGCAATGTCAGATCGGAGTTGTTTTATTCTTCCCTCCAGCCATCTCTTCCAAGGTGGTGTGTAGTCTTTTCGATGGCTATATGGCTGTTGGGATTCTAGGATTTTTCCCCAACTTAACTTCACAATTGCTAGCGGTGTGCAGTAGATAATTGAGTCTAGTTGCTCATAGGTCTAATTTGTCTGACTTCATTGACAAGTATTTCTTCATTTGCTAACTTAGTTAAGGTTGCCAGTGTTTTTGAATTGTGTTGCCTAGGTATTTTAGGTCTAAAATGAGGAGCAAATCCCCAGTATCTGGCTTTTTCATGCTCATATTGTTGTTTAAGTCGGTTAACTAAGTTGGTTATAGACCTATCTGATTTCTGTGTCACTAAGTTGGGTTTAAGATCTTGTATTGGTAGTTCAGAGGTTGCTCTAGCTGATTCTGGAGTTTGTGAAATCTCATGCTGTTGTATTTCTGACTGAACTTCAGTCTCAATTTCCCGTATTCGACTGTGCGAGACCTATTTTTCTGACCTATAGATTAATGCTTTATTATTATTATTATTATTATTATTATTATTATTATTATTATTATTATTATTATTATTATTATTATTATTATTATTATTATTAATATTAATATTAATATTAATATTAATATTAATATTAGTGATGGGTCGATACCTGAATTTCTCGATACTCGATACCGTTATCTGTATGAGAGCTTTGATACTTGATATTCGATACCATACTACTTTAAAGGCTCAGCAGCAAAAGTGGTTCAATCAGAATTAGTTTGTTCTTCACACATGCATACATGTACTATTTTAATATTTAAAAACTATTGAGATGCATATACATTTTTTAAAGATTTTAAACATTCTTATTGAGGAAAAATAACATTCTAACTTTTTCTAGGTCTATTCCATTTCTTTTTTTGTCACATATCAATCCAGCTGTACTGGAAAGTCTCTCCGAAAACACTGTAGCTGATGGAATGCACAGGTATCGAACAGCACTTTTTCTTAAATTGGGGAGAGTTACTTTGTTTTCCCAGTAAAACAGTACATTTGCATCAGGAGGAAGAAAGTCCGCACGTATAATTCATGTTTTTGTGCTGAGGTTTCGTGTACACAGCATGATATTTCGTGGTCACTCTTCAGAATATTCCTATAAAGAGACCCCATGTCAATGCATTTTCGGGGGTTCAGTAGTTGAGGATACCTATAAAATAAATTAAATGAATTACAATTTTGAACAATAAATGCTTGTCTAATTTGAAATTTCTAATGTAGATAATGAAAATGAGTTATTCGGAATCATGTACAGTGATTTATTTTTTTTATACTACTGAATATCGGAGAATCGAAATCGTGATTAAAGGCTTATTATTTTCTAGTGGGCATGGTGTATCTAAGTTCAAGATGTTTAATTCCTTGAATATATTGTCCTCAATAATACTGATCGATTGCTTATTTTTGCGTATCATGTAAGCATATTTTCTTGTTATTGCCTTTGAACGGTTGTATCCTGATTTAAATTTGTTCTTTGTGGCAAAAAAATCAATGAGTGTTGGTTCATTTGTGTTGAAAATTCATGATATTGACAGGACTGGCCATGGGTGTTTACCTTCTACCACTTAACTTGTACGATCTGCGACGATTCCAACGTCCGGTGCAACATTAGTTGGCTTGGCTCTCTTGTGTTCGGTGGAGCTGAATACTACCCGGTGTATGGATGTAACATGTTTTTTTTACTTACTAGTATTGTGTGATTTTTCCACCAGGTGACAATGTTTTTTTTACATATTCTACAATTAGCACGATTGTTATCTTTCGAGTCCTCTTCAAAATAATTCCACACTTCACTCTTTTTGTTTATGGAATGCACTAATCTAGTCGTCTTTCGGTCACTTTAAAATGTAGAACTGATCTCAAGAGCTCCGTCAGATGCCTCCTCGGTGGGCTGAGGAGGGGAGTATTCCGGAATAAACGCTGCAATCGAGCATTGCTTATCGTGTCTGTCGTCACTAGATTGCCGGGTGCTCACAAGGAAGAGTTTCCCAAAGCTGAATTGGTCGCAAATTACGTACTATCTCGAGAGATGGTGACAGGCGCGAGTGGGATAAAGAGCAGTGCACGGCGCTCGGACGTTGCAGCGTTGGGGACCGTTAGTGTGTTGACTGGGTGCGAATGCCGGAACAGTACTCTAACAAACGGGCCACGGATCGCGCGCGATCTCTCCTTCCTCTTCCTTGTCCTACCCTTACACACTACATGCGTTTCAACGACTGTAAATGAATCCAAACAGACGGACACTTCCTGTTTCTAATAGAAGAAAAATATGAGAAAGAGGAATGTAAAGAAGACAATTCTTCCGTAAAATCAGAAGAGACGGGGAATGGCATAAATAATTAAAATTATCGAGTCATTTTCCGAAAGTATCGATCGCTATCGATACCACTCGAGTATCGAGGGTATCGAGGTATCGAAAGTATCGAGGACCCATCCCTAATTATTATTGTAATTATTGTTATTTAACTGCCACAGGGGTCATACCCAATTGCAGTTCAAAAAAATGTATGTATGAATATAATTTTCTGTAGTTTGCTCATGTTTCTATAAATTATATAATCTTTTGTTTAACAGTTTAACAGTAATTTAACATAATGTTGAATATTTGAACTAGTTTACCTTTTAGTAAAAATGCACGCCAAAGACCGTATTTGCGAATTGAAATCAAGTTGTGCATGCTTTTTGATTATAGCTCCATGTGTAGGATTTAGTTGCTTGAATTTCTTGGTGCGCGGTAGATACGGTGCTTTGCATGTAATTAGCACGACATAGCTCTCCACATCATTGCACAAATGCTTTGACGGCTTTCTGGATACTACAGGGGAAGTGAGGGGTTGCTCAGAACTTGCTTGGGGTGGGAGGAGAGTAATGTGAAATCAAGAAGTTCTCTGGTCGTGACAACATCAAACACGGTCTTCCATTTAGCATACATTTTAATTACTTAAAGTTCATCGATATGTTTATCATCGTACATAATAAACTAGTTAATTACACATCTTCGCTCGGATATTTATTTCTCACAATCGTCTATTAAGCGGCCTCGTCTCCCCCACACACCTCGCCTCTTCCCTCGCACACTTCCACCATCTTCCTCGCAAGCTTTATAAGTCCTACCTACCCCCCGCCCCTCCCATCCACCCTATTCCGCTCCGTATATTCCTCTGACTCATAACGCTACGTGTCCCTCCCTCCCTTCGCCTCTCCCCGCACGCCCTATGGAACCATGAGGTCTGTCCTGCTCACCTCCTGCCGTGCCCATCCAGCCTATTCTGCGTGATCACTTCTTCCCTGTCATCACATGATCACTTTGTCCGTCTCCCCCGCACGCCGTATCTCGCATGCCTGGGCCCACACACCATCACGCACCTCTGGAGTAAATGTCCCTCCCGCTCATCATGCACCTCCGGCTTCTTCTGTTTTCCCACATGCCCATTCCTTCCGTTCGGCCGTCTCTTTCGCCCCATTTCCGCCCACTACGCCACTCAGCCGTCTCCTTTGGTTTCTTCCGATCCTCTAGATGTCTTCATTTTCTCTATTTCGTCCGTTCCTTACTGTCCTGCTCCGTCTACTCCTTCCGTTTCCTCCGGTCCGCTAGCTCTCCTCGCTACGTCTGGCTCTGTTAGACCCGCCCCACCGCACAAGGCGGCCAGCGGCAATGAAGCCCAGATGGATTGAGGACTGCATTTAACTGGATATTTAAAAACATTTTGGAGTAACACTTTCGAATCTCAACCCCCTATTTTGCAATCCTGGCCCCTCAAATGTAGTCCTGCCAAATTTGGTAGCAACCATTCGAGAGGTTCTTAAGTTTTTGTGACACATACAAACACATGCACCCGCTTTTATGTAACAGGAGCATGAAGACGAGCAGTTCGTGGGGGGAGTATCAACAAAAAACCATATCTTCTGGACCATTGGAAAAATCACGGCAAAACAAAAAATGAACTAAATTGGTTCGGACAAACAACAATTGATTTGACGTGAGATTCCTTTTAGTAATCAAATTCGAAAGTTGAAAAAGTATTTAAAAGCTGAAAATTCCAAAACCACAGATAGAAACTTCAAATTTATCTGTATTTAATATTATTATTATTATTATTATTATTATTATTATTATTATTATTATTATTATTATTATTATTGATGTTAATGTTTCATAAGAAAGTAAAGGGAGACGGCTACTACTACACAGGTTAAAGTAAACATTGTTTTACCAACATACCTCTGGGGAACATGTTTCGTTCCACCATAAAAATCGAGAGTAGAAACTAACTTGCAAGTGGGTGACGCGTATTCAAGGTACGCAAATGCCGCGCCGCTCGGGGAGGGAATGTTAGACTTCATTGCGCTACGATTATTAATTTTTTGTTTCTTTTCGTGCTTGGTATGCAGTTAGGTAGCGATCGGACGTTCTTGAGACCTTGCTCACAGGGGGCTCTGCCTTCGTTAGAGACCTTGGCGCCGGCCAAGAGCGAAAGTGACTCACCTCATCTCTTTGCGAAGGCCGCGCCCTACGGGCAAACCACAGTCTCGAGAAACGGGGTGGATTTCCAATCAATAAACATGTTATTCTCTGTGAGTCGTTAGGATGTCGGTTTTCATGGTTTGAATTTTCGCTTCTCAGAGGGAAAACTGGCGCATGAATCCTTTCGGGGAAAATCCCTAACATATCAAGGTCGATTGTTGCCAACGAATCCTCCAAAAATTGTTCAAAAATTCTTCGCGAATACGATACATATTCGTAGAGTAATTTTTATTCTTGGCATATTTTGTAATTCGTGGATACGTATATTTAATTTCATTATGCTTAGAAATAAAACGGTATTTTGCTTATTCCTATCACTAGCTTTGGAGAACTGAAACAATTCTTATCAATTCTTGAGAATCAGTGGCAAACGCAAGCAGGAGGGAGTGGGGGAGTCCTGGAGCTTCAGCCCTGAAGACACATAATCTCATAGTTTTTATTAATGTTCTATGGTAACGAAAGTCATTCATTCAATATATTAATTAGTTTATAAATAACTAAATCACTTTAAAAGATGTTAGCTTGAATGTTAGCACTTTAAAAGAATGTTTAATTTCGCATAAACGTAAAATTCGTAATAAAAAACATCACATCGCTTGGAGTGTTGCGCCTCTATCATATTAAACATTTAAAAAAATCATCCACTTAATATAAAAGAAAAATCAGATCTTGGTCGAGAAAGCTCCAGCCTTGTTGAGTAAATAAAAAGTTAAAACAAGAAATAAACAAACTTGTGTGACTCCAAACTAATGAATGATAATAGCACAAGATTTTTGCATATTTGCAATGTTGTTTGTTAATTTGGTGATTAATCTGTATTCTCAGCATAAGACATAATGAAAACGTGTCATTAACGATTGTTTCTTTTAAAACATGCAAAGATATGCATAATTACTTACAAGTTGTATCCTAATAAAGCATTTAAAATTTAGAGGAAATCAAAGGTTGCAATGCACTTAAGACTTGGAATCCTATCATTTAATTTGATATCTGAGAACCCAGAAGTAAATGAAACATGAAAAACTCATAAGTAAACTTGAGAAGCCAGTTTCCTCTGAAGGAAGTCTGGTTACTGAATACTTAATTGGCGTAGTTGCCTACCTGCAAAAGCACAGCCGAGCTCCGCTAACGTATGGCATCCTGTTAAGGGGCATGTTTAGCAGCAAAGTCAGTATCAATCTCCCCTTCAGAAATGACTCAGAGGCCACGCTGCTGAAATGAATTACTGTTAAACTACACATTTTTTACAATGCAATGGCGGCTCCTTTTGCAACTGTTTTTCTTTCACGTGTTTCAAGTGATGAGTTAATTTGCAATTGGTGGGAGTGAGACTAGAGTGATAAAGACTATCGACAACTCTGTGTAGAGGCAGTCAGCTTGAATTTATAATTAAGATATCACCAACCTGAAATTTGTATTTTTCTTTGGTTAATGGTAATAGTTGAGTTTTCTTTAATGAATCTGATCCAAGAATTTTCCCATTGGCTTATCTCATTACTTTAGTAGTTTTTCACTAACAATTGGGGAATGCATTGTTTCTTTATGAAACGTCCACTGTTATTCCGTCATAATTTTTATACCTTTATTGTCTAGGCAAGCGCGTATCATTAATGACTCAACATTTTTAAGGAATTCTTATCATCCAAGGAAACTGTCCTTTCCTTCCCGTATTCGTACTTATAAACAGGTTCTATTCACCAAAAAAAATCTTCTTTAGTTTGTAAAGTGTTTTCTTGTGTGTGTTACTTCGAAATTAACGTAATACGATATAGTTAAACCCCCTTACCTTGACAGCGTTAGAAACATATAGTTACATAATTTTTATATTCTACAATGAAATAAAAAACTTAAATTTATTCGCGCGATGCAAACCTTACATGCTGAGCTTACGTTACATCTGGTGAGGGTCGTAACAGTAAAAACGTTTAATCGTTCTTGATGAAACAAGGCACAGATCAACAAACCTAATGCCGAACTACGTCTCTGGGAATGCCGCACGCTCAGAATCAGTTTTGCGTTTTGCGACAACGGCGCCATTCGCGCGTGCGAACAGGCGTGATCGCGCAATGGCTTATGTGTATGTGTATAATATATATATATATATATATATATATATATATATATATATATATATATATATAT